>VDFB02047144.1:14464825-14713192 GCA_007258455.2 Sequoia sempervirens | reverse complement strand
ACATAGCATACAATTGTCAATGAGACCTCATATCGAATGTAAAAGTTATATCGATATCACAAAAAAAGATCGGCAAGACAATCATTATCGGCCAGAGGTCATAGTGATGGTGCCTCCTTTCGGCGAGCTCATTTCATTTTGAGGAGACTCCATCCGGTCGGCAAGATGTTATATCGATATCATTCCATGTTGGCGAGACTCTCCCCGGTCGACAAGATGTTACAACGAAGCCCCCACCTTTTGGCGAGACTCCGAAGAGTCGGGAAGACTTCTCCCTGAGCAACCCTTCTTTCGTCGAGACCTCCAACAGTCAGCGAGACTTCTCCCTGAACTCAAAACATTATACCAAAGGCATCATTCTTCGATGAGACTCCACTTGGTCATCGGGACTTCATAGCGATGACACCTCCTATTGGCGAGACATTACCGGTTGGTGAGACATTACGGCGGCCAGCAGGAGTTATAGCGATATCTCCCTTTCATCGCCGAGACAATTGCATTCGGAAAGAGGTCATAGCGGGCGCTAAGAGTCATACCAATATCCCTTTTCCATTGGCAAGTCCATCACTATTGGCACGACTCCCCTCAGTCGGAAAGACTTCTTGTCGAATGCAAACTCCTCGGCCAAGAGTCCAATTGCAGCCACATATCTATCAGTGAGACCTCATTCTCTCAGCAAGACCTCATATCAAGCCCTTCATCCTTCGGCAAGACACCATCGGGTCAGAGAGATAATATGCCGAGATCATCCCACTCTTGCGGAGCTAAAACCCTTCTTTCCATGGGACTTCCTTCAATCGGCAAGAGGTTATGTCGAACCCAAAATCTTTCGGTGAGACCTCTAGCTGTCGGCAAGACATCATACCGAGCACAAATATTTCACTCCGAGTCTCCGTGAGGTCAACCTTGTGAACCACTATCGGCAAGAGTCCCCCGGTCGACAAGAGATTACATCGAAGGCATAACCTTTGGCGATACATTCAACATTCGACGGGACTTCTCCCTGAGGCCTTCATCTTTCAGCGAGACTCCACCAAGTCGGGAAGACTTTACCCCTTCGACCAGACATCATGCCGAACTCAAACCTTTTGGTGAGACTCCCTCGGTTGGTAGGACATCTCCCCAAACCCAAATTCTTTCGGCGACGCTAGCCTGGCACACAAGGGTCGGCGTGAGTTCCTCTCATGCGGAGAGATACATACAAACTCATGGCGATTAAAATGTCTGGATGACTAGTATATTTCAAATGAATAGAACCACTACTAGTCGGCAAGACATCTGGAGGGTCTCATTGACTTTCTCCTTTAGGAGAATTTTATGCCAAACTTGACTGAGGTATGCTTTCCAACTAAGTTCCTTGAGAAATATCATTAGGTGCATGATTTAATCCTGCAACACAAATGCCTCCATTAGTCCTCAAAGCATATAAAATACACTATTGCTCATCATGCCTTCAATTTTAACAAAAAAAAATCCAACTCTGGCTAAGGCAGAACCAAATCAGACAGAAAAAAAGACAGACTTAGGAGGAAAAGAAAAGAACTCCTAAGACCAAACCAAACAACCAAAGGCGAAGAAAACGAAAGAAAAAGGGGGACCCATTTTGTTCCAGAATAAAATGGGGTGGTTATGCAAGGAATAAGAAATGGCGACTTGACTGGGAAAATGGTTTAACCATTTTCAAAAAACTGAAAGATTCAGCTACCCAGAACTCCTAGTTTATGAACATCACAACTCCAGTTGGGTCAGTTTTAACAACCAAGGTAGAGCTAGAATCTCAAATGTAAGTCAACATTGGCTACCCCTGAATCTAAGTGTGTGCTTAATGGTACATCATCTGTTTATAAATTTTTCCTCATCTTTTGAACAAGAATGTGCAAGATTTGAACTACATAAGTTGATTCCCTTCAGCTGTTGTGTAATTATATCCTGGGCATTGCTCCGTTGCCAGTCAGGCGTCCATAGCCCCGATGAAGATACCTCTAGTTTTCTCACAACATTGCTCTACTGCCAGTCAGGCGTCCATAGCTCCGGTAGAGATACTGGAATCACCCATTCATATTGAGTCTTCTCTTCCTTTTAGATAGTTCTCTTTTTTTTTTTCTCTTTTTCTCTTGGAGTTTCAGATATTTCATTCAATTTTCTCTCAATATGTCAGATGTCAGACATCTATTTTGGGTTGAAAACTACCATGGACCTCATAACAACATCTGTGGGATCGGATTTTTCACTCAAATCTTACAACACTATCGCCCTAGGACAAATATACCATTACAAAAGGAGACGATCTTGATGATTTGTGACAGATTCAGAGGTAGCTAATGAAGATTGTTTACTTCAATGCACCTTGTTTTCAAGACTTTCCACAACTCTTATTGACAATGAGCATAAAAAAACGAATTTAGGACAAAATCATCCAATCAGAACCTGAAAATATCTAAACCACTTCTCTCCTAATAACCAAAGTATACTTCAGATAACAACCCACCATTTCAAGATGGAAAGAATAGAGAAACCCTAAAGAACATAACAAGACAGACACCAAACAACAAAGGAAACGAAAGGACAGAAAGAATGAACAAACAAACAAACAACAAAACTATTTACAGCAAATTATTTACATAAAAGCACACAAAACAAAGAAACTATTTACAAACAAAAACACAAACAAACTATTTACAAACAAAAAAACAAACAAACTCTTTACAAACAGAAAAACCAATTATTTACATAAATGCACAACCCAACAAGGATACCAAACTTCACGATTCAAAATAATGTTTAAGAAATTGTCCATTGATAGGCAATGGAATAGGTTCTCCCATTAAACTACTAAACTGGAAAGCATTCTCTCCTAGGATCTCAACAATTTGATAGGGACCCAACCAGAGCTTATCAAATTTCTGGTGGTTGCCCTTCTTTTCATTAGCTTTATCCCATAGCAACACAAGGTCTGATATTCTGAAAGCCTTGATTTTGGCTCTTTTGTCAAACCAACATTTGATAACAGCCTGGTGTCTAAAGAATTGATGCAAGGTGACATCCCTTTACTCTTCTAATTTCAACAAGGCAACTAATCTTACTTCTTTCCTATCATCACTAGAGTAGAATTTCTACATGAACTCAAGGATAGGTATTTTCAAATGAACAGGGAACACAGGCTCTTGTCCATACACTAGTTTAAATGGTGAAGTCTTTAAAGCAGCCTTGATCCTAGTTCTATCTGCCCATAACATGAATCTCAGCTAGGTATGCCAGTCCCTAGGATTGTTCTCTAACAATATTTTTAATTACCCCTAAGAGATTCTTATTGGTTGATTCTGTAACTCCATTTCCTTGTGGGTAATAGTTTGAAGAATATTTTAAGACAATTTTGTGATCATAAGCCCATGAAATGAACTCAACAGAAGAAAAGGAAGATCCATTGCCACATACCAATACGAAGGGTACTCCAAACCTAGTTGTGATGCCTTCGGTGAGGAACTTGATTACTACCTCTATCGTGCTATTCTTGCAAGGTATAGCCTCTGTCCATCTCGTGCAGTAATCCATGGAAGTCAGAATAAATTTGTGTCCTCCAGAAGAATTTGGGTTAATTACCCCAATAAAGTCCAGCACCCATTGGGAAAATGGTCTTACCTCGTAAACAGGCTGCAATGGCATGGCTAGATGGCATTCTTTTGATGCAGAAATTTGGCATATGTGACATGTTCTTACATGTTGATGGGAATCTTTCAACACACATGGCCAGTAATAACCAAATCTGAGGATCTGATATGCTAACGAATCTGCAGAGCCATGGCATGTGCCATGTTTCCCATGAAATTTAGTAATTACATGCTTAGCCTCTTGTCGATCAAGGCATCGTAGGTACACCCCCTAGAAATTCTTCTTGTACAACAATCCTCCTTTGAGCATATAATGAGAGCTTTTCATTCTCAGCCCTCTCCTCTGAGTTGTATTCATTCCCTCTAGGCACCGATTATTAAGCATGAAACATATGATATTGGCATACCAAGGGTCATTGGAAAAACACTGCATTGTGTATTGCTGACATATAATGTTCTCGCCAGCATTGGCTATGGATTTAGACAGGACCAGACCTTAGAAAGGTTTCATAGGGCATATCTCCAGATCGAACTCTTGCAAAATGGCCATCCATTTCCCTCTTCGTTCCCCCAGCTCACTCTACATGAGTAGAGACTTTACAACAACATCAGAAACTACAATAATAATTTGACTTCAGAGGATGTAATGTCTAAACTTCTTGATAGCTCTGACCAGTGCAAAAGCTTGTTTTTCAAGAGGTGGGTACTTAACTTCAGCATTCTTAAATGGAGAACTCATGAAAGCAATTGGCCTCTCCTCTACCTCTTCTCTTCATTGAGTTAGGACAGCTGCACATGAATGTTTAGAGGTGAAAGAATAAATATAGAATGGTTTCAAGTAGTCAGGGCTGGTGAGGACTGGCGTTTCCGAAATGGATTGTTTGACTTGAAAAAATGTGGCCTTTTCCTCGTTATTCCATTCTATTACAACATCTTTCTTCATCATTTCATTCAATGGTTTTACAATTTCTGCAAAACCTGTGATAAACTTTCTCGCAAAGTTGATCTTTCCAAAGAAAGATCTCATCTCCTACTTGTTGCCTGGCCTGGTTATCTTCAGAATGGACTCAAATCGGTCTGGATCAACTGATATTCCTCTTTTTGAGGTTATGTTTCCCAAAAGTTTCCCTTCAGAAACCTCGAACACACACTTTTTAGGATTCAGGGAGATGCCATATTGGATACATCTTTCAAGAACTTTAGCCAAGTCTGCAGCATGGTTTAGTCTATCTTTAGAGAATATTGTTAGGTCATCCATGTAAATGATGATGTATTTTCCAATCAGATCTTTGAATGCTATGTCCATGGCATGCTGAAAGGTTGCTCCAGCATTTATCAAACCAAATGACATCCTTCTATAAGTGAATGTTCCCCACTTAGTAGTGAAGGTTGTCTTCATTCTTTCTTCACAGTTAACCATCACTTGATTGTATCCAGAATAACCATCCAAGAATGATATCATCTGAGACTCGTTGACAGTCTACAAGACTTTGTCTAGTGAAGGGAGTGGGTAGTTGTCTTTTTTTGAAGCTCTGTTCAGATTCCTGAAATCTACACATAGCCCGATCTCTCCATTTTTCTTACAGACTGGAACCAAGTTAGCCACCCATGTTGAATGTCGTACAGGGAAGATTATTCTTGCAGAAAGAAATTTCTGAACTTCCTTGAAGATTAGTGGTTCAATCAGGGCATTGACAGGCCGCTGCTTCTGTAGAAATGGTTAGCTTATGACCTCAAAGGAATAGTATGACTCATAACAGATGCATCACATGTCTTCAGATCCTCATACCCCCAGGCTATTGCAGCAATATCCTTCTTCAGTGCCCTCAGTATATCTTTTCTAATTGCTTCAAGGCAAGCTCTCCCTATGTAAACATTTCTTTCCAGGCCAGAATCAACTAGGTTATTAGTTTCATATTCACCTCCTTTATCTTCGATTGATACCTTTTCCCGAGCCCTTGGGTCTGAATCAAAAATTCTTTCTAAGGCCACCATTCCCTTGGGAATGCTATTACTTTCTAAATTGAGGACCCCCTCTATATCACAATCTTTAGGGTTCCAATCTCCTTAATCCATGTTGGACTCATCAATAATCTATCCTTCAAAAACATTTGAGCTTGCTAAAAAAGGAAGGATATGTTGATCATCATAAAAAACCTGAAAGTTCTTGATGTTATCAGGAACAACCAAGGTGGAAATCAACTCTACTAAGAATCTCTTAAGCTTGGAGCCTTGCATGGGTTCCAGGGTACTTGCAGAAATAGCTAATGAATCAGCTATTTGATTCTCCTCTCTAGGGATTAAGCTAATCCCAAAAGCATCAAAGTCTTCAATTAGGTTCAATACCCCATTTCTATAAGTTGCCATCCTTCTATTGTGACATGTGTATTTGTTGCGCACTTTCCTGATAACTACTTCTGAATCTCCTTTAACCATCAGGGCAGTAACTTTCTTCTTTTGTACGAACATTAGCCCCTGACCTAAAGCTTCATATTCTGCCACATTGTTAGTGCATCTAAACTACAACCTATAAGAAGAAAAAAAAGTTTTCCCTTTTGGGCTGGTTAATTCAATCCCAACACCACAGCCTATTTTGGACTTGGATCCATTAAACGTGAGGGTCCATAGCTGCTCATGAGTTGGGGTTGATCCTTTGGAGGTTATTGTGGGCGTTTGTATAAGATGAGCCATAGGTGGGGGCACTTGATCCTTTGCATCAAATATTGGCAAGAGGTGTTCAATAGGTTCCTTAGGTGCAATTTCCAATTCCTACTCAGATATATTAGGTAATCCATGGCTATCCTTCTGACAGCCACTTGTATCTTTGATTAATCCCTTGGGTTTTGGTATACTTGTGAGTGCAGGGGTGTCAAACAAACCTTGGGGTTGTTTTTCGTAAACATGTTGGTCTGGTATTGTGATCGGGGTAAGTTCAATTTGAGTAGGGACTTCCTTTGAAGGTATATTATCCCTGGTTAACATTATTGCTTCTTTGGATTCAAATGAGAAGTGATCTGAAATGGTCTCGATGTGACTTAGGCTAGTTTCCTAAAATTGGGAGACATGATTTAAAATGCTGATGCAGGTTTGGCAGGTCAATTCAGAATGATTCTGGTAATGCACCCTGCACAAATTAGGGAGTAGAAGACTTTGCAAATCGATATCTTTCCCCAAGACCAGCTGATCCTGTTGCAGCTTTTTGATCAATGCCTATTGATTTTCATTAATCATGGGGTCAGGGAAATTTTGTATTGATAATTCTTTAGGATCAAGAACTGAAAAGATCAAAATTTCCTCCCTTTTGTAAACCCTATCCCAGTTTCAAAATAAGCTACCTCATTGGGACAATCATATTGAGTGATGACATACTTGAGGTGAGGTTCACTTTCAATCCTAATCTGCGTAGGAACTCCCCTCCATGGTAGCCACATATGTGAAAAGTCGAGGGAGAGATATCACGTTATACTTTTCATTAAATCTCTGCTCAACAACATACCATAAGTCTCAGGAATGTCTACTACTTGAATATCTATATTGGTTAAAATCCTGGGGTCAGACCCTACTTGCACGTGTATATTTCTCAATTCTTCGACTACATTAACCTCTATTTTATCAAGCTAGATGACCTTCTTGTTTGTTTGGATAGGGTTCAATCCCAATTTATTGCATACAGAAAATGGCATAACATTGCCCGAAGCCTTTGAATCTAACAGACAATTATGTAGATTCTTCCCACAAATTCTTAAACTCAAAAGAAATGCTGGGGTACCTACCTTGCTTCTGTACAAAGTTGTGTTCATGTCTGCAGCATGTGCCACCTTTTTTTTCCCTTTTGATTTATCAGCTTGCTCTAAAGCTTTCAGCACTATCTCTCGTTGAGCAGGGCACCACTTTTGTATGTAAAAGTATGATAAAGAGGTTTTTTGTCTCTACATCTCAGCAACAATATCAAATTATGTGTTATAGCTTGCATTACATCTGACAACACCAGGTGAATTACCTTTGTTATGGAAGTCAGTCAGACCTTTTGGTGGAGGGTTATTGTCAGCACTTTGATTTAGAGGCACCATGTGATTAGGTGGTGCTGATGTGGTGAACAGACCCTTATTATGATTTCTTAGGAAGTTTCCTCCCTTTGTCTGAAAAGCTTGGGCATCATACGAATCTTCCTCAGGTTCATTCTCACTTTGCATTGGGAATGGAGGTTCTTCCTCAAAGAGGTCATAAGTCATTTTTGTATCTACTAAGCCACCTTCTTTATTTGAATTCCCTTGGAATGGTTGGGCATCTGCTTGTGCCATCTTCATGATTTTCTCCATTTCAGGGCAGTTTACCTCAGAATGGGTTGCAATGTCATGCAACCTGCACCAGTTAGTTAAAAAATTGAGGTCAACCACATTTGCAGTATGTGACATGTCCTCATTAGCTTGATAATTATGGGAAAATCCACCGTTATTTGGCCTCTGATTATATCCTCTATTTTGGTTTTGATAGCCTTGATTGGGGGAGTTTTGGCCTATATAATTTCTCTAGCCGTGATTGTAATTGTTCAGGTAATTACCCTAATTATTATTGCTCTGATTAGGATAATTACCTTGGTTCTAAGAAGGGCTCAGTTTAAGCTGTGCCATGTCATTTGTGACTTGAGATAGATTTTTCTTTAAGGTCTCCACCTTGACTTGTGAGTTGTACTGTCTTTTCACTTTCAACACTCTTAGCAATAGGTGGCTGACCGACATGATTTGGTGTTCCAGCTTGGTTATGATGACTATGTGGGTTGTGATGAACCTGTGATTGTTGAAAAGAGTTAGGAGCTCCGTTGGCAAAGAATGGAACATGAGGTTGAGTCTGCAACTCGGACATAGGTCCATAATGGGAAGGAGACCTCCCTGGGACAGTATTGAATAAAGGGGTTGGGATAGACATCTGATACCCCATTGAAGGAAAACCTCTTCCAAAACTTCCTTGTTGGGAGCTAATTTGTTGTTGCAGCTTGATGGCTAGATGATAAACTTTAGACAGGGAATCGATGTCCACGGGCTGATAAGTCCTTTGTAGGAATAAGCCAATCAAAGGGTCTATAACTCTAAAGTATGCTTGAATGGCACTATTCTCGGCAACTAGATAGGGGTCCTGCAGTCTTCTATACATGCGTTGAAACTTGGTATTAAACAAAGGCAAGGATTCACATGGCTCCTTCCTAATGGTAGCAAATTGGTGGTACAAAAGGGTTGGATCCACATAAACTCTGAAATAATTGATGAAAGCATTCTCCAAGTCTGTCCAGGTCAAAATAGAACCTTGTGGAAGATTTAGGTACCAGTTGTACACCATATCCCCTGAGGAATAAGGGAACAACCTACAAACTACATCATGGTGAGCTATTTGGGCTTTGGTACAAGTGTCCTTAAAAGCTTGTATGTGCTCTTCAACACTCCTTGATTCACCATGAATGTATTTGGAACAAAATTTCTCAGGATTCTTAGGAATATCGTGAAAGCCTCCAGGAATAGTCCCCAATGGAGAGAGATTATTCTTAAAAAAAGCCATTGGTAGTGGTGGTGGTGGTTGAGCCAGCTATTGGATGGGTTGAACCAGCTGTGATGGCACTTGAGATGGATTAAGTGGTGGATTGATAGGTATCCACTGGGGTAATTGTGAAAATCCTAGTGGAGTGAGCGGGGCTGATAAGGGTGGTATGATGGTTGCCCTAGTCTTGTGACTCTTGTGTCTTATTGGGGTCTTGAGTTCTATCAAAGGTGATGGATTTTTAGCTTATCAAAGAACTCTCTGGGACCTTTCTAGTGACAAAAACCCAATATTATCCAGCTTTCTCTTCTAGGCCCTCCTTCTAGCACAAGTTTCTGTTGATGGTTCAGATGAGCACAATGACAGTTAAACAAAATATCGCTATTCTATTTCTCCTGAAAGAGAAAGAATAACACATGGATATCTAACTCCCAAGGTCTTGGTAATCAGTTCTTGACTATGTTGATTTCACTCAATGGTTGATGTGAACTATAATGTTCAAGGGGCCTGCTGGTGTTGAGCTTGTGGATTGTTCTAAGATCAAACATAAATTTAAACCTACTTTAACAAGGGTTTTTAAAGAAATAGAAAAAGATAGATCAAAGCTTTGGAACCGAAGAGAATGATAATTCATCCAACTTCACTAGACTTGTTACTTTTCAAGGAATTCCTAACTAAAATTACAGAACAAAATTAACTTGTGATTAACACATAATTTCATTCATTCACGGTGCTAATTTCAATAGGAGATTATAAATCACTATTTAAACAAAACATAAAATAAAACTCCATTCCTTGAAAGCTTTTCAAATCAATGATTAACCCAAGATAAACACCATTCAAGAACACAATATGAAGTATATTTAAATCTAGTTGCTTCTACTGTTAGTGAAACAGATAAGCAACATTTACAAATCTGGCACAATCACCAGTGTACAGAAAACCTATGTCTTCAGACTGTTTCCATCTATACTAAGAAAACTTAAAAGATACATCACTGCCTTTTGTCAAATCTAACTCCTATTCTACTGCTACTCTTAAGTTTCTCTACTGCTACTCTTAAGTTTCTCTACTGCTACTGGTTTCTGAAAAATCTCTCCCTCTTTCAAAAGAGGCAAAAAAATGCCATATATACAAAATGTGCCAAAAAGAAAGTCAGCCCCTCTTTTAGGGTTTTACAAAATATCAGTTGATTTTAGAAGGGTTGGCCCTTAGATCTTTTGAATCAAGTTACTTCTGTATTAAATGTGTATCCTTGCTGTCCATGTTGGTGAAGGATCGCTCCAGGAATGGCCTCTAGATCTTTTGGAATAATCGCATTAAATTCTAGCCTCCGTGTCCACCCTCGAACTTCCATCAGAGCTGCTTTGAATGCCCTGGAGTATAGCCATTAATATCGATTTACCTTTTCCAGTAGAGATCCCAGTTGTCATTGAGACTTGTGGCCTTTTCTTCCTTTCGGCTTTCTTGTGCTCAAAATCTTTCTGCAGGTTGACCATCTTCGAGAAGCAGCACCCGACCTCCCCTGTTAGATCTCTTCATAGACGACACCACTGGATACCAAACTGATCCATCGCTTTATTCACAAAGCAGATCCATACCATTCACATTCTGTTGATCTCCTTCATAGGGGTAGTCAATCAGTCAAACTGCCAATGGTTCGCCTTTAGTTCCCTCTGATTGGTTGAACATATGCCACACACGATTCCCAGATGGTCAAAAGCTATTGAAACATAATCACATGTCGGTGAGACACTTGTTGTGTCTCCCTGATGTGATTATACTCTACAGTAAAATCAACATAGCATACAACTGTCGGTGATACCTCATATCGAATGCAAAAGTTATATCAATATCACAAAAAAAACATTGGCAAGATAATCATTATTAGCCATTGGTTATAGCGATGATGCCTCCTTTCGGTGAGCTCATTTCATTTCGGGGAGACTCCATCCGGTCGGCAAGATGTTATAACGATATCATTCCATGTCGGCGAGACTCTTCCTGGTTGGCAAGATGTTACAGCGAAGCCCCCACCTTTCGGCGAGACTCCAGAGAGTTGGGAAGACTTCTCCCCAAGCAACCCTTCTTTCGCTGAAACCTCCAGTAGTCGGCGGGACTTCTCCCCGAAATCAAAACATTATACTGAAGGCATCATTCTTTGGTGAGACTCCACTTGGTCACCGTGACTTCATAGTGATGACACCTCCTATCAGCGAGACATTACCGGTTGGTGAGAAATTACGGTGGGCAGCAGGAGTTATAGCGATCTCCCCCTTTCATCACTGAGACAATTGCATTCAGCAAGAGGTCATAGCAGGCACTAAGAGTCATACTGATATCCATTTTCCATTGGCAAGTCCATCACTATTGGCAAGACTCCCCTCAGTCGGCAATACTTCTTGTCGAATGCAAACTCCTCGGCTAGGAGTCCTACTGCAACCACATATCTATCGGCGAGACCTCATTCTCTCGGCAGGACCTCATATCGAGCCCTTCATCCTTCGGCAAGACACCATCGGGTTGGTGAGATATTATGCCGAGATCATCCCACTCTCGCCAAGCTCAAACCCTTCTTTTGGTGGGACTTCCTTCAGTCAGCAAGAAATTATACCGAACCCAATATCTTTCGGTGAGACCTCTAGTTGTCAGCATGACATCATATCAAGCACAAATATTTTGCTCGGAGTCTCCCTGAGCTCAACCATGTGAACCACTTTCGGCAAGAGTCCCCCGGTCGGCAAGAGATTACATTGAAGGAATAACCTTTGGCGAGACATTTAGCAGTCGGCGGGACTTCTCCTCGAGACCTTCATCTTTCAGCGAGACTCTGCCCTGTCGGGAAGAGTTTACCCCTTCGGCCAGACATCATGCCAAACTCAAACCTTTCGGTGAGACTCCCTCGATTGGTAGGACATCTCCCCGAACCCAAATTCTTTCGGTGATGCTAGCCTAGCACACAAGGGTCGGCGTGAGTTCCTCCCAAGTGAAGAGATACATACAAACTCATGGTGATTAAAATGTCTAGACGACCGGTATATTTCAAATGAATAGAACCACTGCTAGTCGAGAAGACATCTGGAGGGTCTCACTGACTTTCTCCTTTAGGAGAATTTTATGCCAAACTTGACTGAGGTATGCTTTCCAACTGAGTTCCTTGAGAAATAACATTAGGTGCATGATTTAATCCTGCAACACAAATGCCTCCATTAGTCCTCAAAGCATATAAAATACACTATTGTTCATCATACCTTCAATTTTAACAAAAAAAAACCCAACTCTAGCTGAAGCAGAACCAAATCAGACAGAACAAAAGACAGACTTAGGAGGAAAAGAAAAGAACTCCTAAGACCAAACCAAACAACCAAAGGCGAAGAAAATGAAAGAAAAATGGGGACCCATTTTGTTCCAGAATAAAATGGGGTGGTTATGCAAGGAATAACATGCATATCCTATTCGAAGAAGACAAAGCTAATGTTTCCCGATCAATGGTTTGTATTAATCTGCTGGCCACTAAATGAATCTCATATGTTCATCATTTTTCATACTTTTGTGCCGCTGCTTTCCCCGCCATTTTTTGGGAAAATCAGTGAGCCTTTTTACCATTAGTTGCACAACATTCTCAAATAATTACCTAGGCAGCGAGGAGATTGGATAAACATGGGAGCCTTCTATAATGTTTGTATGGTACACATGAAGTTGGGTGGACCACCATGCAGCGAGATGTGGCATATGTTGTTTCCAATTTGAACTTCGTTAAAGATAAGACAAAAGTCTATTTTAACGTTTTCCTCAGATAACTTTTGCTCGAGTGTAACTTCTCAAAAGGCTTGTTAGAGGTTTTGGAAATTGGGTAGTAAATTAAATGAATTTAATTTTGAGGAAATTTTATAGTTAAAGGAAATTTCATTTTGTTTTTCAAAATCAAAAAATAAAAATGAAAATTACCATCAGATCCTAATAATGAACGCATTTAGGTTTTAACATTACCACATCTTGTTTTATTTTTTAATTTTTAAATAATTATTTTCATTTATTTGAAAGAGTTATTTAAATTATTTAAATTAGCATAAATAAAAACTTTCTTTAGTTAAAAATATTGATTATATTTTGACTTGCAATTTAACTTATATTTTAGTTAATATAATATTAGATTTGTAATTTGTTTAAGGTAAA
This sequence comes from Sequoia sempervirens, assembly GCA_007258455.2. Lineage (NCBI taxonomy): Eukaryota > Viridiplantae > Streptophyta > Pinopsida > Cupressales > Cupressaceae > Sequoia > Sequoia sempervirens. The sequence continues at coordinate 14,699,879 of VDFB02047144.1, read as the reverse complement.
ATTTGATTTTTATATTACTATTAAAATTGATTTATAAGTTTATTATATGAAATGTGGATTATATTTTAATAATGTAATTATACCTATTATTATATATTATATTTTTAAATAAAACTATTAGTTACATAAAATGATAAAAATAGTTTTACATATTATTGTAGACACTTAAAAATGACCTAGGCCTGCTAGCTTCATTTTACCACTTTCGTCCTAGCATAATTATGACATTTAATTATGTCCTTGGTCCACATTCGACTATTAATTAAATAATTTATAATTGTTTAATTAATTCATGTCTTTGTATTTTTCATGATTATTAAATAAATAAATTTTATTTATTTATTAAATACGTCACTAATTCTCTAAGTCTCCCTATAATTAAATAAATTTCTAAATTTGTTTAATTATCGTTATTCATTAATTCTTCCTTGATTATTAAATAAATAAATTTTATTTATTTATTTAATATGTCACTAACTGTCATAATTAAATGAATTGATTAATTTATTTAATTAATTAATCTTATCTGCTAAATTAAATAATTATCTTTAATTATTTAATTTTCAAAATAATATTCCTCTCATTTTAAATAAATGAAATTATTTAAAATGTCATCACTTTCATAACTGTCAGTCCATTTTGGTAAATAATCTGAAAAAGATTATTTATTGTCTCACAAAATCATTATTTTGAATTAATTTAATTCAAAATGGTAACTAATCTTGCAAAAGTAATTAGGGAGATTCTTGATTTTTCAAATTTGATCTTCAGTCCAACTCTTATCTTCTTGATTTTTCGAATCTCACAAATCAGGCAGTCTTTATCTTCTTGATTTTTGAAAATCTTTATTTTTCTAATTGATTATCTCATTTATTCTCCACCGCCGATTTGATTTTCTCAGATGACATCTCGATTGCTCGATTAATGACTTTTCCCTAACCCTAATTAGGGATTGTCAGATTTAATCTGGGCCTTTGATTTTAGGTCTTTGTCAAAAATCAATCTCGTTCGTCCATTCAAAATGGAATTTTCTATAAAATGCTATTTTTCTCTCATTTCTAGATTACACACAGACATATTACATTTTTATGCATTTGCACACTTAGACTTTCATAGCAATTATTATTTGTATTTGATCAAGTTTTAGCATTGTTTAGGCATAGACATTGTCAAGCATAGGCATTTAGGCATAGGCTTTAGGCATTTATCAAATCCTTAAAAGCTTGGTGTAGGACTTCTTAAAGGCTTGCTCGCACAACGAATCTGAGGGAAAAATATCATCCAGCAAGTAAGAAGGTACTATGGAGGTAATCATGAAAATTGTGATTTACAGGTATAACTGTTTTATTATTTAATTTCCTTTGTACTCGATAGGACTTTGGGTTTTTGTCTTTTACGTTCATTTGATTGATCTAATCTAAATCCAGAAAATTACCCTCAGTTACATTGGTGAACCTGACATATTTGGACAAATAAAAACCCATTTTTGGAGTTGGTTTCTTTTTGTTGCAGGTTTTGTTTGCTTTTTGTTGTAGGATTGGCATCATTGTGGATAAAGCCCTAGTTTCCAAAGACACGAACATAACTTTCAAATGGCTACGTATTTTCTCACGAAATGTTTTTTTACAGCTTGAGGACAACATCATGCACTTCCATTCCAAAAATCAGATTTTTTGGATCTATTTTTCATTTTTTATAATTTTTTTTCTATTTTTCATAAAAAATTAATTTTGAGAGCAAATAATCAAATTTTTCAGATATGTTTACATTTCAGGAAAGCTCTTTATATTTTAAATTTGGATGCACGATTATTAGTCAAAAAATAGATCTTTTAAAATCTGGGTTTAAAAATGATTTTCTTATATCTCACTCATGGTTGTAGATCTAATCACAAATTATTTTTTGTAGATTTATGATGACATCAGAAAACTCTAGTAAAAAAATTAGAATTTTTAGAGCTATTTTGTATTTTTTATAAATTTTTTATGATTTTTCATAAAAAAATTAATTTCAGGTGCAAAACAACAATTTTTTCTAATTTATTTAATTTTTTGGAAACCTCTTGAGATTGTAGATAGGCTTTATTCTCTGTATTTTTTATTTTACTATCAAAAAGTTTTCTAAAAATCATATTTGTCTCGACTAGCTAACCCTCTAATAGTAGTGATCGATTATCTTGTTAGGGTTTGTTGTTGTTTTTGTGCATGTGCAGAAAATAGATCGATAGTCAAAGAAAAAAATTCAAACTACTAATGTGTGGTCTTGCAGGTTCGATTGTCAAAGGCCAAACATCAAAACAATGTGCTTGCATTTTTAGTAGTGTAACACACATTTTATTTTGGTGTAATTAAAACGAACCTCTATTTTCTATGTCTGAATATGTTTGTAAAATAGTAGGGGAGTATGCTCTCACCTTGTGAAAACTTGGTGATCAGAAAACCAGACCTGTTTTTATCTGTTTTTACCTGACGATTTGGTATATCGGAGTATCCTCTCCCCTTGCACTTTCGGGCGATCTTGGGTGTAAGAGAAACGGTTACCAACTCTAGAAATTCTGCTCATTTCATCACCCAACGTGACTCAAACTAGCAGTGAGCTAGGCCAAGCTACCCCGACGGTATATAAATGTAAATCTTAAGGAAAACCTAAGATTGCGAGGATGTGTCATACGGATGGAGTTGTACTCCCTTAAACCCTATTGAGCTTAACCTCTTCAGGCTGGAGTGCCACCTTAATGGTGATTAATCTCTTGCCCCATGTATGGCCACTCGAATGGGGGTCCCGAATTAAACACCTTTGTGTAGTAAGCCAAAAACCTTCTATTTGCTAGCGCAACATCGGTCGGTGTGAAAGCATCCACACTTTTGCAGTCTGTAGTAGAGGTGATCAATCTACCATGGGAGTTTCATATGGGTTGGAAGCTTGGTTGGCCTGAGAAGAGAGTGCACTATAAGGGGGAGCCCGTGCAGCCAGGCTTTTGAATTCACATGCTACAGATATGCGGTTGGGGAAACCCATGTGGAATCTAGTGAATATTGTCCTGGCCTAACCATAGGATTGTACTTGTCTCATGTGTGCTTGCTTACAGTCAAAATATCGTGCTTGCAAGTGTTTTGTGGATATTGAAACAAACCAAAAAATGGTCAAACATCTAGAAACAACCAAGTCAAACATTGGACCTTTTCTAACCCATTTCACAACATGAAGATGCAATCTTCCATGAACATGCCATCTTCATCAGAATTTTTTTTTGAGCCATTCATAAAAAGAGACCAGAATGGATGAGTATATGTCAAAGACTTAGAAGCTACAACACAAAACCCTGATATAGCCTCCTTTGTAGAAAAATAAATCTTACGTGACCCTCAAAGGTATCTAGCCATGCTTTTGGACCAAGGGGCTAAGTTACCATAAGGCTTTGACATAAATACTTTGCCACCTCCATCTGTCTACCCTCACCATCAACAGTTGCTTGACATAAATCCTACCAGTAATTCGCAACAAATGTCCACTTATCACCCTTATCCTAACCTTGACAAGGGAGGCCAACTGTCCACTAGTCCATTCCAAACCTCCATGTCATATTCTGACCCTTCACCTATCAATCCCGTCCAAGTCTACACGCCTTATCAACCATCTACCAACTCATGTCAAGTCCTCACATCATACCATATCTATCCCATCCAAGTCTCCAAGTCCTATTTTAGTCAACCTTACACTAATCTAGCTCAAGACTCCATGGCATATCTGGTTGAAGTCCCCATGTCACATCCTATGCCATCACATCCTAATCCAGCCTAAGACTCCATGTCATATCCGGTCCAAGTCTCCACGTCATACCCTTGTCCTTCACATACTAGTCCAATGCAAGTACCCATGTCATATCCTAGTCCTTCACATACTAGTCCCGTCCAAGTCCCCACATCCTGTCCTAGTCTATCATTCATTAATCCTTTTCAAGTCATCCCCTCACAAGCCACACCTAGTCATGAAAATTCTATCATAGTCCAAAGTCAAATCCCATTTAATAAACTTGAGGATACATGTCAAAATGAAAGCCCAAAGCATGAAATTATAACGTCACCCTCATGTCAAGAACAAGGTAGTCCATCCCATGACCCTATTTTTGACAACCCCATCTTTGACCAAGACCCCATCATTGACCAAGATTTCCAAATCCATGACAACCCCATCTTCGACCAAGACCCTACCATTGACCAAGAAGTCCAAAATGATCCACTCCTTGACCTTTACACCATTCATGATCAAACACTTGCCAACCTTATAAAGGCCTCGAGTATTGACACTTCCTACGATGAGACACTTGCCTCCATGGGACACATAGATGATATTCCTCCAGATCAAGAATCTTCCACTAGGGACATGCTTGCATATGATCAAGTTATAGCTAAAATCATTGGACTCTATGACACTAAACATAATGATGGCTTTGACATTTCCTTGGAAGGACCAACAAAATCATCTGAACTTGACATGTCACTCGATCAGACCAAAGATATCAGTCAGGAATATGTCCAGCATGACAATGAAGCTAAGACACTTTATCAACTAGGGTCATCTATCTTTGTCAGAGCAGGCTTTCTTGCAAACAAAAATATTACAACTGACAATGTCCATAGACATCATGATGGGTTAGCATTTTGCTTTCAAAACAATAAATACCCCATTGCAAACATAATATTTCAAAGCATACAATATCAAGGCAAAGGACTAGGCATACATGAGCAAGGCATTCTAGAACCAATACAACTTCAGGAAAATTACAGACATCAAGGTCTTGGTTATTCCTCAGACAACAAATCAAATGATGTCAGTCGTACCTCCTCAATACTAGGGGAAACTTTGTCAAATACAAACGTCAAAATGGAATCCATGAGAAATCCTTGTCATAAGATTGTTGCCAACACCCCCTCCACCCACACCATGAACCGTCATTCCATCATAAATAAACCTTCCCTTTGGAACCAACAAAAAAAAAACTCTTACAAGTCAAAAGATCAAAATCAAATGTCAAAGGCCATTGAATCAAACAAAAGGGAAAGTGGACAAATGAAATTAAAATGGATCCCAAAGAAAGATGGATCAAACAAAGACACCAAGTCAAATACAAAAGTCAATCACAATGTGGAGCCACAAGACAAGAGGACTCCCACATATAACACATGTCCACCTCCTTCAAAATGGTCATCAAAGAAGGCATCTAAGAGTGTTGGTTCCAAACACCATTCCTCCAAAATCTGTCATACACCATACCAAATTTGGAGAATAAAAGGTGATTCATCCAAACGTCCAAACAACCTTTCCACATCTACCATCATTCGTCATAACCCTACATCTTGTTTAAAGTCCAAAAATCCCACGTCACAAATCCATCACATCATGGCAGCAACTCTTTACCACAAGGACTCTCATGGCACTCTATTGCGATGTGCGTATTTTGATAAGGCCAACTCTAGTATCAGAAAGGATCACAATGACATCGATTAGTTGTATACAAGTGCTACGATCCTGACAAGACAACTCCTTCAGCAAGGTCATTACTGGCATATCATGGCACTAGTCTCTACATTGGCACCATCAGTGGATTCAGAATAGTTAGTGGTCATCTAAAGCATCCAAGCTATCCACAATATCAAAAACACAAAAAAAAAAATCAAAATCAAAAAATTGTCACCCTGATGAAAACCTGGCAAACAGGCGTCTTGGTGACACCAAAAAAATTCAAAAAGTCAAGAAAATAGTAAAGAGAAAAATTTCATCTAATGGTGAAAACTTGGCAAACAGGCACCCTGGATAAGTACAATGATGAAAACTTGGCAAACAGGCATCATGTGTAAAATAAATCGTCTATGTGGACTCTTACACTTGGGGGCAAGTCGTCTCATCTCCTATGCCTTCCTCTTGACAATGACATCCGTCCATCTAAGCCCATCATTTCTGTGCTTTTTTTTTTCTCACTTATCTTGGTCTTGACATAAAACTGGCACACATAAATCATGCTTTGGGAAAAATCTTGACATGTCTATCCTTTGGTCATACACGATTCACGAAACATCATGTCATTGACCGTCATAGTTTTATTGTCCTTGTATGACATAGTCCTTCAAAATCATATGACAATTCCCTTAGTCTCATGTCTCCCATCCTTTACCAAGGCCACCCCCTATTCTTTCATCCCTATCACCTATCTTGGCTTTTCCTTGTCAAATGGTCTAAGGATAATCATCATCCCATTAAGTCTTAACCAAGTCATTCCAAATGCAACGAGTATAATCCATACAAGCACATTATCCAAAATTTTACTTGACTACATTCCTAGCCCAGCTGTAGACCTCCATACTTTCGTCACATTATCGTCATCGTCCTCACGTTGTTTCGGGATGTGTCCTTCCCATGTCAAACAATGTTGTCATCACCTGTCAATTGGTATTCAGCTTGACTAGGGGCATAATCATGTTTGTCCTTGGATTCTCATGTGTAGGCATCAGTCATGCATTTGTCACGATCCTCTTAAACATCAAAATCCAAAAAAATCATAAAACGACAAAAAGACAAAAACATCATAAAATGTCCTGAAAAAAGACAAAAAAATCATAAAATGTCCTGAAGAAAGACCAAAAACATCATAAAATGTCTTGAAGAAAGACCTAAAAATCATAAAACGTCCTAAAGAAAAACACAAAAACATCCAAATCAATGTCAAAATCCTAAAAATGGCGTCAAAGTCAATCAAGTCAGTCAGTCCACTGTCATTGTCGAACTACGTTGTCTCTGCGCATTTGCTACATAGGCAAGGCCATCAGTTGATGAGTCCCCAAGACATTAGGTCAGTCCTTTTAGGTTGGTCCAAATAAAATCATGGCATTTGTCACAATTGTCACATCAGTCAAATAAGTCAGACATAGTCAAAATCGAACACAAGATAGTCATTTGAAACGTCAATGTCAAAATTGGTCAAAATCAGACAGCACAACCCAATCAACCATACAGTCAACATCAGTCAACTTGCCAAAACATATTACTCAAAACAATGTCAGTCTGGTCACTCTTTGGTCCTCTTCAAGATGTGTCGTTCTTGGAGTTGGACCTCGTCAAAATGTCCTTTTCCTTTTTCAGGATGTGTCCTTCCTGACAATAGGCTTCGTGAAACTGTCAACACCGTCAAATTGGCAAAAATCTTAAACTGTTAAAACTATCAAATCGACAAAAAATCAATCTTTGGCAAACAAACATTGGCAAACAAAATAAAATGGCTGTTAATCTTTTTGGTCTATCTTGTCTTATCTTTTGACTATCTTGGCTATTTTGTCTTATATTTTTTACTGTTTTGTCTTTTGGTCATGTTACTAGCTACCTCGAGGATGTCCAATGAAGGATTTAGAGGTGCAATGACGTCTCTTGGCCTATTTTATTTTCTTTGACTGCTGTCTGTGGATTGTCTTGACAAAAAGATTGGGGAAACTTCCCCCTTAGTATGAGTTAGGACATTCCTTATCTGTGACTGTTTGTTTTTCAAGTGGATGACCTTGCACACCTTGGTCTACATCATATCATGGTGTTTGTTGTCTATTTGTGTCATTTTTACCACCCAATGATGATTAAGAGCAATAAATATTAAAGTCTTATGTTTAGGCTTTGAAGGATTTGGTCTAGGAACTAACATGCATCTCCTTTTGTCTTTTCATCTTCTCTCACTCATCTCATATAGGCATTGCATCCATATCATCATCCATATCTTTTGCAATAACATTTCTTTGTCTCTTCATATTCTAGTCTTCTCATTAATTTCGAGAGCACACCCATGTTCTTGGAACCTGTCTGTCCTCTTGAGGGGGCATACCGTAACCCTCCTCGTCATTCTTCCTCATCTTATTTTGCACTGGGGCATATTTGTGACTTATTTTCTTTGTCACAACGCGACAAGTGACATTATGACAAAGAGGGGAAAATGTAGACACCTAAAAATGACCTAGGCTTGCAAGCTTCATTTTACCATTTTCGTCCTAGCATAATTATGACATTTAATTATGTCCTTGGTCCACATTCGACTATTAATTAAATAATTTATAATTGTTTAATTAATTGACGTCTTTGTATTTTTCATGATTATTAAATAAATAAATTTTATTTATTTATTAAATACGTCACTAATTCTCTAAGTCTCCCTATAATTAAATAAATTTCTAAATTTGTTTAATTATCGTTATTCATTAATTCTTTCTGATTATTAAATAAATAAATTTTATTTATTTATTTAATATGGCACTAACTGTCATAATTAAATGAATTGATTAATTTATTTAATTAATTAATCTTATTTGCTAAATTAAATAATTATCTTTAATTATTTAATTTTCAAAATTAATATTCCTCTCATTTTAAATAAATGAAATTATTTAAAATGTCACCACTTTCTTAACTATCAGTCCATTTTGGTAAATAATCTGAAAAAGATTATTTATTGTCTCACAAAATCATTATTTTGAATTAATTTAATTCAAAATGGTAACTAATCTTGCAAAAATCAAGTAATTAGGAAGATTCTTGATTTTCAAAATTTGATCTTCAGTCCAACTCTTATCTTCTTGATTTTTTGAATCTCACAAATTAGGCAGTCTTTATCTTCTTGATTTTTAAAATCTTTATTTTTCTAATTGATTATCTCATTTATTCTCCACTGCCGATTTGATTTTCTCAGATGACATCTCCACCGCTCGATTAATGACTTTTCCCTAACCCTAATTAGGGATTGTCAGATTTAATCTGGGCCTCTGATTTTAGGTCTTTGTCAAAAATCAATCTCGTCCGTCCATTCAAAATGGAATTTTCTATAAAATGCTATTTTGCTCTCATTTCTAGATTACGCATAGACATATTACATTTTTATGCATTTGCACACTTAGACTTTCATAGCAATTATTATTTGTATTTGATCAAGTTTTAGCATTGTTTAGGCATAAACATTGTCAAGCATAGGCATTTAGGCATAGGCTTTAGGCATTTATCAAATCCTTCAAATCTTGGTGTAGGACTTCGTCAAGGCTTGCTCGCACAACGAATCTAAGGGCAAAATATCATCCAGCAAGTAAGAAGGTACTATGGAGGTAATCATGGAAATTGCGATTTACAGGTATAACTGTTTTATTATTTAATTTCCTTTGTACTTGATAGAACTTTGGGTTTTTGTCTTTTACATTCATTTGATTGATCTAATCTAAATCCAAAAAATTACCCTCAGTTATAATTACAAAAATAGATCAAAATTTATGTTAATTGACTTTCCACACTTCTTCGGCGTACCCATTGCACACTAAGGTGCAATTGCTAGTTTTATATGTATTTTAGTCTTATAATTGTTACGCTTAGATGTTCATCTATATCTTTTATGCTTTTGTCTAGGTTAATCAATCAATCGATTAATTATTTTTTAATCATCTTAAGATAACACAATGCATTGCAAGATAAAGAACCATTTCGATAAAAGGGGAAATTGATCTTTGATATTTTTGTTTAGGTTAATGAATGAATTGATTGATTATTATTTATCTTTAGATAATGCAATGCATGGGACATTACTAAATAAAAAAGTATTTTTTAAAAAAGTCATTGTTTATTTGAATATTAGTTATAATGCTCATCACAAATGAATTTTTCAAAAAAGAAACATGTTATAAGTAATATGTATTGAATAATTTTGGGAATAAAACAAATTTTTGTGTTTATTATTTATTGGTTAGAAGAAAAATGCAATGAACTGACATAGATATTTTGCATTGTTAGAATAATTGAATTAGAAGGTATGCCTTTTCTTGGATGCAACACTAGAAATATATTATTGTATAGTATGACATGAGAAACATATTTTTTCTTCCCCATGACTGGCTCTAACATGGAAAACATGTTATTATAGAGTATTCCTATTGAAGCTAAATTCACACAACAATTTGTGGACAAATAAATCTATGTAACAATAAATATATGGCATTAAAAGTAAAACCACAAAATCCACGCTCGTTTTCCTCCCTACCATATTGGCTCATGAAGCCCCATGGACTCTAGCCAAACCCCCGACCAAAAAAGGGATGAAATGGCCACAAGAGATTTCGTGGAGTTTCATCATAGATTACACAATAAAAAACTTGGGAAAACTCTAGTGTTTTTATATATAATATCTGATATTGTTGTGTTCTCTTTGACATTGTTACTTTAAGGGAAAGAGGTATGCTGCTCTTTGGAACCTGTTACATGCTTAAGCCTAGTTCCTACCAATTAAATAGAAGGGTATGTTAGTGCACAAGCAAGGAAAATAAAAAAATGAATGATAAAAAATGAGTAAGTATATGGGTAAATTAATATATACAATGTGAAGTGAAAAGTAATGAACAATTTTTACGATTAGGTAACCAAGTATATCTATTGAGAGTGGGGAAGTTTTTGTACTTACATACATTGTTGATCATGTTTAAGAAGGGAAAGTTGCATGGCATCGAGTAGTAGGGGCATCAAAGAATTTGAAATAGATAGTGTACAATACACTAATTTTCTTGAATTCCTATTATATCTATGCAACAACATAAAGGAAACAATATACATTTAGAATAAAAAAGGTTAGCACTATCTGTTGTAAATAGAAAGAGATAAAATGGGACATTTTGAATACATGGCATGTTGGTAAAGAATTGTCTATAAGTAATGTACAGGAGAAGTTGGAAAGAGAGCTGTGGAAACAATAACAAATGCAATGGTTAGAATAGACAATGTTTTTGGTAGACAATTGTATGTGAGAATTTGTGTGTCCACGTATATAAGCAAAAATAAATATGTGAAGATGGAAGGAAAAAGCACTAAAACCACGCTCATTGTCCCCCCTACCATATTGGCATTATGAAGCCTCATGGGCTCTATCCAAACCCCCGAGCAAGAAATGCAAGTGAGGCCCATGGAAAATCTCATGGAATCTCATCATATGTCATAAAATAGCAATATTGGTGAAACGACTATTTTCAAGCAAGATCTGTAACATTGTACTCTTTTGTTTGTTGTGAGAAGTTGACAAAAACATGTTTCCCGATCAAGAATTGGCATCATTAGATTTGAAGATTCCTGGAGGAACATGCATAGATGGAGCAAGTGCTTGTATTTGCATTGCATGGCTAAGATGTATATGCAGAAAAGTGTTTGCGAAACATGGGAACATCTAACAACCAAAAACCAGAAAGGAAAAAAATGTAGTTATGCACAAAAAGAAAAGAAGGGAAACCATGACATTGTAAAAGGTTTAGTTCAATGGAGCAACATACACCACTTCCATGTACTTCTGGGTATAAACAATGTCATACAATCCACAAATTTTTTGTCCTCTCAGAAGCACATGACCGTGGTGTTCGGTTTCCATCCATAATCATGTAAACCCATGCTCATTTTTCTCCCAATCATATTGGCGTCGTGAAGCCTCATGGGCTCTAGCAAAACCACCGAGAAAAAAAAGCAGGTAAGGTCCATGCAAAATCTCACGAAATTTTATCATATACCACAAAATAGAAAACTTGGGAAAGAGTAAGTGTTTTCAAACAAGTTGTGTAATATTGTAGTGTTTTTTTCTTTGGTCTAAAAAGTTGACAGAAAAAAGATATTGTGATAAAGAATTAGCATAATATATACATATGTATATGTTTATAGGAGCAATTGTAGTTAAATGTTCTTTCTTTCATCGACAAATATGGTTAGCACTAGTAATTTTATCGCCTTAGGTTTATTGTTTTAGTTATCTCTATTCATCTTTGGCATTATACCCATTAAGATAGGAGCGATTATAGATTAACATAGGATTAATTGCATATATATATATATATATATATATGCAGAGGCTTAGTATGAAAGCATAGGAATATTGGAGATAATCATTGTTGTACAATGGGGGTGGATGAAGTAAATGCATGTGGAAAAAGTAAGTTTAAGTCTAGTAGTATTAGAAATACAACTACAATCTTAGGGATAATATAGTAAAAATGGTCATCGAATTAATAGGCTAATTGTTACATAGACTGCCTACTGATACATAATGCAGATTTTGCTTTGCAAGACTATGGGAAAAAGAATATCATAAAATATATTGATAGAACTCAAGCAATCTATATAATATTTGGCTTCTTGATTGAAAATTCAAGCTAGTAGATAATATAGAGAAATTGTATAAGAACTATTAGGAAAACACTTTAAGAATTAGAGATAAATAACACATGATCGAAACCCCCATGAAACATATTGATACAAGACAAGAAGTCCATGTAATCTGAGTTGTCCTATCTAATTAAAATTGCTTACACAAGAAAACACTTGTATCTGTGCATCTTTTCTGTTACACCCATTAAGATACGAGCAATTGCAGATTAACATAGGAGTGATTGTGTGTTATCTTTGTGAATATTTCATTTATTGTTTGCATGGTTATCTCTATGTATCTTTGGTGTTGCACCTATTACCATAGAAGCAATTGTAGTTAAATCTTCTTTCTTTCGTCAAAAATATGGTCAGGGTTAGTAATTTTATTGACCTTTGTTTGTTGTTTTGGTTACCTATGTGCATCTTTGTGATTACACCCATTAACATAGGAGAAATTATAGATTACCATAGGATTGATTGGATATATATATATATATATATATAAATATATATATATATATATATATATATATGAAGAGAGTTAGTATGAAAGTATAAACATATTGGAGATAAAATTAGTTTGGTGGGTGTGCAGTGTTGGTAGTACATATTGAAGACAAATAGAGGAATTGTATAATATGTATTATAATAATACTTGTTTGGTACAATACAACCATAGCATTCAATGATATAGCATTGATATGTTGTTAAGAACAAAGCATTTTATCGTGTAGTATGTGTAACATATTCATAATGTTGCAATGAATCTTATGGCAATGCGACTGAATCAATATATTTTCTTGCATATTTTGGAGTATACTTTTCCACACTACAACATTGAATATTGCATTTAGTTCCTGGTGCACCATCACACCACAATGGCAAGATTTTATATATATATATATATATATATATATATATATATATATATATATATATATATATATGTACATACATATATATATATATATACATACATATGTATACACACACACACACACACACACACACACACACACATATATATATATATGTATATGAGCTCCATTATTTGGCACTAAATATTATAGAGAAACATGTAATTTGTAAAAGAACTATTAGGAAATCACTGAAGAACAACATATGTCTGATTCTTAAGTATGATCCTAATACCTCTTACAACGGTTACATAGATTGCTTGTCTTGTACCAATATGTTGCATGTTATTGTTTTCGCTTGATATGTTTCAACCTCCTTATAACAAACTATTAATTGCCATTATTTTGTTGTTTTAATGGGAAGAAAATATATTGAGCCATGTTTTTTCATCAGCCCAGCCATGAATTGGATTTGTCGGCGACGGAGATGTGTCGGTCGGTGATGACTTGAGTGGTTTTTTTATGGAACATGTAGCTTTGTGTCTATGTGGGTTGGTGGTGGTGAAGTTCATGGGCTTGGTATGAAAAATTTGATTGGTAAGTGTTTGCTCCTGTGAGGGTTAATGCATCCTGTCATTGTTGTACGAGGGCAGTGGACAAAGTGAATGCATTATTCAACATTGCAGTGTGGGAAAGTATACTTTGATTATGTTGTATTGTGGAAAGAGCCATTGTGGTGTTGCTTTGATAACAAACTATTGTTAAAATCATCACCTTTAGCTCTATTCTTTACTATATTTGAGGGTCTTAAAACTATTGTGCTATAGAATTTGTAAGTCATTTTACATGAGTATTTCGTATAAATGATTAATTTAGATCGGTATAGTATGTTTATTCAAATTTATGCACACTGAGTATTTTCTACGTTGTTTGAAAATCACTACAATACAATGATAACATTCAATTATGTAGCATTCAGATGATGTTAAGCACATAGCATTTAATTCTGGAGTATGTGTAATATATTCATAATGCCACAATAGCTCTTCTAGAAATGTAACTGAATCAACATATTTCCTTAGATATTTTGGAGTATACTTTGACAAGAGTAAATATTATAGAGATATAGGTAAATTGTAAAATAACTGTTTAGGAAAACAACGAAGAATGACATACATTTGATTCTTAAGTATTATTGTAATACCTCTTACAAATGTTACATAGACTGGTTGCCCTGAACCAATATGTTGCATGATATTCTTTTTCCGTCATCTGTTTGATGCTCCTTATAACAAATTTTTTATTTCTATTATTTTTCTTGTTTGAACGACAAGAAAATATATTGATTAAGTTACATTGTTAAAAGAGCCATTGTCGTGTTGGTCCGGTATCAGACTATTGTAAGAATCATTTCCCTCGGGTCTATTCTATAGAAGATTTGAGGGTTTTAGAATTGTTGTACTATGGAATTTCCAAGTCATTAGACATGGGTATTTTGCATAATTGATGTGTCCACAAGTTTGAATACGAAGCAATGTAGCTGAAATTTCCAATCAAGTCTGTGGTGTTATACACAATTTGGACACATTATTGTGTCATATAATTGTAGTGATAACATATATGCCGTAGAAAAAAGGACCCTTTGCCTGACATGGGATAATTCATGACAAAATGGACTTAATGAGGTCTTAATCTAGTGTTGTGATGCATTTTATACGTCCACACTAGGTCTTGGACCCTTGCAAATCGAATAACATGCGTTTAATGACGTCTTGTAAAGGTGTTGTAAAGTGTTGTAAGATAATTTCATGCTTTTCTAGACTTAATGGACCTTATTTTAGTATTGTAAAGTGTATTTAATCACACTTTCACATTGATTTATGTGTCCCAAGCCATATTTGACATTCACATCATCATTAATAGGCTCCTATTAACCCACATTATGCATCTTGAGGCTTTAATTGATCAAATACCCGACAAAGTTGTAATATAAACCTTATTTCCTTATCTCCTACCTTCTTAGCTATTGGAATGGTCCATGTGGGACCCATTCACCATGTGTGGCAAATGAGTACTATTTGGCCCCATTTTGACCTTTGAGCGGGAAAAAGTGAAATCTAAAGTTTAATTTCACTACATGTTAGCCTGTGATGAGGTATAATTGGGATACTAAGGCACAATTGTCTATAAATAAGTTTTTTTCTCCTCATTTTACATCTAACAACTCATTTTTACATCTCTCATCATTAATTCATAATCTATCTTCTCATCCAAGTCAAGAAAGCTAGGGTTTCTTCATTAGAAGTCATCAAGTTAGCTTTCTAAAGCATTCAAGGGCTTAATCTTCATGTATTGTTGTAAAATTTCAAGATCAATCATCATGGAAAGGTAATATACTCCATTTTTGCATGATTTATTCATTTATTTTATTATTTTGGTTTAATTACCTAAAAGGGGTTTGACTTAGGCAAACCCCCTTTCCCTAACATTCAACATATCTCTCTTTTGTCTTGTTTGTTTTCATAATTAGGTCCTTTGGAAGCTTGGAAATCATTTAAGATCAAGTTGCAAAGTCATTCAAGTCATCTCTTCATTATTCAAGCCAAAATATCAACAAAAAGTCATTTTCAAACCTGAATCTGACAATTTTAGAAGCAAACACTTGTAGGAAGAAGAAGTGCATATCTAGCTCCACAGAATCAACTCCTAATTTTGTAGATTGTTGTAGGTGGTCTAATTCACCACCAATGGAAAATGAGTCCCATCTGTAGGCCTGAAAAGTGATTTTTTCAGAATTCAACTCCCAACAGTCAAAAATAGGTTTCCTAAACTTTTCATCAGAAGCAGGAGTCATTCACCATGCATGGAAAATCAGTCCTAGTGGCCATTAACAGTTACTTCAGGGACATTCTAGAACCCTCCAACAATAGTAATCTGCCTCTAGGTGCACTCTAATAAGTCTCATTAATTTTTCTTATCATTTACTTAAGTTTTTAGTTCATATTTGCAATCAACACTGTGTTTTCCAGCATCTTGCATTAGATTAATTTACATTCACTTATTTTCATTTTTAAGCATTCAAACACATCTACACACACTTCACATCAATATCTCATTCATCCTTACATTAATCTTGAGTGAAACATTGTGCATTTTGGCCCATCTTTCCCCTTTTAGGTGAAAAACCTTAAAGAGGAAGGAAGGATTTAGGTGCCAAAATCCTTCATTTCATTTTGGTGAACCTTCTTTTAGAACACTTTGTTTTCTTATTTAGAGTCCATTTTTATCGTAATCCTAGCTTGCATTAGAGTTGTGTTTGTTAATTTGCATCTAGGGTTTCAAATTCTTGTATTAGAAAAAAGTGTATTTAGCTTGCATTTTTGCATACAATCTCCCTAAAAATCTCTGAAATTCTGCATGTCCATCTTAGTTCTACATCTTACAACATTAAACACAAAAAACAATTCAAAATTTCTAAAAATCTTGTAAAAAACTAGTACTGGGACTCATTGGCCATGCTGGGCGAATCAGTCCTTGTCTAGATTTTTGACTATTTGTTACTACATCAGAAACCTCATTTATGTGCTTCCTAAGCCTCCTAGTATCATATAGTATAAGTTTGGAAAGTCTCTGGACCATTTTTTTTATGCATTTAGCTCAAAAGCATCATTTTAGATTACTCATTCTTCAAATCACTTCATTTGCACACATCCTTATATCTGAACATGCTTCCATTTCTGCAATTTTGCATAACATTGATAAAGGTACTTTTCACTTTTTCATATTCAATGTTTCTATTCCTAAAACTTTGCAATAATTTTGTTAAAAATACTTTTCATTCTTGCATGTCCATTGTTTGCATTCTTCAAATATTGAATATATTGGATAAGAATGTTTTGTACCTTTACATATACATTGTTCATATTGTTGAAACATTGCATGACATTATTACATGTGCTTTTCATTCTTATTCAAACAATGCTAGTACCTTACATATGTAGAAATGTTAGGAAAAAATTCCTATCCCCTGCCTATGAGAGTGTTTTAGTGAAAGAGACTACAACTTGGGCCATTCCTAATGATCATACTTTTTCTTCTCATAATATCTCTCCTCTTGGTGATGAAGATATTTTTGTAGAAGAATTAATTAATGAGAGTTTTGAGAATCCTTTTTGTTTCTCTCCTTTTACCTCTCTTAGTGGACAACACATTCACAACCAAAATACCACAACCTTAAAAAATCAGGACAATAACATTTGTTCTTCTTCTAGTATCTCTCCTAGTTGTGAAGTAGATACCTTGACGTTAGACAACACAATCGATGAAGGTCATGGATATCTTAGTTGTCCCCCTTCACCTAGGTAAACCCATCTTGAAAACAAATCTTCAACCATTGATCATTCCCCTACTTTCAATGAAGTTCTTTTAGAAGAACCAACCTATGAATGTCACAAACATTTGGCTTGTTGTTCTCTTAAAAACTCTCCTTCTAGGGAGAATCTCATGGTACAAACATATATGAACATTGACACATATCCTTCAACCACTAACCATTCCCTTGATAAGGATACTCAAGTGGCATTAGAATCCACTTCACCAACACATCATGCCAATCCAGACAAAATTTTTGAGGTTGTGATGACACAAGTGAGATCTCCTTTAATTAGTGAGATTCCTAAGTCACCTTCCATTAGTGAAATACATAAAAAATTTAGAGATGTCTTGAAATCCATGATGAAATCTACTCATAACAATGTTTTGCAACCGCTAAGTTGTTACTTAGTGGCTCAAACATCTAGGGGACCACACAACACTCCTACACCATCACCATTTCCTCAAAAAGTTCCTAGTGTTGAAGATCTTAAAAAGACTCCTGCTAATATATCTGTATGGGAGCTCATTCAACTTTCACCAACAATCAAACTTCTCTTCCATGAAATGTTTGAAATATAGAAGGAAGAGATACACTCTTACATGAAACCGAATCATGTCACATCCTCCTCTCATCCAATACAAGCCACCCAGTTGGAAATCACATTCCCTAAAATTGAATTGCCCTCACTTGAGACTCAACACAAAAATGATCCCTTGATGATAAAGGTGATCATTAATGAAACTCTAATTACTAGACACACTCTCATCAAAAATGGATCAAAAATTAATGTTTGTAGCATGGACCTCATACACAAACTTGGAATGGGAAAAAAGCTTATTCAACTTAATGATGTTCATATTCGTGGCTTTGACAATATTCATAGGGAACCACATGGGATGATCACATAATTACCTATTGAGGTCAGACCTGTTGTATTTCCTACCTCCACTCATATCATGCAAGAACCTCTTCCATACAATCTTATCCTAGGGAGACCATGGATTCATCCTATGAAAGGAGTCCCATCTACCCTTCACCCTGTCATGAAGTTTGAATACAACAACACGATATACACAATTGATGTAGATGAGCGAAGGTATGTGTCCACTGATCAAAGCACTTCCCACTCTACTAATCCTTTCATTCCTAGATAAAAAAATGATCCTATCAAAGTTGATGCTAATTCTTCACGTACAAAAAAACTCTTGGGTATGTGCAGGATCATGATGGGCTAAAAAGTGGCAATATGATGGGTATGTGGCTGCCGAATTTTTCTTTACCCAAAATTGATGAAACGAAAAGGGTTTTTAAAGGAGATTCTCAGCTTTCCACCAATATAAATTATTCTTTACTTTGAATTTAATAAATAATTATTATTCATTTTCTATTCGAATTACGACTAAAGTCCTGATTGATAGACTGATTGAAAAACATCTATAGATTTCAAACGGTATCACATTTTTTGAATCCAAAACATGTGTCACATTCTATGCTTCACATATGTACTATAGGATTAAAAAAATAAAAAATTGAATTTCATGAAGTTTTGACCAAGTTAAGGTGGTCAGACATATGAGTTTTTATATTTTTAAAAAATTGTAATAAAAAAATCATAATTAATTATTATTTACTTGGAAAAAAATTACAAAAAAATATGCATCACATCCAGACACGAGTCCTCTACTTATATCTAAAATATTATCATTTTATTGTGGTTAGGGTGGTCAGACAGACACCTACTTCTAATTTTTTCCTGAAATTTAAGTACAACTGCATTGAAATTTCAAATTTTCACCAAATAGATTTTTTATTTTTAAAAATAAACCTAGTAGTTTAGAAGCTACATTCAATTTTCTACAGGTTCTATTCTTACATATTTTTGAAATAATATAAATAACTTATTCAAATTTTTATGTCAAGTTGCCTAAGTTTGATTTTTCTGAATTTTTCGCCACTTAAGGGCCTATTTTTTCCATGATGATCCTACACATAACCTCTTACGTGATAATTGGGGGTCATCAGATTCTACAGCTCCTTTCTATAACATTTCCAAAATCTTACCCTCATGGTCCAATGAGTCATATACAAACGATTCATTCTCATACACAAGTTCTAGTAGTGATTTGAGTTTCACACCTACCTTTAAGGGAGGGTGTGCAATATCTCACTTTCCATCCAAACAACCTTGTGTTCCATTCACTCAACTTAGTTCTACCAACTCACCCCATGGTGGTGATGGGGGCAATATAACTCCCATCCCTCATGAAGCAATGACACATCACATTAAAAAGGATTTGTGTTCGTGTAAAGAAACCAATCCTTATCACAAACACACACCCCCTTCATCTCAATTGGATGATTTTTATGGTATCGGTTACAATCTTCCTCCTACACATGGATGTAATAAACACATGAACAAAACTGACATATCATACTCTTTCAAGAAAGATCTATGGGTATCTTCCTTATCTCAAAACACTTGCACAACAATAATATTCAACCTTTCAAGGAGTGTGGTGCTCTTCCTTGTGTGGGAGCACCTAATTCCTTTACTTGATACTCACTTTCATCCATTCTAGGCTCACCTTTGTCCTACACTAAGTGGGGGCAAGGGGTTTGGTAGCATTTTCCTCGTATGTCACTTGTTGTTGCCTCCTTTGGCTAGTCATTAACTTTTCATGAATACATTAGAGAAAGCTTGGGATGTGGAT
The DNA here is from genome assembly GCA_007258455.2 of Sequoia sempervirens. NCBI lineage: Eukaryota > Viridiplantae > Streptophyta > Pinopsida > Cupressales > Cupressaceae > Sequoia > Sequoia sempervirens. Next base: position 14,679,753 of record VDFB02047144.1, on the reverse strand, counting down.
GACATGCCTTAAGTTGGATCGCATATAAAATACTTCCCTCTTTCATGACGTAGCTTACCGAAAATATATGACTTCGCATAGGGATTTCTGAGTAAGCTCTCATGTCCTCTTCTTCTACTTTAAAGAAATTTCTCATGGAATGTAGGTGCTTGCAACTACTTTAAAGTGGGGGCATATATCACCACTCCCATTGAATTGCACAATTTCTTTTTTCTTATGATGCATCCTTTTCTTGGTGGAGTCATTGGGCTTGATTCCCTCCAAGAGCGTGATACTCCTTTTGACTTATCTTCTCTTGGAGACATTAAGCATAATGTTCCCTAAGACGACACATTGCATGAACAAAGAAAACTCCCCTTTAACAAAATTCTTTACATAAACATTTACAAAAAAACATTACATTGTGGTGCCTTATCATTGTTATCGGGAGCATAACTTTGGTATGGTTTGTATAATGGGAAGCCAACACACTAGCATGAATTTCTCAATAAACCACTTCTTTTGGGCCTTCTCACCCCCTAAACAACCAGAATTTTTGTGGCCCCAGAGTGAGTATGCATCTTCTTTTTGGACAAACAACCTAGATCTAATCCACAACTAGCTAGACAAATGATTGAAGCTTGATCCACCTTTTCATTTTCATCTTCTTTATTCTTTTCATTGCATGATCTTGTATCTTGATGGTTTGACTTAGGATCTTGGATCCTGGGGGCTTGCACAACCTCCTTGATCTTTTTCATTCTTTGTCATCTGCATTTGAGCATGAGGATCTCTCTTGAATGTCTACTTTCATGTGAGTTTGAAGCAAGTTCATCCTCTCACTAAAGTGGGGGCTAAATGTGCCATAGAAACAAGGACCCTTTTCTTTAAATGGGATAATTCATATTAAAATGGACTTAATGAGGTCTTAATCTAGTGTTGTGAGGCATTTTATGCATCCACACTAGGCCTTGGACCCTTGCAAATCGAATAACATGCTTTTAATGACGTCTTGTAAAGGTGTTGTAAAGTGTTGTAAGATACTTTCACGCTTTTGTAGACTTAATGGACCTTATTTTAGTGTTGTAAAGTATATTTAATCACACTTTCATATTGATTTATGTGCCCCAAGCCTTATTTGACATTCACATCATCATTAATAGGCCCCTATTAACCCACATTATGCATCTCAAGGCGTTAATTGATGAAATACCCGACAAAGTTGCAATTTAAACCTTATTTCCTTATCTCCTACCTTCTTAGCTATTAGAATGGACCTTGTTGGACCCATTCACCATGCATGATGAATTAGTCCCATCTAGGTGGGACCCATTTGCCATGTGTGGCAAATGAGTCCTATCTGGCCCCATTTTGACCTTTGAGCAGGAAAAAGTGAAATTTAATGTCTAATTTCACTACATGTCACCCTTTGATGAGGTATAATTAGGATACTAAGGAAAAATTGTCTATAAATAAGTGTTTCTCTCCTCATTTTTACATGTAACAACTCATTTTTACTTCTCTCATCATTAATTCATCATCTATCTTCTCATGCAAGTGAAGCAAGCTAGGGTTTCTTCATTAGAAGTCATCAAGTTAGCTTTTGTAAAGCATTCAAGGGGTGAATATTCATGTATTTTTGTAAAATTTCAAGATCAATCATCATGGAAAGGTAATATACTCCATTTTTTCATGATTTATTCATTTATTTCATCATTTTGGTTTAATTACCTAAAAGGGGTTTTACTTAGGAAAACCCCCATGCCCTAACATTCAACATATCTCTCTTTTGTCTTGTTTTTTTGCAAATTTAGGTCCTTTGGAAGCTTGTAAATCATTGAAGATCAAGTTGCAAAGTCATTTAGGTCATCTATTCATTATTCAAGCCAAAATATCAATAAAAAGTCATTTTTCAGACCCGAATCCAACAATTTCAAAAGAAGACACTTGTAGGAAGAAGAAGTGTAGATCTAGCTCCACAAAATAAACTCCTGATTTTATAGATTCCTATAGGTGGAATAATTCTCCACCCATGGTGAATGAGTCCCATTTGTAAGCCTAAAAAGTGGTTTTTTCAGAATTCAGCTCCCAATAGTCAGAAATAGGTTTCCTAAACTTTTCATCAGAAGCATGACTAATTCGCCATGCATGGAAAATCAGTCCTAGTGGCCATTAATAGTGACTTTAGGGACATTTTAGAACCCTCCAACAATATTAATCTGCCTCCAGGTGCACTCTGATAAGTCTCATCAATTTCTATTGTCATTTACTTAAGTTTTTAGTTCATATTTGCAATCAACATTGTGTTTTCCAGCATCTGGCATTAGATTAATTTACATTCACTTATTTTCATTTGTAAGAATTCAAACACATCTACACACACTTCACATCAATATCTCATTCATCCTTAAATTAATCTTGAGTGAAACATTGTGCATTTTGGCCAATCTTTCCCCTTTTAGGTGAAAAACCGTTAAAGAGCAAGGAAGGATTTAGGTTCCAAAATCCTTCATTTCAACATAGAGAAAATAGGTATTTCCATAAACAAGTGGGTTTAAATAGTTGATTTGGCATATTATCCATCGTTTATATCTGATTCTTAAAGTGTTTACCTAATAATTCTTTTACAATTTCTCTATATCATGAAACATATGGATGGAAGATAAGCAATCTATGTAATAGTTTGATTGTCAATTCAAAATTCAAGCTACATTGTCTGGCACTAAATATTATAGAAAAATACAAAAACTAGAAAAGATATTTTTTTCCGATAAGCTAAAAATATAATTATAGAGACATGCACACCTGCAATGTGTAGAATACACTATGGCTATTGCAGTCGAGCATGTGGAAGATTTTGCTTGAAGTTCCACTAGGATTCTTGTTAGCCCAACTGTGAATTGGATTTGTCGGTGCTAGGGGTGCCCACCTAGAGAGGACTTGATTGGGTTTTTTTGTGGCGAGATGGAGCTTGGTAATTACGAGGGTTGCAAGTGGTGGAGTTGGTGTCCTGGATACACAAATGAATGGTTGTGTATATTATTTAGCAACAAATAATTGTTATTCCAATACCTCTTATATAATTAATCTATTTATCTTCAATATATATATGCATATATGTATCTGTGTATGTTTCAAAGCATTCATTTTGACATATAGTTAATGGAACGTATTTGTAATGTTCATAAATATAGGAAAATGAGAATATACAAGAGGTGTTGTTTGAAAGAAGAAAAAATTACATAGATAAAATACAAAGATATCATTAAATGGAAGACATCAAAGAAATAGCAAAAGTTTTTCTTGAAAGCATGCAATGTATACAAATAGTTAATGGAACGTATTTGTAATGTTCATAAATATAGGAAAACGAGAATATATAGGAGGTGTTGTTTGAAAGAAGAAAAAATTACATAGATAAAATACAAAGATATCATTAAATGGAAGACATCAAAGAAATAGCAAAAGTTTTTCTTGAAAGCATACAATGTATACAAATAAATTTTTAAACATACCTGATTTTGGTATGTACTGGAATGTATCTAGCCATGTAGAAAGAAAAAGAGTGAATGTATAACTTTGGTATCTACTGGAGGCTATGTAGCTCTGCAGAAATGAAAGGGGTCAATGTTTAAGTCGGTAAAATATAAATTTATAAAAGAAATGTTGATTATTCTTACAACTACAGGAAGCTTTTACTCATGAATTTTCCAACTAGTGGAGGTGCATGGCAGGTTTCCACCATTTTGTACCTGTTGAGCAAGGAAACTAACTCTACCACCACCAATCCATATGGTCAAGAAAGTCCATCGTTCCTGTGAGCAGGCTCGGGCAAGGCCTCACAAATTGCATGGGGTGTTATCATATATTAAGTAAAAAATGAAATAAAATGCTCAAAAGAGAATTCTATGGATCAATATTATACATATACATATGCATACACATACACATACACATACATATACATATATATACATATACATATACATATACCTATACATATATACATACACATACATATACATACATATATGCATACATACATACACATACACATATACATATACATATACATATACATAGGTATGTGCAAGATCATCATGGAAAAAATAAGCCCTTAAGTGGCAAAAATTTTAGAAAAATGAAAGTTAGGCAATTTGAGGTAAGAATTTGAATAAGTTATCTATATTATTTCAACAATATGTAAAAATAGAATCTATAGAAAATTAAATTTAGTTTCTAAACTACTAGGTTTATTTTTTATTTTTTAAACTATTTGGTGAAAATTTGAAATTTTAATGCAGTAGTACTTAAATTTCAAGGATAAAATAAGAAGTAGGTGTCTGTCTGACCACCATAACCACAATAAAATAATAATAATTTTTTATAAGATTTTAGATATAAGTAGAGGACTCATTTCTCGATGTGATGTGTATTTTTTTGTATTATTTTTCCAAGTAAATAAGTAATTATGATTTTTTTATTACAAATTTAAAAAAATATAAAAACTTGTATGTCTGACCACCTTAACTTGGTCAAAACTTCATGAAATTCAATTTATTTTTTTAATCCTATATTATGCGAAGCAGAGAATGTGACACATGTTTTAGATTCAAAAAAATTGATATCGTTTGAAAGCTATAGATGTTTTTCAATCAGCCTATCAATCAGGACTTTAGTCATAATTCAAATAGAAAATGAATAATAATTATTTATTAAATTCAAAGTAAATCATAATTTATATTCGTGGAAAGCTGATAATCTACTTAAAAAACCCTTTTTGTTTAATCAGTTTTGGGTAAAAATAATGTCGTCATCCACATACCCTACACATACCCATCATATCGCCACTTTTTGGCCCATCATGATCTTGCACATACCCACATATACATATACACATATAGTTTTCACCCTTTATTTATTATTTGTAGTTATCTCTGCACATCGTTGGCGTTATACTCATTACCATATGAGCAATTGCAATTTAATTTTCTTTCTTCTATCAAAAAAATATGGTTAGGGCTATTTTTTTTTCACCTGTTCTATTCTCCATGTACTTGGCACTAAATAATACAGATAAATACATGAGACTTGTGTGGGGTTTTAAATGACGATGTGAAGCTTACCTGTTCATCAAACGATGTTCCTAAATGTTGCTCATTGGTCAATAAGGATTGCAAAAAAAAATGAATTTAGAATTTAGAAGGGAATTGTTACATAGTAAATGTGTTTTTAATAGGTCTTTTACAATTTCCCCATTTGTCTATAATATTTAGTGCCAAATAATGTAGCTTGAATTTTGAATTGATAGGTGAACTATTTTATAGATCAATTGAAGTATGATATAATTTTACCTGTGTCTTAGTTTTATATTTCTCAGAACTAGATGCATATATATATTTGACCTTTTTTCCAGACTAATCAATCAATTGATATATTATTATTTGATTAAATTTTAAATACATATGCATAGAAATACATGACAGACTTGAAGTTATAAATTAGATAATATAATTATCAAAAATATGAAAGATTAAAGGATTGTCCTCTTTTAAAGAGTTGTTAGTCATGTCTTTAATTACTAATATTCAATAAAAAAGTATTATTTACCAAAAAATCAGCTCATAAATTTAGGTATGGCATATTTTTTCCAATTTTTATATGGTAGTAGAAAATTTATTACTTTGATGTTATTTATTTTCATTTTTTCTTATTTAAGTATTAGTTTCGATGGTAAAAGTAATTACGCACAAACATATAAAAAATATATATGTATACATGTGGATATAAATGTATATCTATGAATGATCATAAGAGGAATAACATGGTTTCAACATCGCAATATATGAAAATATATATAGAAGTACTGTACAAATTTCTCCATTAACCATTTTTAGTATTTGACTGTTGTTATATGTTTGTCATTGAAGATAATATTATTATTCAATGATTATAAAGGGAAGAAGTGAATTTAGCATATGCATAGAAGAAATAAAAATTCCACCATCTAACATGAATCAAGAATCATGGTAATAATGTAGACTAAAAACAATCTATGTGTAACATGTTAAAATTAAAAGGATAGGCAGTCAATGAGCGTGCAATTATATATATCTAAACATAGGAATAAATTATGTTCATATTTCTAAAACAAAAGTCTTAGCATGTCCCATAGTGAGCATTAAAAAGGAAAGACTAGGAGAAATGTTGGAAAGTGCAAAAGAGCAGTTAAATTGTTGGCTCACTAGTGGAGCCTTTTTCTTCAAGAAGGGTATACATCTTTGCTATGTTTGAAAGCAACACTTTACACTTTGCTTCGAAATCCACTTTTTTTTCTTTCACAATCATTTTTTTAAGCTTGTCATTAGAATTGTAAGTATTTGTTCTAATCAAGATAGTAAAGATGTATGCTTTACAAATAAGGCCTTTAATCATAGCAAGAGGATCTGTTGTAGACTTAGAGTTGTCCTGCAACACATAAAGGTCTTTTGCTAGAATTTTCAGTAAATTAGTGGAAGCTTCATCGAAAGCAATAGACCAAAGACTGGCAGAGTGGTCTTGTAGCTTTAACTGTAGAAGATAGCGATAGTTGAATTCCTTGATTTGCATATGGAAATGATCACAAAACCAAACATCAGCATGGGGGCGTGTTCATTTTATTTTGCATTATTTCCCATTAACCAACAAGGGGCAAGCAAGATAACAAAAAGACCTAGTTTTTGCAATTTGAATGGTTGCTTTTAAAAATGGCCTCAATAGTTTTTGGAAAGCCAGGGAAGTTGTTAAAGATAAATGAAATATTAACTCTATCATTCGAAGGATGGAGCCTACATGGAGTAGAAGAAGATGAAACCACTTGGTCTACTTTGATTGGGCCCTTAGATCTAAGAGTGTTTTCCTCAAGAATAGAAGGGTTAATGTCAAGGACCGTTGTTGATGTATTGATAACTTTAACATTAAAGTAGCCTACATGACAATCTTAGTTAGTAACTATCACTATATCACCAGAAAGATAGATCCACTCCAACACATCACCTTTTTCTTCCAAACTTGGACCCCACAAATTAACATCAATGAAAAAAGTAGAGATATTATATAGTTTAATAGTTCGTCGGATTGTTTCAGATCCATTTTTTCCTACGAACAATTGTTATGTACCCAACATGCACTACAATGCCAATAATATCACTAACTAATTTGACTACAAAATACGATGAAACTTTTCGACGTAAGATGTATAATTAGATGTATAATCAGGTACCTATGTATTTAATATGAAATTTTCATTTTTAAAAAAAATTTATGCCTGACATTCGTTGAAATTGTGATGCTTCGTGATTTTCGTTCCTATTTCAACATACACTTAAAGTCAACCATCCCCTTCCATCAATTTGTGGGCTGACATATGGTTAGCCTCCTTAATTTGTGTGCCGACGGGTATATGGTTAGCATTCATCAGGGTTCTGATGAATGGTTTTTAATAAATAAAAGTGAGTTCGACAATTTATCTATACTTGTGACAGTGTTTCGCTATACTTGTGACAGTTTGTGGAGGTTATAGGTGATTGATTCCACAAAAGGATATAAAAGTCATGGAAAATCCTAACCTAGGAATTGGACATTCTAGTAGGTGACTAACATCTTCTTATGGTCATTCATTTACATTGTCAAACCAGGGAACATATACTTGAAATGGAGCGGCACTGTATGTGCACTAAGAACCAGTTTCAGTCACAATTTATCAGAAATAAATGCTTGAAAGGAATTCTACTTATGCTGCAGGAATGTAACGTAAAGTCTTCTTAACTTAACCGTAACTTAATCAAAGAAGAAATCATGACAGCTATTGCTAAGAAACAAACTATGAATTTGCCTTATGCTGCAGGAACAAACACAGGGATGGATTCCCAATGCTGCAGGAACAATATAAGACTGAGTTTGCACTGAAACCTTCAAGAATGAAATCTAACTTATAATCAACAGAAGATAAATAACTAACTAACTACATATAATCACTAAGTGGGCCCCCTTAGCAAGCATCAACCAGTTATGCAAGAATTGAACTCAAAACTTCATCAGCTTTTATTCATAAACTTGGAATCATATACATTGATTGCTCTGCTTATAAGAAAACTAACACAAAACACTGTCTCTCATTATAATACTAACTTTTACACCTATGTTGCTCCCTCGCGCAGGAGGAGACTTATTTATATTATTAAAGAAAATAACTACCTAACTCTAACAGAGAAAGACGTGGACATAAGTGCATCTAGAAACCGAGGAACAAACTTCTCATAAATGAAGACATATTTGTTCAACACGATTCAGAGAGAATTTAGTATTCCACTCTTCCTAGATTAATGATCATTTAGATTTCCTCCCAACGAACTGGTCAGAGAGTATTTGCTGGAACAACTTCCTCGATGCCATGCTGGAAATGGACTTTACTACAGGGCCGAGATTTGTTGCGCTTGACTCGTTCATATTACCTTCAACAACCTGCGATGCAATGGCGACACAAGCGAAAGAAATCACGTGTGGAAAATAACATGATACATTCATTAGTCACATATTAAATCCATTTCATTATCCAGAAACCACATACATTATATCAGTCATTTGGGAGGTCAAACATGGCAATTAATACAGACACATAGAGATGTTAAGCTGCAAGAATATAGGAATGTATTGCTACAGGATACTACCTGATTTTAGATAAAAATTCTTTAATCAAAGAGTTAAAACAACCATTAGAAATAAGAGTAAGGGTATTAAAAATACATCATAATATTCAAATTATGAGCATATTTTGAGCTCATCATTTGCCCCCTACTTATCCTAATGATGGTCCTCCAACATTAAGCTTTCTAGTTATTTCTTTGAAATCAGTAGGAGTAGTATGACCCTGTAATGAAGTTTCAAATTTGTAGTAGAAACCTCTAAAATTTTGCCATCTCTCATACCTACAAGTTTTTGTATCCTCATTAACATCTGTAGCCCGATAAGGGTAAAGTGGCCACATTAAAACTGGAGGTCAAAATGTTAATGGTAACCATAACTCAAACCTCTTCTGGAGACCAAGTTGCATGTACTTCTATATCCTTCTGATGGCTGCTTTAAAGTTCAGAGGGCTATGAGGCTCAGATTTCCTCAGACCAATAGTTAGTTTTTCCCATCTTGTTTTAATTCTAGAAGATGAAAGCTTCCAAAACAGATATGGTTGGTCTTTGAACTCATCATACACCTGCTTCCTAATATAAAATATTCTCATTCTTTTTGTCTGATCATTGAATCCATACACAATAGTAAGCCATGTTCTCAGAATTGTGTGGGGATCTGAGCTTTCAGGTCGTAGTGGAATAGGTTCATTCCTTTCAGCATCTTCATAAGCCTCTAATTGTCTTCCATAGTTAGTTTCATTGGCCGCCCAAGACATGAGTGACCTCAGATGAATGTCACCAATGTAGAGAAGTGGATTCCACTATGTTTTAGAGGGAATTATCAAACCATGCAAATAAAACTCACATAACAAAATTTTCAGCCAACTGGGTGCTACCTGATATGCATCATAAAATTCATTGGCTATGTGAATGATAGGGTCTAAATTTCTTGTAATTCTCATCAATTGAAACCAAAGAAATTTCTCTTTAAGGCGCATAGGATATACCTTAGGCGGTGGTCTACATTCCATAATTTTACTAGTTATCCTCATCATTTCATCCATTTTCTCTTTCATTTCCTGAATTTCCTATTTTTTCCTTTCAATTTCTCTTTTTAATTGCTTCTTTTCTTCCTCCCAAAGACTTTGTTGAATTTCAGTTTTAGCTAAGTGGCGGAAACTCAAAGTTTGAAATGTAACAGGCCTCCATGTAGTCCTGAGATATTCCAAATATTCAATCAACAATGTTCTTTTATAAACAACCATTGCTCGGCAAGTTGCAGGGGGTAATGGGGTTTCATTGGACACTTCAAACTGCCCAAGATGTTCTTCCTCTTGTTGTAGGAAGGATTCATGTTGCTGCGTAGGAAGAGATTGTGCTTCTTCTGAAACTTGCCTAGCCGCTTCAGGCAAGTCATCAAGACTTGGCATCCCCCTTTCATTACCATTGCCATGTTGTGCTTCTTCAACTTCCACTATCTTAGTTTGCACTTCCCCAGGAATAATAGATGGACTTTGTGGAACATTCTCAAATACATTATGAGAAACATCATGACTAAACTCTTTAGATTCCTCAAAAATGACTATAATTTCAAGTTGAGCGGGGGTTGAGGTAACTTTACGCTATTTCCTTGATGAAGCTCTTTTTGGCAATGTTTCAAAAGTAACAGCTGTAGGAGACACTTTCATGGCATTCCTCTTTCTAACCTGCCTAGAGGGTTTACACTCAGGAGGAGAAGATGATAGTTATATTGCAGTGGCAACAGGCATTGCTGTAGCAGAAACTGCTATAGGGGAAGATGCTGCAGGAAAGAGTGGAGTAGAGCATTTTTGCTTTTGAGCATGACGGTCAGATTCTAGGGTTTGTTCTGCCCTATAGGACTCTCCGAACTTTGTTTTCCCTTTTTCTTTTCTAACAATAGACCTGGTTTTTACTTGGGTAGAGGGCTCTGGTACAGAGGCTGTAGGACTAAGTGCTGCAAGAGAAGATGATTCTTTGCTCTGCTTCCCTACTTGTGGATTCTACTCTCTTTTTCTTTTTCTTGTGTTGCACAGTGAGTTCTCTAGGAGGCCCTAAAGGTTGCAGACTCTTATAGGCAACAAATTCTTGCCAAGAAAGGGGTGATACATCCCTCAGGGAACACTCAATCAAGACTTTAATGAGGGCATGATGGGCAATAGAGTTGTCCCTACCCCTCTGGGTTTCATGGGAACATTGTTTCAAAAGGTTTATAAAAAATTTTTGGAACATTGACAGCTAAACCGTGCCTCATATGACTCAATAGTTTAAAATGATAGGAATGCAAATAGGAAAAATGTCCCTCACAAGTCAAGTACCTGATTATGAAGGTGGCATATTCTGAGTATGGAGGAGGTGGTGACACTCGTTTGCATCCTTGTTTGGAAACCTCCAAGGGTTCATCTGTTGGTATTGTGAATTCTGCCCTAGCAGAGATAGCATCTGAAGAAAAAATTTCTCCTACCGCCGGAAGCCCAGTTACTTCTGTAATCTGCTCTTTTGTAATAGCTACTATCAAACCCCATACTGTAGCTTCTCCCTCTGAAAGAGTTCTCAAAAACTCACCTACAGCTTCCTCATTAAAGGAATCTAACCTCAAAAAAAAATTTAGCCAACCACAATTGCTGAATGCCTAAACCGTTTGAGGTTTTTGCGTCAAGAGTTCATGAGCTACATGCTCATGTCTTACTAACTGGCCACCCATATTCACAAATTATCCTAGCTAAGATTCCTGAAACTCCAATTTTTTCTAAAAATTCGAAAAACTTTTTTTGCCATGCTTCTTTCTGGCCTGCCGTCACTTTTCTTTACTTTTCCAAGAATGACTCAAAGGATAATTGCATGAAATGATTGTTACAAACTACTCAAATGAAGTAGTTAATTGTTGTTTAGGATGGAAACATGCAGCCATATTTGGAAAGTACAAGAAAATAAAAATATCTTAACAGTTGTGACAGTGACATAAGAAAAAGATTTGAAATGGATTATCCCGCCCCCTACTAAAAATTTGACATGTGTCCACACATGTGTGAAATGATAGCCAAAGATTAGGAAATAATGACTGATATGTACATAGAAATTAATGAATAAATGAAATAATTCACGATGTGACAATAAAAGATATCGCGTACCTTGGAATAAATGCATGTACATGCTGGGAAAGATCACAGCTCAGCATGAAATGACGGCTGGAATTGAAACCATAAATGAGGGTGGTACGACATGATGGATGACATGGATGGGCGACATGGAAGAAGAGGGAATGAATGGTGGTGATGGATGAAAAGTGGAGAAAGTGGCTTCCTTAAAAAGGAAACCTTTATTATGGGTATGCAACATAGAATTTTAAAGAGATATTGCAGGAGAAAGGTCGAAGCCTTTTGTTGGAGGAGGATCAGTGGCCGCATCCGAAACAAACTACTTCATAAATTCCTCTTTGGACATTCTCTTATGATACCACCTAAGACGATGTCCATTAACCAGTAGCTTGAATCGGACATGATCTATTGTAGCTAACTAAACTAAACCATTATCAGACACATTTTCTATTTCATAAGGACCAAGCCATCTTGTGGTGAGTTTACCTTGATTTTCCTTGTACCTGGAGTCATAGAGCAGCGCCCAATCATCGACAGAGAATTGCTTAGTTCTGATATGGTGGTCATGCCATTTTTTCCTTTGCTGCTGGATAGCTTTAGTATGCTGCAAGGCAACTTTCCTTATCTCATCCGATGCATTTAGCTGCAGGAGGTGTTCCTTTTGGACTTTTGAAATATCAACATTAAGCTAAAGAGCAGTCCTTAAGGTCTTACGCTCAAACTCTATTGGCAACATGGCAGTTTTTCCATAGAGTAACTCAAAATGAGTGAACCTTGTAGTTTTTTTCCATGTTGTCCTATAGGCCCAAACTGCTTTAGGAAGACGATTGCTGAAATCCTCCTTGTGTAATTGTACTATCTTAATAAGGATTGCCTCAATTTCTCTTTTGGTAACCTCTGCCTGACCATTGGCTTGAGGGTGATAAGGGCTAGACTTTCTGTGCCTGATCTTGTAATCATTCATCAATGTAGTGATTAAGTTTGATGTAAACTGAGCTCCTTGATCAGTAACAAGTTCTCTTGGGACTCCAAACTAAGTAAAAATCTGTTCATACAAGAACTCAACAACTTTATTGGCACAGGCATGTGTCATTGCTTTCACTTCCACCCACTTGGTTACATAATCAGTGCAAACCAAAATGTATGATTTCCCATTGGATGGAGGATTAATAGGCCCAACAAAATCTATTCCCCATTTGTCAAAGGGATGACTACCACTTGAGGATATAGGGGAATTTCATCAGACCTTGTTGGTCTCTCCATGCATTGACATCTGTCACATTTTCTGGTGTAGGTTGCAGCATCTTTATGTAGTGTGGGCCAATAGTATCCTGTATTAAGCACTTTCATAAATGTTCTCTTGGCTACAAAGTGCCCACCACATGGCTCATCATGATAGGCATGCAAAATTTCATAGGTCTCATCTTCCCTAACACACCTTCTCATGACTTAGTCAGGTCCTGTGTAAAATAAATAGTCTGCAACCCATGAAAAGTTAAAACTTTTCTCAACCAAGAATTTTCTTTCCTTTGGTGAGAAGTGAGCTAGGATCTTGTTGGCTACTAAATAATTTGCAGTATCTACATACCGTGGATTTTGAGCAGCAATAGAAAATAGTTGTTCATCAGGAAAGTTATCATCAATTACCTCAGGGGTGGCAGGTGTAGTTGTTTGAAGTCTTGACAAGAAATTAGCCACCACATTAGCTTGGCCTGGCTTATCAATAACTGTGATATCAAATTCCTGCAACAATAGGAGCCATCTTGCTAATCTGCCAGATATGGGAGGCTTATTCATGAGGTACCTTATTGTTGCATGATCTGTATGGAAAAATATTTGGTAACCAGTGACATAATGTCAAAAATTGTTCAAGGCATACACAACTGCTAGCAACTCTTTCTTTGTGACAATATAGTTTAATTCAGGGCCTTGAAGGTTTTTACTAATGAAATATATGCAATGCTCTATGGAATTCTCTTTCTGTCCTAAAGCTGCCCCTATGGCATAATTAGAAGCATCTGTGTGTATATGAAAGGGAAAACTCCACTTCAGTCCTTGAAGAACAGGTGCCTGAGTAAGTAAGTTCTTAAGTTGTAGGAAAGATTTGTCACAGGCCTCAGTCCAGTTAATTTCAGAATCCTTAGTCAATAAGGCATATAATGGACTGACTATTTTTTTGAAATCTTGGATAAATCTTCTATAATATCTAGCATGTCCTAGGAAGCTTCTAACATCCTTTTGTTTCATAGGTGTTTGCAAAGTTAGAATAACTTCTATTTTTACAGGATCAACTTGAATTCCTACTTGAGAGATATGATGGCCTAAAACAATTCCCTCTTGCATCATCATAAAGCACTTCTCACTATTTAAAGACAAATTTTGATCCTTACATATTTTCAACACTTTCTCCAAATTTTCTAATGCTTCTTCATAAGTAGCTCCATAAGTGGTGAAGTCATCCATGTAGATCTCCATAGAATCATGAGAAATGTTAGCAAAAATATTGATCACTGCCCTTTGAAATGTTGCAGGTGCATTACATAGGCCAAAAAGTAGGACAGAGTAGGAAAAAGTGCCCCATGGACTGGTAAAAGTTGTTTTGTCTTGATCCTCAGGGGCAGTTCTAATTTGATTATACCCACTATATCCATCCAAAAAGGAGAAATACTTTTTACCAGACAATGAGTCTAGTACTTGGTCAACAAATGGCAGTGGAAAGTGATCCTTTTTAGTTGTTGTGTTCAACTCCTTGTAGTCTACAAAAACTCTTCATTTTCCACCTTCTTTAGGAACAATCACCAATGGAGATACCCATTGATTGTCTGAAATGTGGTAGATAAAACTAGCATCAAGCAATTTTTGGAGCTCATTTTTAACTATTTCCCTGAGTGTTGGGTTTATCCTTCTTTGAGGCTGCCTAATAGGTGAACAATCTTCCTTAATGTAGATCCTATGAGTATAGAGTTGAGGATCTATTCCCTTCATATCCCCATAGTCCCATGCAAAATATTTGTGTTGCTTTTGCAAAATTGTGACTAGGGCAACTTGTTGAGATTGAGGCAACTTATTATTGATGTTCAGAAAATGGCTTGGAGACACTTCTACTTGCTTGGTAAGATCATTCATGGAGGCTGTTGATAAATGTGGTGTCTGTATTTCATGTGGAAGAAAATTGTGATAAACTGCAAGAAATTCAGGTGGCAGGCTCTCAGAATTCAGTTGTTGTAGGAAACATTGCTAAAGACAACTATCTGGAACAAATGGGCTACTCAGATCAGAGTTGGACTGCAAAATGTGTAAAAGCAAGTCATCCTCACTCTGAAGCTGTGAAAACGGATTAGTTTGCAGCATCATTAGCTGAGCCAATGAATTGACTTCTTCAGTTTCCTCTCCTAAATCTAGCCAAATTAGTTGAGACAAGTTTGGCTGAGGCTGGGCCGGTGGGTATAAAGCCAATTTCTTTCTTGATTGACTATCAGAAATTGTCATGTCTCCTAAATGACATCCTATAAAAGTATCAGTTGTGGCTAACCATGGTCTACCTAGGATGATAGGATATCCTCCCAAAGTTGCCTTAGTGGACAATATGGTGAAATCTGTTGGATATTCCCAAGACTCAAGGATGATAATGACATCTTCTACCACTCCATCAGGTGTTACTATGGAACTATCAGCAAGCTATAGGATGGTAGGTGTAGAACGAATGGTTAGGATATTCAAATACTCCATAGTATGCTTGGTCATTACATTGATGGCTGCACCAAGGTCAATCAAAACATTCTTTACTATCTGGCCATTAATATTTATTTGTACCACATGACTCCCAGGGTTAGTATATTTTGGAATGACTACCTTCCCTAACATAATATCTACCAACTGTCTTAGAACATGGATAGTTTGGGGATCCTTTTTCTTTCTTCCTGGTTTCTTCAAACAGGCTTCCTTAATGGCTTTTCCATAAATTGAGACATCTTTAATGACTTGAAAATGGAGAATTTGAATGTGTACATTCTTTAGCTGATCCAAAATATCAAAGGTAGGCTCTTCCATAGACTTGGATGTAGTAATTTACAATCTTTGAGGAAAAGGAGGTTTGGCCTGATGCTACAGGACAGGCTCCTTAGAGACAGTATCTGATATAGGTATATGTTCTACAAGATCAGTAGGTTGTTTAGAGGCAAAATCTAGAATCTCTATAATTACAGGCGGCTGTTGAGCAGGGAGAGTGGTTCTAGACCTGAGATGGATATCATGAATATTTAGGGCATAATCTGGATACTAATTGGCTACTACAAAATACATAGGATATTTTTGTTGTTCCTGCTTATTATTAGGATTTGGCAATGGTTGAGAAGGAATAGGCATTTGTTTTGGAGGGCTAGTATTTGTTGTAGGTGTTGTAGGAGGTAGCATGAGGGCCAGAGGTTGTGGCTGCTGTGGCTGTAGGGATCCAGGGGATTGGTTATGCCATTGCTAAGAACCTCTCCATTGAGGATTTTGCTGCCAATTACCTGGGGGTGGAGTCCATTGTCCTTGTGGCTGCTGCCAACCTCCTTGAGAAGATTTCCATTAAGGACTTTGATAGTTAGGCCAGTGCGGTTGAGAAGTATTCCAAGGTGGTGATGGGCCATATGTAGGTTGCCATTGGTTATTGTAACTAGAATAAGGATTACCAAAAGTCAGAGGGTCTTGAGGCATACCTTGTCTTTGAGCCCATGGTCGCCTTTGTGCGACGAAGAATACTTGGTTTTCATCACCCTCTACTATCATAAAATCAGTAGGTAATTGCTTAGCCTCCAGGTTAGCCACCATCTTACATCTGCAGTCACATTTATTTTGTCTGCAATGTGGACAGAACTCTACCAAGATTGTTTCAACTTCCTCATGTTTCTTGCAAGCTTGCATAGTATCCAACTATGTGGCCATGTTATTTATGATATCCTGCTTGAAATTAGATAGCAAATTTGTGATCTACATCCATGAAAATCCATTAGTAGAAGACTTTCCCACTATGGCTTGATGACCTCTACCCTTCTTAACAATTGCTCGAGAGTAGTTGCAACATATTTTCTTGATATCATCCCAAGGCATTTGGGTTATATCTCCTCCTCCCATCGGGTCAAGGGCATCTATACAAGTTTCATTGATTCCCCTCAGAAAAAGTAGTTTCTGAGATTCTTCATTGAGAGTATGGTCTGAATTCTTTTTCAGGGAAAACAAAAATCTTGAGATATAGTCTTCCAAGCTTTCATCCTCCTTTTGTTGAATTATGAATATATCATCACCCTTACTACCACTCTTACAATATTCCTTGTATTTATCAAGAAATTTTGTTTGCATGGCTGCCCAACTATCAACAACACCCCTTCCCAAACTCATAAACCATCTAAGAGCTCCTTCCTTCAAAGTAGCAAGAAACAACTTCAGCCTGTGAACATCTGAAGTGTAATCATAGCTGTGACAGAGGATGTCAAACTCAAACAAGAAAGTGTCTGGGTCCTTTGTAACTAGTCCATAGAACTTGGGAAGTAATGAAGAAGGAATATTTTTAAGGTTATCATTATCTGGCTAAGCAAGGACGGGGAATTCAAAATTAGGAGGTCGATTAGGTGGATTACTTGCCATATTTGCTTGATGGAATATCAAAGCAAATGGATTTTCTTCAGGTTCTTCGTTAGTTGGGTCAAATGGTAATTCAACAAGCAGGTTTTCAGCAAATGGGTTGATATCTTGGTCTCCTCCTTCCTCAAATAGATTATAGGCTGGTTCAGAATTGTTATCAATGAATGGAAGGTTAGGGAGGAATCTTCCCAGAGCATCTCTTCTTCTATGCATGCAATAGAATTAATGGTAAATTGAAGGAAATTTGAAAAATATTTGAATAACACACTAAACTACTGTTAACAATGACTATGACCAGTTCTTAGCTTGACACCATCCCCGACAACGGTGCCAAAAATGATCGATTCCACAAAAGGATATAAAAGTCATGGAAAATCCTAACCTAGGAATTGGACATTCCAGCAGGTGACTAACATCTTCTTATGGTCATTCATTTACATTGTCAAACCAGGGAACGTATACTTGAAATGGAGCGGCATTGTATGTGCACTAAGAACCAGTTTCAGTCACAATTTATCAGAAATAAATGCTTGGAAGGAATTCTATTTATGCTGGAGGAATGTAACGTAAAGTCTTCTTAACTTAAGCGTAGATTAATCAAAGAAGAAATCATGATAACTGTTGCTAAGAAACAAACTATGAACTGGCCTTATGTTGCAAGAACAAACACAGGGATGGATTCCCAATGCTGCAGGAACAATATAAGACTGAGTTTGCATTGAAACCTTCAAGAATGAAATCTAACTTATAATCAATAGAAGATAAATAGCTAACTAACTACAGATACTCACTAAGTGGGCCCCCTCAGCAAGCATCAACCAGTTATGCAAGAATTGAACTAAAAACTTCATCAGCTTTTATTCATAAACTTGGAATCATATACATTGATTGCTCTGCTTATAAGAAAACTAACACAAAACACTGTCTCTCATTATAATACTAACTTTTACACCTCTGTTGCTCCCTCGCGCAGGAGGAGAACTTATTTATATTAGAAAAGAAACTAACCACCTAACTCTAGCAGAGAAAGACATGGACATAAGTGCATCTAGAAACCGAAGAACAGACTTCTCATAAATGAAGACATTTTTGTCCAACACGATTCAGAGAGAATTTAGTATTCCACTCTTCCTAGATTAATGATCATTTATATTTCCTCCCAACGACCCGGTCAGAGAGTCTTTGCTTGAACAAATTCCTCAATGCCATGCTAGAAATGGACTTTACTACAGGGCCAAGATCTGCTGCGCTTGACTCGTTCATGCTCCCTTCAACAACCTGCAATGCACATGGCGACAAAAGCGAAGGAAAGCACGCATGGAAAATAAAATGATACATTCATTAATCACATATTAAATCCATTTCATTATCCAAAAACCACATGTACATGCATTATATCAGTCATTCGGGAGGTCAAACAGGGCCGTTAATATAGACACATAGAGATGTTAAGCTACAGGAATATAGGAATGTATTGCTACAAGATACTACCCGATTTTAGATAAAAAGTCTTTAATCAAAGAGTTAAAACAACCATTAGCAATGAGAGTAAGGGTATTAAAAATACATCATAATATTCAAATTATGAGCATATTTCGAGCTCATCAATAAGCCGAATTGTTTTGGTGCAAAATATCAGAATTATTAGATTTTGTTACATGTCTATGATTAAAAATTATTGGAGTGTGAGTTTGATATTTTTTGAAGATCTAAATATTCAAGCTTGGTAAAGAAAAATCATGTTAGATAATATTAGTGTGGAACAAAATGAAGAGACACTTGCTAGATTGCGGGCTAGATTAAAAAGAAAGGTTGATGGTAAATGTTATTGTCCTTGTAATAATTGCAAGGGCATAAAGATGATAACACTTTTAATCACAACAGCTGAGAAACATTGTAGGTAGCATGGTCACATTGAAGGGGGGCATGATTATTGTCCATTGGTAAGTTGTTCATTATGTATCTTTATATTGATTGAATTTGTAAATTTTTATATCGTTTTAACATTTTTTATATATAAAAAAAATCACTTGATCATGATCATGGTTTATTTGTATCACGACCTAGAGAATGTGGTTTTGCAAGCAGAGGAACATGGAGCTATGAATATAAAAGATGAAGTTAATGATCCTATGGAAGAAGATGATCATGCACCAGAAAACATAGTTGGAGATGATGGTACAAATACATTGATCCATGACACATTTAGTGGTGCAACTGATCACGATGATCGAGATGACTTTGATGATGTTCATGATTTACCTATAATTGAGAAGGTATACGATCCCCTTTATGAAGGCTCCCAAACAACTCTTCTCTTTGTTGTATTGTTGCTGGTGAACTTGAAGGTTATGAATGGTTTATCCAACATAGCAATCTCAAAAATGTTAAGGTATGTCATATATGTCATCTTTTTTCATCTATTTTTGTTGTTAGTTCATCACTAGTAAATAAAGGATGAAATATGTACTATTAATATTCTTTATATTAACAAATTATTTTTTTGTTGTAGATTGATAGGTGATTTTTTGTTACCACCATCAAATATTTTACCTCACTCATACTGAGATTTATCTACCATTATGAAAGATATTGAAATCGAGTATCAAGCAATAGACGTATGTCCCAATGATCATATTATATATCATAAACAACATGAATTTGCAACAAAATACCTGAAATGTCATATCAGTAGATATCGAACAGATCAACTAACAAGAAAGGTGTCTCACAAGGTTATTCATTATACTCCCATTATTCCACGTATGCAATGATTATTTAGGTGCGAAAGCTTAGCACAATTTATGGATTACCATGCATGGAATACAAGTGGAGATGACATTCTTCGAATTCTTGTGGATGGTTTTGAATTTAGGGACATGGAGGAAAAATGGACACACTATAAAGAAGAACCTTGTTATCTCGGGCTTTCATTGGCAGCGAACAGTGTCAATCCATTTGGAGAGTTGAGATCTATTTACTCGGTGTGGATTTTTTTTGTTATCAACAATAGCATTCCTCCATGGATGTCAATAAAAAGGGAGCACATAATGTTGGCAATGATTGTTCTAGGTATTTGTTTACATCAATTTTCTTTAACATAGTAGCATCTAATTTGTCTTATTTGTTGAATAATGACTTTTTTTTTCATTTAATAGTCATGTACATTAATTTATATATATTGTAGTAAAAAGGTTATAATAATTATGTAATGCTTATGTTCATTCAACTAGGCAAGTACCAAGTTAAAGATATGAATGTATATATTGATCCTCTTATTGATAAGTTACTAAAGTTATGGAATGGCATCACTATGTATGATGTCTCTAGACCAATAGGACAAAGACAATTTTAATTCCATGCAATGCTTGTATGGACAATTCATGATGCCCCAGGGCTAACACATTTTTGCGGTATGTTATAATGTTTGACTGCACTTTAACGATATTTAATTTTATGAAGTAGATATCATGCATGTTTTTTAAATAATCTATTAATTATATATAATTATAAAAATTGACATATTTAATCCAATTATATATGACCTTAAGGTTCTTCAAACAAAGGGAAAATTTGCATGTCCAGTTTTTGGTCCAAAGATGAAATCTCATTGTTCAGCAAGTTTCGGACAGCAAGTGTTTGATGAGTATAGGCACTTCCTCCACACAAATCATAAGTATTGAACTACTAAAAAACATCTTTTTGATGGGAAAGAAGAGACTACATCAAAACCATGAAGAATGACACCTCACCAATGGAAGTTGGAATATAATAGAATTAATCATCAAGGTTATACATCAGATCAAATTGTTTATTTATCATATATGATATGTTTTGAATTTATATTTTTATATTTTGTTTTGTTTACTCATGTTGTAATTGACAATGATTGTTGTAAATTTGTTTAACTTATGTCCTTCATGAAGGTTGTCAAGGAATTAATGGTCGGCTTCCATAGGGACTAAAAAGTTATCCCAGACAATTTAGTAGGTTGCCCTACTATGAGCAGCTACAAATTGTGCATTTGTTTGATACAATACATGTCAAAAAGAATATAACAAAAGCGTTATGGAAAATATTGGATGGAGGGCATGACAAAAAAAAATTTGTCAAAATTTGTAGTGACATTTAGGATGCCAATCATGGAATGAAAAATTTCATTCAATTAAATAGCGATGGAGACCAAATTAATATAAGCACTCTCCCTTGGTTATTAACTAAGCAACAAAGCAATACTATAAAAGAAGTCATACGAAAAATTTGATTTCCCATAGGATTTGTTGTGAACATAAACAATATCATAACAAAGAAAGGTGAATTTGGGTTAGGGATGAAAATGCATGATTGTCATACCTTCATTAAGGTAATTATTCTGGTATATTTTATATATATTTGTATATTGCATGTACTTTTCAGTGTATGATGTTTACTAGTTTTGGAAAAATAATGAAAAGATCATTTTATAATTGTTGCAGTATGTTCTACCTCTATCTCTCTTAGACAACTTCGACAACAATGTCAAGAAAGTTATATATGATCTTGGAAAAAACATGAGATAAGTAGCGATATTTTTTCAATTCATTGTATAGATCTTATATTTTCCATTTGTTTTACTTGCTATGTAATATATTGTATATTTTTGTTAAATCTCATTAATATATTTGTGCCTTGAATCACTTGTAGATGGTTGTCATCTAAAGAAATCCATAAAGAAGATATAAATTATTGGAGGAGAAAAATTCTTCATCTAATGTGTGAAATGCAAAAGTGTCTACCTTTGACATTTTTCAATGCACAAGAACACTACCTCATGATACACCAAGTTGAGGAGATTGAATTGTATGGACTTGTACACACAAGGTCAATGCGGATGGTTGAGAGGCACTTGAAATTTTTGAAGGCTTTGGTTAGACAAATAGCACATCTTGAGGGTTCTATGGTGGAGGGATATATGGTATACTAGACCATGGTGTACATTACTGAATATCTTCCTAAGTTCGCAACAAAGATCCATGTAGATCACATTTGGGATCCCAACTCCATTAACAAATTCGAAGGGGAGTACCTGATGGGGAAAGGTAGATTGAGGAAAGTGAGGTAATTATAAGATGGTCATGGAGATTAATTAGAATACATTTTACATTTCCTTCAATTGCTTGAAAAGAAACAATAGAGAACTAGTCCAAATGAAAGAATCTTCCAGACACAAATAGAAAAGTATTGGTATTGTATTACTCCAGAAAATAAGTCTTTCACTGCTGAAAAGTATTAAAATCTTAAAAAGTGTTGATGATCAAATATTACAATTGGAATATCATATATATAAGAAGAATACCTAACAAAGGTGTCTCTTTGGATTGTCTTTTGGCAAATAATTAAACTACTGATCTTAATTAAACTTATAAAACAATTTAATCTTCTCCTAACATTGACTTATCCACTGAGAGATGTTTTTTATACTCCTCCAAGGTATGGGTATCCGCATCATTCACTATATTTCGAGCTTCATATTCAAGTTTTATCATCAATTCCATATGTTTCCATGCTCCATCCAATAATAACCCTTCTGCTTTGACTGTATCCAATGCTTACTAAAGTATCCTATTGCATTCATCCATCCAATCGTCTCGTTCCTTCAGAAACTGATTCTTATCACATAATTTGGGTAATCCCAACTTCATAGTATTATCAAACCCCGCATTTTCTAAGTGTAAGTCCTCATCATATTTGTCATGCTTTCTCATGATTGTGTCAATGGCTGAGATGGAATTGGTTTCGAATCCCTCATGTAGTTGCATATCATGTATCTTAGTACCCAATCTGTTTTTCACTCTCCCATGATCAAGAATGGCTTCATAGTTCTTTTTGTGAACATGCCAAAAATCATCAAGGCATATCTTCAGGTTTGTAAATCTCTTGTGCAACATCGTTGCCACAGTGTCAAATTGAAGGTCCATCTTTTCTACTAGTTTTTGATGTTCTTCTTGCAACTACTCATATTCACTCTGCAACTCCGTATCAGTTCCAAAGGTGATCCTCATTTTGGCATCTTTCATGGAAGTAATTTCCAATTCTAATTTTTCACTTTTCATTTTGTAATAATTTATTTCTTTCATCAACTGTATTATTTGTGCCTTGTTGAACTTGGCAATGCTTATGCCCATGCCTCCTGAAGCCATAGGGTCAATTTACCCAAAATTAAGGGTCATCATGTCTCCAAAGGATTTTTTGATATCGATGATCTTTTGCCTTTTGTGAGGTGGGTATAGCTCCCATATCAACATTGAATTTTCATCAGGATTGAATCTTGACCCTATGTAAATTTCCTTCACACCCTCTATGTTTAAGTTGTATTCTCCTTCCTTGTTATGCAAAAAAGTATCAAAAATTAAAGAGGCACTGAGGTCCCAACAAGGAAATACTATTACACCAGCTTCAAGTAACAACTATCTACACTTTTCAGGGGTCATGTTCTACACTTCACTGTTTATATCATCTTTCAACCATTTCATCAATTGTTGTTCATTTTCAGGGGTAATATTTGGGATGGATTCCCTCAACCTTTTTCCTTTATAATTATATAAAAAATATTTAAATTCTCTTGACTTGACAAACTCATTATCAAAAATAAAGGATTCATAGGTTGTAAGCCTATCATCTTCATCTACACACAATTATTTGGCTACTTCTAAGTCCCTATCAGAGATTTCTTCATATCCATCATTCATCATCCGAGAGACTGTTCTCTACTGTGATTGTGCTTCATTTTCTCTTGTAGATTCTTCTTCAGATGAATCATCCATTTCTTGCAACCTTTTCTTTTGTTTCTCTAACTCCATGAAATTTTCTATAACCTCCTCTACTTCTTTTTCTTCTTTTTTCTTAAACACATCTTCCCCCGGTATAGGAACATGGGTGTATCCACTAAGTTTTTTCTTTTTCTTACAAGAGTGTATGTACCCTTCAAGGTCATAATTCAATCTTTGTGCATACTCCTTTAATTTGAATTCATCCAACAACAAAAGATAATAAGATCATTGGTAGTGGGATGTTAGGTTTTCAGGTACATCAATTATAAATTAAGGTCGTATACTGATCTGATTAGGATCTAGACTAATTGAATAATTGAATGCTTAATCTAAACAACTTAATGGAAACTAAATACAAGTGTACATTATTATGCATTAAAGATTAAGGTGAAAATCAGAATTTGAGAGAGAAGAAGAGAGAAAGTGCAAACAATCTGATAACGGAGTTCGCCACAATTGTGACTACATCTCCAGGTCTGCTCCAATAGAGTGGGACCGATCTGATTAATCCCCCAAAATTAGTTACAATTGCACTAGGACCATTTCCTTCTAGTACTTCAGCAGCATGAAAATACTCTGACGTACAAAAATGGCTCAAAGATCTCCTTAGAATCCTTCTTTCGTATCACCTGTCACCTATTTTTCTCATTAGCTCCTAAGAGCTTACCCCCCTCTTGTATACATAAAAATATGCATAAAAAGGCTTAACCAAAATAATAAATGCCTAACCCCCCTTTACAATTCGTACAATTCCTCATTTGTCCTTTAGACCCCTTTAGATTAAATGGTTAGGGGGTTTTACAACAAAAATAGCCCATTTTTTAAGGCCTCGAGCCAAATCATACGACAAAAAAAATAAGACCCTTCAAGTTAAATACATATTGGTGGTATGTCTATGTTATTTCATTTTGGTATAAGGTTGGTCGGGGGTTCCAACCCCGCCGACCACCCTTTTTTCTTCACACTATGTCGACATGCTTACCAAAAACAACTAAGCTCTATTCATAGTATGGAAATGCTCAATAGTGTAAGAATGTAGGCATTGGCTCGGCCGCAGTAGGTCACGGGGTTGAGCCCCACAAGAATTTTTTGCTAAATTGGTTCACCGATGATCAATGGAGGAGATGATCACCAGGTGCCGCGTGTCAACATCCTATTCACCACCGAAGACACATCAGCGCTAACAAATCAAACCCATATGCTGACTAGACTGCTGACGATGCCAATGACTTGTCATACAGATGCCACGTGTCACCCAGTGATTGGTCCATAAAAGTTGAATTGACTGCCATGTGTCACAACACAATTGGTCCATGTTGGATTCTGTAAAGTACAGACTAACACGTTAGCATGCTGACGTCACGAGCTGTACCACCAAGTCAACTAAACTTTGACTACCAATATCTCGAGTATACAATGTCGGATTTCAATGAAATGAACGTTGTCAGAATCATCTCAATAAGCCCTTTGATTTGACACCACTTTCGTTAATTTTTGAGAGATGATTTTTTTGCTTTCTAGATGACCCATGGTACTAGTTTGACCCAAAGTTTGACTAGTCATAACTTGAGCAAACAGACTCCTTTTCCCTCTATTCAAGTTGCATTGGAACTAGGACTCATATTTCTTTCTGATGGTACTAAATTCTGGAGCATTGGAGATACTTTAATTTTCAGTGAAAATATCCCCCGGATTAGGCCTTCCCACATGAAAACTTTTGGACCTCCAAAAGTGGCATTTATTCAAACATCAAGTGAGGACATGGCCTCCCCACTTGTCCTGTATCATTTGTACATTTGTATACCTGGCTCACAATCACAATGAAGACTACAACAACATTGTTGAACATAAACATCATTTTATCACTTCCATAAGAATCTACATCAACTATCATAGGCACTAACCAAAAAACATTAACTAGCATCAAGCTGAATAATAATGCAGAGATGAAAGAGAATAAATCAACAACATATCGATCTTTCACAACAAAAACATTTTTACCCAAGGGACCATCAATGCTTTCAATCACCATTCCCTCATGTTGTATTGTGGGTGCATCTTGTGACATCTGACCCTGGTTAGCTACTCCAAGTTTATGTCTAGAACCACTTGTACTGACAGACATAAGAGTTAAATCTTTACTTGCATTAATCACCCTCTTTAATTGCCCTATGTTTGTAAAAGAATGATTAGTCTTAATCCTGTGAGAATGTACAATATACTGAATTCCATCTTTAAACAAATGATAATGATTCTTTTCCCTGTAGAAAATAGCTTTCTGATCATATAAAAAAGGGCTACCTAGAACTATCCCACATATATCTAGTGGAACCACATCAAACTGTACTTCATCCACAAGCTTACTAGTGATTGCGAATCTCAAAGTGCATTGTCTTGTTACTTGCAATTTATCATTCTCTCAAATCCAACCTAGTGGATAAGGTTTCTTATGCAGTGTAGTTTTCAATCCCAAGTTTCTTACAACATCTTCAGAAATTAAGTTAACTTGAGAACCACTATCTATAAGTGCATCAATTTTAATGTTCTTAGCAACAAACCTTAAATGAAATAGCTCATTCCTTTTCTTATCTTCAGAGACATCATTAACTTTAGAAGTAGAAGCACAACTATCAAAGAAAACACTAGAAATAGGAGCTTTACCTTTCAAACCCATAGTTGTTATCTTAGTTTCATCATTAGAATCAGAACCAAGATCCATAACAACATTTTTGGCTTTTTCCTTACCTTTATGTTTCTAATTATGTTTATGATCCCACTTAGGCTTCAATTCTGGATACAACTTCCAACAATGATCCTCATCATGACCCTTCCTGTCACAATGATAACAAGAAAACTTGTTATCCTTCTTGATTGTAGTTGTCTTGTTTCCTTTTCCTGTCTTTGAAACCTTAGATGATTTCTTTACAGAGTTATCATTATCAATGAAAGCACCCTTTCCTCTTGACTCTAAATGTGTAGCTTGGACACAAACTTCATCCAAATGACTAGGGTTCAAGACCAAAATAGAATGTTTGAGATATGAGTGAAGACCTCCTATGTACTTTAACAAAGTATCCTGGGTGTACAAAGGTACATTTAAGGCAATAGGACTTTTATGAAACTCATGGGTGTAATCTTGAACAGACTGTCCTTTCCCTTGCCTAAAAGTTTTCCAATTCATCATTAACTGTTGCATATGTCCTAGGGGATAAAACTACTTTTTAAGAGCACAAACAAATTCTGACCAAGACAAATTGACTCTACCATGCTGTGAAATTTCTGCTCTAGTCCTACTCTCCCACCAGGTGAGAGCTGAACCTCCCAACCAAAGAGTGGTTAACTGGATCCTAGAAGTATCATCAAAGAGGTTTTAGACTCTACAATATACTTCTACTTGCTGAATCCAATCATCTAGTTTTTCACATCTAATTCACCACAATACTTAGGTAGTTGAAATTTAACATCCAATTTAATATGAGGCTTATTTACACCCTTAAAAGGATTAACAGAAAGATAATGTATAAAAGAATAAGGAGAAGGACGAGAAGATGGAGTAGATAGAGGAGATTTTGGGGGTTCATCACCACCTCCTCGTTTCTTCTTCTTTCCTTTACTGTCCCCATGATCTTCTTCATGTTTCATGGATTCTTCCCTTTCTTTGAGAAGCATCTCCAACACAGCTCTCATTTTCCAGAAGGCTCTTCGAAACTCTTGCTCACTGAGTTCTTCGAGTACCTCCATTCCAGACACAGACATTTTTAGAAAAGTTCTTCCTTTCCCAATCTTAGGATTATATTCCTCAAGCTTTCCTTCACCCTTCTGAATCCTGGATCTTTTCAGTATTCACAACAAATCTGTAATACTAGTCACCAAATGCTCTGATACCAAACTTGATCTGATTAGGATCTAGACTAATTGCATAACTGAATGCTTAATCTAAAAAAATTAATGGAAACTCAATACATGTGTACATTATTGAAATTATGCATTAAAGATTAAGGTGAAAATCAAAATGTGAGAGAGAAGAAGAGAGAAAGTGCAAGCAATCTGATAATGGAGTTCACCACAATCGTGACTACGTCTCCGGGTCCTCTCCAATAGAGAGGCCGATTTGATTAATCCCTAAAAATCAGTTACAATTGCACTAGGACCATTTACTTCTAGTACTTTGGTAGCATGACAATACTTTGATGTACAAAAATGGCTCAAAGATCTCCTTAGAATCCCTCTTTCATATCACTTGTCACCTGTTTTTCTCATTAGCTCCTAAGAGCTTACCCCCCTCTTTTATACATAAAAATATGCCTAAAAGGCTTAACCAAAATAATAAATGCCTAACCCCCCTTTAACAATTCGTACAATGCCTCATTTGTCCTTTAGACCCCTTTAGATTAAATGGTTAGGGGGTTTTACAACAAAAATAGCCCATTTGTTAAGGCCCGGGGCCAAATCCTACAACAAAAGAAACTAGACCCTTCAAATAGTTAAATACATATTAGTGGTCTGTCAGTGTTATATTATTTTGGTATAAGGTTGGTCGGGGGTTCCAACCTTGGCAACCACCCTTTTGTCTTCACACTCCACCAACATGCTTACTAAAAACAATCGAGCTCTATTCATAGTATGGAAATGCTCAACGGTGTAACGGTGGAGGTGTTGGCTCGGCCACAGCAGGTCACGGGTTTGAGCCCCATGACAACTTTTTGTTAAATTGGTTCACCGATGATTGACAGAGGAGATGATCACTAGGTGCCACGTGTCAACATCCTATTCGCCACCGCAGACACATCAGCGCTGATAAAGCAAACTCGTATGTTGACTAGACTACTGATGATGCCAATGACTTGTCATACAGATGCCACGTGTCACCGAGTGATTGGTCCATACAAGCTGACTCGACTGCCACGTGTTACACCACAATTGGTCCATATCAGATTCTGTACAGTACGGTCTGACACGTCAGCATGTTGACGTCACCAGTCATACCACCAAGTCAATTGAACTTTGACTACCAATATCTCGAGCATACGATGTCGGATTTCGATGAAACAAATGTTGTCAGAATCATCTCAATGAGCCCTTCGAGTTGATACCACTTTCATTGATTTATGAGATTATCATTGTTTTTGCTTTCTGGATGACCCCTGGTACCAGTTTGACCCAAAGTTTGACTAGCCATAACTTGAGAAAACAGACTCATTTTCACTCCGTTCAAGTTGCATTGGAGCCAGGACTCAATGTTCTTTATGATGGTGTTGAATTCTGGAGCATTAGAGATAATTCAATTTTCAGTGAAAATATTGCCTAGATCATATATAGTGGTAATTAACTAATTATACATCATTTATGAATTTCAATTTTTTTGATATAGTTGGTCAAGAGTGGGATGCACTGCATTTGTACATTGCAAACAATCTTGATTGTATGATAGTATGGATTGAACGATGTCAACAATTCGGTCTCGCATTAACATGGGAAGGTGTGGCTTCATTGGTTAAAGAAGCTCATCGCAATGGAGATTCCAATGTTACACCAAGGGGAATTGATTTAGCATATGGTTTAAGAGATAAACAGGTACGTATAAATATATTAATCACCCATATTATTTAATTATTTTCAATTATATTGATGTATATATATGTTGAGTTTTTTTTCTTTGCATACATTTAGCCAACAATAAATATGTTTATCAATTGACGATGAAATAATTTTTACATGTTTGACATATTGCAGGTGAAACACCACAAGGCTATGTGGTGTAATGGTTGTAAATTTCGAATCAAAAATTTGGATGACATGAAGAAAACTTGTGATTCTAGGATAACTGCAATCTTTCATGTGACTAATGTTTCATCTAGAAGCGACATACATCCAGAAGTCTCAAAAAATCAATACTATGGGATTTTGGATGATATATTTGAGTGTGACTTTAAGTCCTTCAAATTAGTTATGTTTGTCATCCAATGGTACAGGCTATGATTGAATGAAAATGATCCTGAGAGAATTGTTATTGAACATGATAATGGATTTACCGTGGTTAATACAAGGTCGATCAAGCGAGCTGGAAATGAGCCCTGTGTTCTTCCAAGCCAATGTGAGAAAGTATTTTACTTAGAGGTTCCAAGTAAATTGGGTTGGTCATTTGTTGTTAGACATGATCCAAGAGGAAGGCCAATAAAGTATAATGTGGTGGAAGAAGAAGATACCAAATAACTAGAAGATGATTTAGATGATGATCAAGATCAATAGTTAGTTGATGATGTGCCTGACGAAGATGTCGAAGAAGAGGAACTAGATCATGATGATGTAGGAGTTAATGTTCATGAAGATGATATCTATGTGGATGATGACATTATCAAAACTGATATCAATGATGATGATGATGATGATGATATGACCAATCCTTACAATGTCGAATCTAGATTGGATGATATAAACAAAGAATTGGATGAAGAAGAAGATCAATGACATTGAAATGTATGAGTTATGCGATTATATTTTCTATTTGATATTGATTTCTTGATAAAATTATATTTTACTTATATGGTTACATAATTAATTCATGATGTTTTTAATTTTTATGCCATTACATAATTAATTCATGATGTACTTTTTAATGTTATTAATTCATGATGTTACAACTATTGTAGCTCTCCTAGAAATTTCCATATGACCAAATCCTAATTAATCTATGACTATTTATGATTAGATATTATTAGATCATATCTTTGGTTATTTCATTCCCAAAAAATTACCGTTTCCTCATGTTGACCCTGCATAGTGACATGTGAATGGGGCCAACATTGAAATTTTTTCAATTTGTGCTTGTATGGAGTGAAACTTGACATGGTTATCCTAGACACATGCATTGATGATATGGGAGGGTTTCAAAACTCAAACATGAGGTCATGCTATATAAAGGCATATCATCCTTCCTAATAATACAAGTTGCCTTATTCTTCATCTCTTTCATATATTGTTCTTAGCATTTTTTTGGTTAATGGTTTCAAAAGAAGAGGCTCTCTGAGCCTCACCTTGGATATATTACACATCATTTTGTGCATTGTCATTAGCAATGAATATTTAGATGATCTTTAAAAAGCTCATTGAATATAAAGATGATAATAGGAAGCTAGAAAAACGAGTATATTTTGTTTATGGAACCTAAACCACAAGGTTTGTCACTCTAATGCTAAAACCAAGTCAAATTAACCCCTAACACCTATTGGAAAAGTCAAAACATTCCTTTCTTTCAAATTCACAAGAACGTATAAACCTTTTGAAACCACACATGCATGTTATGAAAGTATATGGAAATCCTACTTATAGCAGAAGTTGACATGATAAGCTAACCAATGACACTATATTGGAGGATAAACCCACCTATGGAATTAATTTAAGAGGTAAGGGATGCCTCTTATTGGAATTTTGAATCTTCAATTAATCCATAGTGCTAAAATTAGTTCTAGTGTTCTTCCCTTGGAGTTATATTTATCTCTACAATTTCCCATACTTAACCATTTCATCATCTCTTTTCCCAAGCTATTTGTATCATAATATAAACTTGGTCCAATCTCACATTAGCCCCTTAGGTAATTATTCATTTCCACCAAGTTGAATGGAACCTTTTGTACCGATGCATCTATATGTTTTCCTACCCTAATTGATCAAGACTTGAGATCACCTTAACAATCTTCTTTATGTCATAACATATCTCTGAAGTTCCTTTGGCATGCTTTAGATGTGTCAATATTAACTAGATTGAATATATTAATTTTAAATTCTCTTAACACATTCCATGACAAGAAAATGACTCATTTGAATGAAGGAGTACTTTCCTAAACCATTCCTTCATACTCAACAATCCCTTCTCACACCCACATCATAATTCATATCCATGTTAGTTATAATGAGTGTTTTAAACCAAGAATCAATGAATCATAGGATAGAAGAAAACTCGTTATGCACAAGGATAAGAATCAAAGAGACTAAAATAATTGATTCACTATGTTGGTTTTTATTGTAACCAGGTTGGTCTTCTAATCTACCTATGGAATTGCCAATTCCAATCAAGGGCAGCTCCAAGGACTTGGACCAACTGACGAGGATTTTAAAGACCTCCTACACTTTGGGCTCTACAAGACCCAGGAGGGTGATCCCTTAATGTGTTTACAAACTTTGCACCATTATCATAAAAAACATTAACAACATCAGATAATCTCATTTAATAGCTCAACATAATAGGATAATACCGAATAGAATTGGTTGTTCATTAGTAATATCAACTATTTAGAGCATGAGATAACTACAAAACATAGGGATTTAAAATGATTTTGAATTTATAAAACGTTTCTGAGATGCACTAAGCTGCAAAATAAATTAGTGCCTAATTCTGGGCCATGGAGTCAAACACATAAAAAGAATTCATCAATAAACAGACTTCAACCAGTGGATTTAAATTGTCAATGCCTTGCATTAACTGTTAGTGCCTTACACCAACAATCCCACTCATGTTATCAATCAAACTCTCCTTACCAAATCCAACCTGCACACTTGAAATCATTGTTATCTGCTCAAAGTATTTAACCATTTCTTTGAAATAGACCCATAAACAAAAAACACAATCTCATGAAATTTGAGATGAAAAACTCAAAAATACTTTGTATTATTGAATTCATATGATTAAATTGTACAAGTATGGAGACAATTTGAAGATATCCATGAATGTGCACACACTTTCATGATTTATTTGCATAAATTGGTTGTATTTTCTCATGAAATAAAAAATTACAGCTTATAGTCCCAAGAAATGACTCAGAACTTAGCATTTTTTATCTACCCAGCCCCATAGAAAACCTCAGAACCCTGAGTAATGAGAAGAGAAGAAAAGAAATAGAAGAATAGAAGTATCCAGAAGAAGCCCTAAAGCTGATCCAGAGATGCCATTAGGAAACCTCTTCACCGTTGATCAACAACATGAAAGCCTCTCTCCTCTCTATTCTTTGTAACCAAATATGCCTCCAATTTTCCCTTTGCTTAAGTTGTTTTGCAACTGAAAATCTGCCCATGTGAACACTCTCCATTATTTACCTACTATGCGAAATTGCCTCTATGCCTGTGAAAAATCTTATTTCTACCTTTTACCTTTGTTGTGGCTTCACATTTAAATTTGCATATTCACTTTATCATAGTGAATATTTAATTCACTTGCTATACCTCTCCCAACAAATAAAACTAAAGTGAATATTTTATTCAATTTTTCCTTGTGCCACATTTTAAAATATTTTCCCAACACACTAATATTCATCTGGGCATATAAAATAATTTTAATATCTGTTGCTCTTTGTTCCTTGCTATAGCAACACATTATTCTCCAACACATGTTTTAAAATATATGGCTTTAAAACCAAACCATTAAATATTGCATTGAGCAATATCTAATTCATGTGGGCCCCTTTTCTTCATTTGCTCCAGTCACTCATTTGAGAAAGTAAACTAGGTTTTTCACCTCATGGTTCCCATGCATCCACTTAGGCCCACACCCACCATGTGGCCCTAGCCCGTGATATCATAATCAATAAAGACCTCGTAGCTTCCGATCACACGATGATGGGAAACCGTTGATCTTCAACCATCGACAATCTAGTTCATCTAACACAGTCACCAACGTTGTCCTTAACCATCAAGCACCTTTTCTACCGAGATTAAAACATTTGTGTTGATTTGAAACACGTGCATCTCATAAACACTTTAGTAACCTGCTACATAATGTATTAAAACCAAATTGATGCATCAAAGTATTTTATCTTCCCCTCAGCTTCACTAGTTGAGACATGTGGTGCTAGCCCGTGATATTGTGATCAACCAAAATAGTGTGGTGGGGTCATCGCAAGATGGTAGGGAATGGCTGAGATCAAACGATGATTGATCTACGATCATGCAAACTTTTCCCTCTACAAAATAAAAGACATTTATTAAAGGACTAAGGGGACATCACTAGGCCGACAACAAACAATGACATAAGTTGTCATTTTAAACGAGGGAGCATGAGACCATCCAAGACTTAGGAAAATAAAGTGAAGCGAAGGACATAAAATGATAAACAAAAAGGGGCCTGGCCTAGATGAAGCGATGGGGTTTAAGTCATTTTAAAACCCTCCCAAAAAGTAATGGCCAAATAGATCCCACCCAAGGTGTAAGATGAACATTAGGGTTTTACATGAAAACAAAGGTAAAACCCCAACCTTAGGTTTTCCCAAACACCATAGATGACCAGAGACATAAGGTAGGATAAAAGAGAACACAAAGAACAAAACTTTGAAGTTCCATCACACTAGATATGCTCCCCATTACTGTAATAGACCAATGTAAACAAATAAGTTATAACAAGAATAGGAAAAAAAAAACTAGGAAAAGAAACCTTGTAGGCTACATTAATAAGACATTGATTGCAAGCATTTCTTCCATGATGTTTAAATGACAAAATATTAGATAGCTCAATCTTTAGTCAAGTAGTTTTTCAATAACTGATTCTTAGACATCCATCATGATTAAACATCACATATCATAAGCCTTTTTAACAATCACTAAGACTGTAGATACTATTCAATCATGTCATAGGAAATAAATCATCAAAAATTATAAAGAAAGAGAAAACCAACTATATAAGCTCAGAAAGCCACAAAAATTACATTTTGTAGAAAATAAAATAAACTATATGTTGACATAGCATATATATTTTGTATATAAACTATATGTTGACATAGAATATATATAAAATATATATTTTGAATTTTGGCCCCGCATGCGTAGGAGCATGACATATGCGTAGGAGCATGACATAGCATACTACATCGAGACCCTAATTGGAGAATTTCACTGAGAACCATTGCATCCAGCCCCTGAGTGGATAGTTGCGAGACTTCACTGGATGAGTGTTGCAAGGCCATTGAGTCGAGGAGGAATACTAGGAACCATTTGGCAGGAGGAAATCCAGAGCGAGAGGTGAGGGCACTCAGAAAGGGAAAACATACCAAGGGACAATGACTATAAGTGATTTTTCCCCCACATTTAGAAATCTTGTTGCAAGTACAGTGATTTAGACTCTGTTTGTTCCCATCAAGGTGTTGCATGCTATATTTTTGTCAATTTGAGCCAATGTCCCATTGACAAACCCAAGTACTACCTAGTACTAGTTTTTGGCTAGTTTGAACAACCAAGCTTTGAGATGTTCAATCAGTTGGGTGGTCATTTTTGGCCTGTGAACTACAGTTTATGTATTTGTCTTAGCATATTTTTTCTACTATAAGATTGAAAGGAATTCCCGTCACATAACAACACACAAAGTTCACTAGGGTTCAAATTTCTAAACTTCGATGAAATAAATTTACATATTGAGGTCCAAAAATGATCAAAGGGACTAAAAAAAATACATGGTCTATGAGTGCAATGAAAAATTCCTAGTGCCTATCCATAAGAGAACGTATAGAAGTACATGATGCAGAGTCAGAGGAAGGAAACAAAATCACACAATATCATTTGACAAGTCACAAACAATCTTGAACTTTCATTCTTTTGACACACTTATTCAACTATATTTCCCTTCACAAAACTCAACACAAACACTCAACTTTTTCTTTAGAGTTCCAAACCATTACGAGAACTTCAAACACCTTAGTCAACTTCATCTTGATCAAAACAAACAATTACCTAGTCTGCCCTTTCATTTTACCATTAACTCTCTTTATGACTATCCAAAACTTCACAATTTCAACTCAACATAAAGCAATCTGACCCAAAACAGTATTTAAGCTAATATAGACCATACAATTTCCATTCCATTTCTCTTCAAACAAATGTAAACCATCTCTCATCCTTTATTCTTGATAATTTAACAAAATAATATACTATACTTTCATTTTAGTCTAAAAAATAGGGCTATTATTAGACAAATCAGTTAAAGCAATGGAATTTTTAACTTCATGCTTACACCAAACCTTATATAAAATGAGATAAAATTATAGCTTGGTAATATCTTAACCAAAATAACCAAGAAACCACACTTAATCATCAAAATCCCTTAAAGTTCTTACTGTCACTAGTTCCTTCATACCCTTTTTGCAACGCTTGTAGGTCTGCCAACCTATTTGTTATGGATTCATTCACAATCTAAGCACTATTACACAAGTCTATCCACACTTTTCAATGCCCTCCTTGTAGATCTAAAACATATTCAAAACGTGTATCAAAACTTTTACAACACAAGCTTCAAATATTGTTGTCTCAGATATATTTAGGCCTAATTAGGCCTGATTTGCATAAGGGTTTGTTACTTTACTAACTCCTAACCAAAATACACTTGTCTAGTGCTTGGGACATGTTTAGTTTGATTGGTATATTCTCTTCAAATCATCAAATTCCATTTACAAATTATTTTCACAAAACCCTAAGGGCCTAACCTTCATAATTACTCTGTTCACAGACTGTACACACAATTTTTCAGTCAAGAAACTTCATTCCCTCGCATCTTATCTTTATTTTTTTTCCCTAAATCCACTGAAACATAAAAGAACATTCATAGTAGGATAATATCACAAGAAACTAGAAAATTCGACCAATTAATAAAGGAGAAACATAATTATTTGTCTTTTCTTACCCTAACTGAGGGTTTTAGTAGTCTAAAGTAAATCCATAATAACTCACACAAATGTTAACTAAAATGCATGAACTTTGATGTAATAGGAAGGTTATTGAGATTATTACCATATCTAACCATTCTACCATGCCTTCAACGCTATACAATTCTGTAGAATACCTAGAAATGTAAGATTTCTGAAGAAAAATGATTAAAAATCAAAAAATTTCCTTGAACTTATTCTTTATTCAACCACCATAAAAGTTCTAAAAGATACAAGAGCCTTTTTAAAGGAAAAAAAAATGAATTTTAGCCTTCTAAATACCTCTAACCAACCCTAATGACTCTTCATCTCTTAATATTTTTTTTTTGATTAAGTTGACAACTTTTTACATTGTTTTCATTTTTGCACTTTTGGACTTAATAAACACCAAATGACCTTAACATGACCTCAGATATATGAAACATGACTCTAATAACATGATTTAAAAGTAGGAACAATAACATTGAATCAAATTTCAAAACATTGCTTCATAGAGGCCTAATTATGCTAAGGTGCTCCTGCACTAGTACAAGAGATGAAAAGAAGAAAAGGAGCCAGTAAACACTTCCAAATATTTCATTGACTCAACCAAACCTCCAAAAGAATAGTACAAATGCTAGCACTAGGGAAAGCCTAGAACACTAATGAAAGTGGATTTTTTTTTTCTAGTTCCAGAAGAGTATAAATGGTTCGAAGATGTTGTGGGTGTTTGGAAAATGGTGAAGGAATGTTGGATAGGGAGGGATCCCATTAGCCTATTTAACTAGATTCTTAAGAAAGAAACAAACTCTGATACATTTTTGGGTTCTTCTGAGTAGGGCCCATCTTTTATTATTTTATTTGGGGGACCCAAAACACCATACGGGTAGAAACCTGTGGAGCTTCATCATTAAAGGAAAGGGGTATGTCCATTTAGAAATAGACTGAAAGGATGGTTGCACGAGGGGCTATTTCACATCAAAGGTTGTTCAAAAAATTTCATAGACTAACTAACCAGACACCAGTACTACCTTAGAGGGACTATTGTCTTTGAGGAAGGTGGTCCAAAAAATTTCATAGACAGGTACAAAAAGTAATAGCAACCTTCCACCAACTAACCCAATCAAACTCCGAGAAACAAGATAATGACTCCTCTAGATGTTCCCAAAACCCAAGGCTTCAAAACACAAGGTTGGTGACCTTACAAACCATTCCCATGCTTACCAAGTGACCTTTGATCATTAGACCCTTACAAGGTTTATTGATATATTCACAACTATTGTTACCTCCACCTACATTTTATTAGTAGTGACAACCTTGGTTTTTAATCCTCCAACCCCATACCTTGGGATCGCATCACCATGAAAGAACTTCATCCAACATCCTTATGAGTGTAGGTACCACCAAATAGGTATTTTTCAGATCTGTCTTCCTCAAGTGAGGGAAATTTAGGAAGAGAAGAGGAAAGTGAGACATGTAGTAGGTCTAAAAGAGAGAAGAAAATTATAAGAAAATTCCATAAATGCATGGAATTTTTTCTTCCTGAAGGGGGGTCATGTTCCTATGATGATGAAAGCATGGGCAACATCGAGGTGCCCTTGAGGTACAAACATCTACGGAAACAATGGGTACCCAAGTAACTTCCTCCAATAAACACTAATTTTTGAGTCAACGAGAGGATATATCGCATAAAACCATCATAATTACATGGTTTGGGCCTATTTTACATGGATGACATAAAGGTCTATTATGAAAAAGTTACTAAATTAATCGAGTATGTCGGACCCTATTACAGTTACAAAGATTGGATGCAGCTGGTTCGATATACACGAAGGATGCGTAGGTATGCACTATCAGCAAATTATATACAGCTAAAAGATAAGGATCAAAATAAAGGAGTGGCTATGTACATTGATGGAAGGCTAAAAGCATCAGGGAATATTGTAGGGTTTATAAACAACACATGGCCTGGGTCAACAAATAAACAACCCAATTACATATTTGAGGTGCTCAAGGGAAACCATGTAGTCGTATGTGCGATAAAATCAATAACTACAGGGGAAGTGTTGCTAATTGATTACAATTTTAATTGCATAGATACAAACACAGTTACTATGGGAGTGATATGTACTATATACCATTTTACCCAACCTCCAATTAATGACTCCAATATACCATTCTATTATTATGTTTTTTTTCGTAACTCTATTGGTTTCATTTCGGTAATGTTATTTTATATTTAATTTTTGTCACAGTGGGACATTGATTGTAGGGGGAAGGCTCCTACCCAGAGCATAGATCACGATGCATCTTAAGGTGCTTCTACCCGATAGGTTTACCTCATTGTAATTGTACAAATTAGACACGAGCAAAATTTTTTATTATTATGTTTTTTTCGTAAGTTTATTCAGCTAATTTTGATAATGTTTTTAATATTCTTGTCATAGTCAGATGATCGAGGAAAGGCACTAGTAGTAGAGGAGAGCATCCATAGGGAGGTGAAGTCACTATCATGCGATGATGACATCACATATTTTGAAAACCTTCTAGATATGATAAGGAAGACCCAAAAAAAATACAATGAAGAAATCCTTCAGTTGTTATTCATAGTGCCTCAAATAGATGAGATAAGAGAAAGGGTTAAAATATTGACCGAGAGAGCATGAAACTTTCAAGTAAGTTGTCATGAGATCTTTAATTATAACATAAGTTCATTCATGGTTTTATATTTTGTGCTCTTTTATGTCATGAACTAAAATATGTGTTGTTTTTATAGACTTTTTGCGTCCTCATGATGTTGTTGGCTATGATCAGGGTATTGTAGGTGCTGCTTGGGGAGTAGGGGTTGGTACAAGTGTCAATCCTAATCTTCCTATGCATACATTGCATCATCCAACCCCATCATCCATGCCTATATTGTTGACTAAAATGTCAGCAACACATAGCATGCAGGCATCGGGTAGTGCACCCTCTAGTAGTGA
Organism: Sequoia sempervirens; assembly: GCA_007258455.2. Classification (NCBI taxonomy): domain Eukaryota; kingdom Viridiplantae; phylum Streptophyta; class Pinopsida; order Cupressales; family Cupressaceae; genus Sequoia; species Sequoia sempervirens. The sequence continues at coordinate 14,639,927 of VDFB02047144.1, read as the reverse complement.
ACACATGCTAGAACATGTGTCATGACATGTACCTGGGGATGCAAAGGCCACTAGTAATGGTGATGTTTTAGCAACATTTCCTAGATCTTCCCATATTACTAGTATGGGACATTTCCAGTCACATTTGTGGTGACCGAAGATTTCGTTCCGATAAAGATAGAGAAGGTCCCATGTACTTTAAAATGTTATAATTATTATTATATATAATCCAATTGAAATTTACTTATTGATCACTCTTTTTAGACTAATGATCCCATGATCATTTTGCAGGAAATGATATTTTTTATAAACATATAAATGATATTACATTGGAGATATTTGGGCCCACCACACGTACATAGTGTAATGTCCAAAATCAAGATTTAAAAGATGAGCTCATTAACCGTTTAGTTATGCTTTTCGGTAATAACACATTCAACCAAATTAAGGTCCTTAAGAAAGCTGGTACCTATCTAAAGTATGTGAGGGACTAATATAGGTCACATTTAGAGAAGAACAAAAATTATGAGCATCCCCCCATGATTCTAGAGAGGGAGTGGAAGGACCTGGTGTCAGATGGAAAGGAGAAGGCTGAAAAGAAAAAGGAAAGACACCACTGGGCCAAGGAAGGTATGTGATACTATCAACAATGTAATTATATACTAATTACTCTTTCTTTTTACATAATCTAATGTATTTCAAAATTTTCATAGCTTTCTCGGCACATCAAAGGAAACAAAGGCAAGACTAGAAAAACACGGGCAACACAAACTTGGCTCTAGTGGTTATATGAAATTAGCTGCACAAATTGTAAGTATCAATAAATGAAATATTGCAGCCAAATAATAAATTGTAAAAAAATTTGGTTTTATCACACCATAGAAGCAAAATTCATGATCTTATACAAAAATATAGGGCTCTGAATTCAATAGAGTGCCCATAGAAGATGACCTGGAGATTTCCTTCCAGCAAGGCTATGGAGTTGTGGCTGAACGCCTAAGACTCTTGACTGGGAAAACACAAGGTTCCACTGCATTCGACATGAAGGTAAATAAACTCAATGAAGTTTATTTAAAATTGAATACTTGTGAAATCTATTCAATATTAATTTCCACCATAAAGTAATTATGTGCCTATTTGTTTTAAACAGGAAAGCAATGATAATACTACACATGACATTGGAATGCATCCTGGTGAGGGTGGATCACAACCTGTAGATGAAGGTCATGGTGTGCATCCTGGTACTAGATGTATTCATGTGCTATATAAACACATAGTATGGATTAATAAAATTAAACATCTTTAATTGCAATTGGTATATTAATTAATGTAACCTTTCTTGTTTCAACTTTAGAGCATATAGAGCATGATCAACATGTTGAGCATGATCAGGCTAGACAAGATCAGGAACATGATGTGGCCCCATCAGGTAAAGAGGACCACTCTAATTTTCTTTTAAAAATATTTAATTGCAATTGGTGTATTAATTAATGCAACCTTTTGTGTTTGAACTCTAGAGGATTTAGAGGGTGTTCAACATGTTAAACATGAGGCTATAAGACAAGATCAGGAACATGATGTGGCCCCATTAGGTAAAGAGCACCACTCTAATGTTCTTTTAATTAATGAAATACTTGTAACAATAATAATAAAACATATCAATTTAACATTTCTTTTTTATTGTAGCAGACCCCCCTTTGCAATGGCCTCCACATCGTGAGTACATGACTAGGCATACATTAAGATCATAGGCATAGGGAAAAACAACTGAAGGGGGGACAAATGATTTAGAAAAAGATACTCCACTTCTTTTTTTAGCTCCAAAAAAGAAACCAAAAAAAGTGATTGTAATCATATTATGACAACCATATTTTTGATAATATGTAAAAACTGAAAGAATGAATGTTATATGTTAATGAATGAATGTGAATATGTTAATGAATGAATGTTTTATGTTATTGAATGAATGTTATATGTTATTAATAGATGAATGAATGATTAATGTTATATGATCGGGTATGGGGAATTGAGAGTGATGTGAAGGGGGGGGGGAGGAGACAAATGAGCTTCCACTATCATGTCATTGGCCCTGTTAAGTAGATAATATTAGACTATTCTTGAAACAAAGAGAAGCTCAATAAGGTAATGCACTTTTCAATATTTCATTATGTTGCACTTTTAAGCTTATGCGATTTTCATTAGTTCTCTTTGCTTAAATATGTTACCCTTTGTACTTATTTTACTTTTAAATGCATCTCATATGTTACCCTAGATGATAGCTTTTGCAGGGGAAGCTATCCACAGATGGATCCTGCATCTGGGGATATACGAGTTTGGATTAGACAAACTTGGGATGTACTCATGAAGTGCAAAAACAAAAGAGAAGAGCCCAACCATTTTAGCACAAGAATTGGCTTGAGATTAGTACGTGGTTCGAACTAGGTCTGGGTATGAGGGGTCTAGGAGAGAGCCCTTTAACATAGCTGGTATTAAATCATTAAACATACAGCTATCGTAATTATGTGGTTAATGCTAAAATCATCCACAATTCATTATGTGATGAGTAGTTAGTGATGATGTCATGCCATTGTTTGGTAGGTTATTGATTCTACAGTTGCTCCCAATAATCATCTCTAGTTGCTTACATGCCATTTGATCCATATGAGGGGCACCTTTCAATCTGAGTAGCAATTTTATAGATGATTCTCTTATTTAGTGACCAATGGAATAAGTGAGTGGATGGATTGCTCCTAGTATTCGCTTGTCATGTGCTTCATGCACCGATGATAAAATAATTTCATTGGATATAATGAATAAAATTATGTATTATATGTTGTTGGTTTGGTTTTTGGTGTTGGTTTAACTATTTTTTTTATTCGCCTAGGTATCATATGAGAAGGAACACACATATTTTTATAGAGATTCATCACCAAAGTGACCTCTCTCTCTCTCTCTCACACACACACACACTTTCTCACTCTCACACACACACAACTAACCAAAAATAGAATGTACTATTTGGAAATCATTAGTTGTGGATTTAATTTCTATTTAAACTCAATTGTAATTAGGTGGGCTTCATACGTTGTGGGAACAATACTTGTTTTGATTCGTGAGCTTGGTGTGCAGTTCAATGATGGCATCATCATACTTGTATGTTGTCTTTACACTAAATTTTTCCTATAAAATGTTCAGAACATATTTTACTTTATTCCACTATGAGAGAAGAAGGTGACTATTAGATATTTTCCCAAGGAGATCTTCACATATTTGAAATTTTACCATAAGTCTTCCATTTTTTCATTCACACTTGTCTCAACTATTAAAACTAATTTTGTGATTAATCCTTTCAAATTAGTAGACAATTGTTTACTTTTTGATTGGTTAATGAGGGTTTTTGTAGGGATTCCACAACCTTAAGACACAAATTTGGGTCCCTGGTTTCCATGTGTGGGTTTTCAACACTATGCCCATATGCTTTGGGACTTGCATTATTGCAGGTCATGTGAGACGTATCCAAGAATTTCTATGGTAGTTTTTTCCCAAGTCTTCATTGTTGGGTCTTCTACCATTGTTCTTATAAGCTATTTACTCACTATATGTATCCAAGACCCATTGTTCACACATTTCAAATTGAAGAGATATAACATATCATCCAAGTAGTATCTATGTCACCCTGATCATGTTTTATGTTTATATTGGCACAATACAATATATCAGCACAACAACTAGCAATCTTCACCAATAAAAACATTGTAGGAATGGCCTACATGAATGAGGAAGCACATTGTACAATATCGACATTGGCACATTGCATTCATACCGATCAATAGAAGAAATTGGGCTATATATTTTGATTACAAAGGAACAAATAGAGAATGTAGCACCACAGGAAATGCATATCAATGGGGTGATCCCACAAAGCTGGTTTACAATTTCTGGGAGGAACTGATTTTTGCTGAAATCACATATTTTTATAAAATATAATGATTTAAGCCTTAAAAGGTTCCATTTAAAGAATTCCAAATGAAGAGGGTTTGATCAAACTACCTTAAATCAAACCCCCTTGGATAGAACCCTGCTAGTTTTAAACCATCCCTATAACAGAGTCTCCTTTACACCTATCAAAATGCTGATAAAAAACCACTTTTGATTTACCTTTTTCCAGATCAAATGAATTCATTTAAAATTAATTTTTTTGCAAGTATGTATTCCTTATTATAAGCTTCCCAAAAACTATAATTTTAAATAAATTTAATTTTATTATTATATTTATTTTTTATTTCTCGTGAATGTAGGTTTTTCATCAAAAATCAAGCTCTTTGTTCTGCACATGTGAAAAAATAGCATATCATTAAAAATAAATAAAAAATATTAGTGCACTAGATATTGAAGTCCTTGATCCAACAAAGAAAAAAAAATTGAATTTCGATACACACAAAAAAAGTTACGCGTTATACTGTCACACTATATCTGAATTATAATTGGTTTGAATTCAAAACTATCTAACCAAGTGGAAGCACTAGATATCAGAGTTACAAATCTAAATTTTAAAGAATTAGAATTTTATCCTTCATGGAAAATTTTGTATGCATTATACGGTGAGCGTCACTTTTTAAAAATGTTGTTTTCTGAAAAAAACTAGTTTTTGAGGGAGATGGAAAAAGAAGTGCAATTTGATTCCAAAATTTTTGAAAAAAATATATTTAGAATCTATAGACAAAATTTCACGAAACTCTAGTTTGCATCATCTTCAAATTCCTCACGGTTTAGCCGCTATAGGTGCCCAAAAGTGAAGATTTAGTTAAAAAAATTTATTTCATTGTCCAGTTTGGCCAAAAATTGTAAACCACTATTGTGGGATCACCCATTGGCATAACTCATGAAAGTTCCCCTGACAAAATACTCATCAGCCAATGGAAGCCTAACAAGTGACAATTCTGATCTCATATACTACTTCGATGAAGATAAAAGGATCATATCGAGGACACATTCATTTTGTTCTACTGATGGGTTATTCAAGAAAGAAAAAGATACTCACTCGGGATTTCAGCATAAGGTACACCAATATATTTCATCGAAGGAACACATTGATATCAGAACAACAGAAAATGGATCGCCCAATGACACATCTTACACCAATAAAATTTAGTCTGGAGAACATATCTCAAGTTACACTAACATAGTGGACAAAATAAGGCACCATCGATGAAAGTTGTGCTGATGGAATTGATGAGGGCACAGCCTGAGACACAGAAAATAACCTACAAACAAGAGAATAATTTTATTATTCAGAAAATAGAGCTTCTTACATGTAGAGGATCTCAAATCCCCAAGTTCTACAACACATGCAAGTTACAGAAAACTATAGAACAACCCTTTCGCAGTATGCGAGCTTGTCCCCAAAAAAGTTACCCAAAAATTAGAAACTCACCCATAAATAGAGCTCCTCATTAGTTTGGAGCCAAAACAACATTTAAATTTGAGTTTAGGCGGTTTGGCGCCAAAAATTTACAACATGAAGTTCAAATTTCAAAAGAGCATTTGCAATTGTATCTTCTAGAAAGTGCGCCAACTTCCCGGGGCCATAACTTTTGATTCGGGACTCCGATTCGCAAACCGTTTGAACCATTGGAAAGGTCTTGAAGTCAATAACGCGCTTGAAATTTTCTATGCCGATTTTGGCAAGTTTCAGGGCCGTTCCGGGAACTCTAAGTGCTTCAAATCTAACTTGAAAGATTTTCAGGTGCAAATTTGGGAAACTAAAACTGCAATATCTTTCAACCCAACAACAAAAAATAAAAACTATAAATTGAGAATTTCATTATGATGAAAAGGTTATCCAAAAAAGTAAAAAAAATATAAAAACCGAGAAACTTGAAATTTAACTATTTTTGGGTGATGCAAGATTTCCCTTACACCACTGGATGCTCCTGCATCAGACACCCAGGGTAATTTGAGAAGTGACCCCGTCACGTCTCAGATGGTTGAAGAAAACCCAACCGGTCAACCACTGCCTTAGATAGCCAGGATGAATCTTCAACAGACCTTCCTTTCCATTTCACTAGATATTCTTCATACTGCCTGTTCCTCATACTCCTTCCCACACGACTATCCAGGATTTCTTCAATCTCCTCATTTTCTGAAGTAGGTGCTAGAATCCCACACTGTTCCATCGTTGGTACTTCCTCTGTGCCACCTTCATGATACTCTGTCAAATCTGAAATGTTGAACACAGGTGAAATGTTGAATCCATCCGACAACTCTACCTCATAGGCATTGTCTGAATCATGCCTCTTCAAAATTTTACAGGGACCGAACTTCTTCATCTTCAATTTGTTATATGTTCCCACTAGAAACCTTTCTTTCCTCAAGTGGACCATCACTTCATCACTAATCTAAAACTCCTTATACCTCCTCTTCTGATCTGCCTTAGCCTTATATTGCATATTCATCTTGTTAATATGTTCTCTTACCTTCTCATGTATATCCTTGATGTGTTCTACAAAATCTTCAGCTTCAGCACTTATTTTCTTCTCTTGGTCCATCTTCCTCAATTCTAGAGCTGTTCTGGGGCTACCTCCATACACAATCTGGAATGGTGATCTACCAGTGCTTCGTTGATAGAATTGTTGTAAGAAAATTATGCCTGGGGTAAGATCAAGTACCATCCCTTGGGTTTATCTCCTACCAAACATCTCAGTAGGTTACCCAGACTCCTGTTAACAACCTCTGTCTGCCCATCTGTTTGTGGATGGTGTGCAGAACTGAACTTCAACTCTGTCTTCAGCTTCTTCCAGAAGGTCCTCCAAAATTACCCCACAAATTTGGTGTCACGATCTGAAACAATACTCTTTGGTAGACCATGTAGCCTCACCACCTCTTTGAAGAACACGTCAGAAATGTGGACTACATCATGGGTCTTCTGACATGGAATTAAATGTGCCATCAATAAATTAATCATCTATGCAAAACACCCATGTGAAAATTTGTATAATGCCATAGACTGCATTCAAAATTCCAGCTGCATCAGCTTGCACTAAATATTATAGAGAAATACAAAAATTCTAAAAGAGCTATTAGAATAACACTGCACAACCACCAAACTAATTTAATCTCCAATATGTTTATACTTTCATACTAACTCTCTACATATATATATGCAATCACTCCTATGCTAATCTACAATCGCTCCTATGTTAATGGGTGTAATCGCAAAGATGCATAGAGATAACCAAAACAACAAACAAACCTACCAATAAAATTATTAACCCTAACCATATTTTTTGATGGAAGAAATAATATTTAACTACAAGTGCTCCTATGGTAATGGGTGCAATGCCAAAGATACACACAAATAACCATAAACAATAAATGAAAGATAAATAGAGATAACACACAATCACTCCTATGTTAATCTGCAATTGCATGTATCTTAATGGCTATAATGACAAAGATGCACAGAGATAACCAAAACAACAAATAGAAGCTAATAAAATTAATAAGGTCCTAACCATTTTTTTATGAAAGAAAGAAGATTTAACTACAATTTCTCCTATGGTAATGGGTGCAATGCCAAAGATACACACAGATAACTACAAACAATAAACAAAAGATTCACAGAGATAACTAAAACAATAAACATAGTGCGAAAAAAAAATTGCTCCTATGTTAATCTACAATTGCTCCCATGCTAATGGGTATAATGCCAAAAATGCATAGAGATAACTAAAACAATAAATCAACAACGAATAATTTATGAACCCTAAACATATTTTTTGATGAAAGAAAAAAGATTTAACTATAATTTCTCCATCCATACAGAATGATAATGTCTTACAAATCTCCAAAATGGGTATAATGCCAAAGATAGAAACACATAACAAGACATGAACAATAAATTAATCATCTATGTAGAATACCCATGCAAAATGACTCACCATATAGATGCACAAAGATAACTAAAACAATAAACCGATGACGAAAAAATTACTAACCCTAGCCATATTTTTTGATGAAAGAAAGAAGATTTAACTAAAATTTCTCCATACATACAGAGTGATAATCTCTTTGAAATCTCTAAAATGGGTATAACACTAAAGATAGAAAGATATCACAAGAAGACATCAACAATAAATCAATCATCTATGCCAAATACCCATGCAGAACGACTTACAGATTCTGGAGAACAACAATTTATCAATTTTTTGAATAGTCTGCTATCAAACCAGCCATGGAGTCGAAGGTGACAATTTTTACAATAGTCTGCTATGAAACCAACACCACAATGGATTTTTTGACAAGACAACTTAATCAAAGTATACTTTCCCTCAATGCAACACTCAATATTGCATTTACTTTGTCTGCCCGCATTTACTACCCTTGCCTCCATCATATAACAACAACAAAATGCATTAACATTCCCATGAGTAAACACTTATGTTTAAGCTTCCACATATCGAGGACACCAACTCCACCACCGCCAACCCACATAATTCACAAGCTCCACGTCGCCACAAAAAAAACACGGTCTACTCACCGCTGGCCCAGATATCTTCGGCGCCAACAAATCCAATTCACGATTGGGTTGACGAAATTCCTAGTGGAAACTTTAAACAAAATAGCTTATCAGCTAATTATAAAAAAAATTAATTCTACAGTAAATGGGCATGAATTCTCATTAAATATTTATCATTTATGATGACTTAATGGTTGACATTCATGATAACTGGGGGTTTTTTAGGATATGATTTTATTTATTTGATAAATTACTACATTAAGAGGAAATAAAGTTTTAGAATTTGTTACTTTTTTATGTTAGATATTTTCCATATAATGTCTTCTATAACTTGAGCCATATTTTTAACTACTAGTTCATGGACAATAAAAATTAGATTTGGGAGATTGATGGACAAAAATCATCTTATTATATGAAAGTAATCTCATCCATAAATTATAATATATACTAAAGGTTATCTTTTATCATTCTAGCAAGTACTTGTATTTTATTTATTTCAAATATTCAGCTAGATTTTAATAAAGTCATTATGTTCTATGGTGATCCCACAATAGTGGTTTACAATTTTTGGCCAAACTGGACACTGAAATATTTTTTTTTAACTAAATCTTCACTTTCAGGCACCTATAGCGGCTAAACCGTGAGGAATTTCAAGATGATGCAAACTAGAGTTTCATGAAATTTTGTCTGTAGATTCTAAATATTTTTTTTTCAAAATTTTTGGAATCAGATTACACTTCTTTTTCTATCTCCCTCAAAAACTAGTTTTTTTCAGAAAACAACATTTTTAAAAAGTGACGCGCACCGTATAACGCATAAATTTTTCTCCATGAAGGATAAAATTATAATTCTTTCAAATTTAGATTCATAACTCTTATATCTAGTGCTTCCACTTGGTTAGATAGTTTTTTATTGAATATTTTTTCTTTAATCAAGTTTTGAATTTAAACCAATTATAATTCAGACATAGCGCGACCCTATAACGCATAACATTTTTTGTATGTATCAAAATTCTTTTTTTTTCTTTTTGGATCAAGGACTTCAATATCTGGTGCACTAATATTTTTAATTTTTTTCTTTTAATAATCTTCTATTTTTCCACATGTGCATAACAGAGCTTGATTTTTGAAAACCTACATTCACGAGAAATAAAAAATAAATATACTAATAAAATTAAACTTATTTAAAATTATACTTTTTGGTAAGCTTATAATAAGAACTATACTTACAAAAAATAAATTTTAAATGAATTCATTTGATCCCCCAAAAGGTAAATCAAAAGTGGTTTTTTATCAGCATTTTGATAGGTGTAAAGGAGACTCTGTTATAGGTATGGTTTAAAACTAGCAGGGTTCTATCCAAGGGGGTTTGATTTAAGGTAGTTTGATCAAACCCTCTTCAATTGGAATTCTATAAATGGAACCTTTTAAGGCTTAAATCATTATATTTTCTAAAAATATGTGATTTCAGCAAAAATCAGTTCGTCCCAAAAATTGTAAACCAGCTTTGTAGGATCACCCTCGATATCCTATGTATGAATGTTTGTATTATTTATGTAAATCTATCACCAAATTATTTGGCTTTATTTCATAAAAATGCTATCAAATATTTGATCTTGCTAGTCTATAGGGTAAATAAAATAATGATCTAATTCCTAGTGAAAATAAGAACAAATATCAAATGAAAGAGCAACCAAAATTTAAGAAAGTCCTTGAATAGGAACAAAACTAATTGGAACAAAACAAAAAGAAAATTTAATGAATATAGAAGATAAGAAGAAAAATGAATTCATCAAGATGATGTAATTGATGAATAATGGGCAACAACAAATCATTTATTTGCTTAACCAATTTTCTAGACTTCCAATGCAAATCATGTGATTTTTTATATGGGTTTAATGGAAGCCAAGGACAATATTCTAACCAAATATTTAGGATCACATACCTAGAATAGCTAATGGTTCTAAGCTACCCAAAGTCATATTTTCTAGAAAGAAATGTAAATTCAAAAAATACAATCTATAGATTAGCATAAATAAGATTTGATAACTCTCCATGGTAATTATGGGGTAGAAATTAGCGAGTTATTAATTTTTATTTATTTTTAAAAATTTATGCAGTTTAAAGTTAAAGAATAGCCCTAAGAATGAGAGGGGGAAAAATAAAAATAGGATGATAAGTATGTCCACCACTAGTTAGGATAGCTCATAGTTTATTTATTTGATGGATTCAACTAGTGTTTGACCCATACCTAGTTATGCAAATTAAATACTTACATTTCAAAGTTTGATGTATGAAGAATAGGAAATCAAATATTTTACCCTTTGATTGAAATGGGAAACCCATTAATGGTGGTACCATGGACCAATTACTCAATTTTATAGCCTTATCACCACATATTATGATTTTTGATAGAGGTTGATTAATGGATTCAAAACATGAAGGATATTGAGATCCATTTGAAAGAATTAACATAGTTGAATAAAATTAGTTTATAGAAAACTATGTGGTTATTTTTTAGAGGCTTTAAATAATGGTGATTTATGTTTTAAGATAAATACTCATTGTTCTATTTATTGAAGTTTTCTCTCAACCTTTGAAATTCGTAGTTATAGATTTTGATCATCATTTCTACAAGAAGTAATCAAGAGGGATTTAACATTTGATCCATCAATAATATAAATAAGTTTTAATCTAAATAAGCAAGCTTTAGTTAGTGCAAAGATAGTTTCTAAAAGTATGGGTCTCTTTTTTAATGCTATAAATCCATATCACAACCACTTACAACAAAAACGATGATTATTCCAAGAATAAAGTCCAAAGAAAGAACTTATGTTATTTATGCAAGGATCCATGCATGCTTAGTGTATATGTCTAAAAATGGTCATGATTAAGCTTGTTAATTAATTAAATATGATTTATTTAATTAATTCCTCTAATGTCATCTACATATAAATAAATTTAATTATTTATTTATATCGTTCATTTTCTAAATTCTTCTACCATAATAATTTTATTTTAATTACTAACATTTCCACCTTTCACTTGATTAAATTAAATAAATTTTCATAATTTATTTATATTTAATTATCATAGTATTCTAAAGTTTAAATATTTTAATATTTAAATAATGGAATATCTTCTTCATCTCACCTTCTATCTTTCGCTTGATTAAATTAAATAAATTTTTATAATTTATTTATATTTAATTATCATTCTATTCTAAAGTTTAAATATTTTTTGAATATTTGAATAATGGAATATTCTTCATCCCATAATCGAATTTAAAATATTAAATATTTTATTTAATATTTTCCACCTCACCCTAATTTCATTTTTAAAAACATAATTAAATATGAGTTATTTAATTATGTAGGTTGCCATTTTTATCTCCACTTCTAAATTAAATAAATATATTTATTTAATTTCTAACTCATGCTAACTCCTCCTTCCAAATTTTTAACTCATCCTTTGAAATGGAAGTTTCCCTTTGAAACTCAATGACGAAATTGAAAGAAAAGGGAAACCTTCCATCCTTCTCTTCCACTTTCGAAAATCTCCCGCCATCTGTTCGAACAAGCTCAATCCAGACCGTCGATCGATTCAGCCAATCAAATCCATTCGAAACCTCTATAAATTATGGCGCAAATCCAAGCTTTGGTTACACTTCATATACTCATGCACGCACTCACTTTCGCACACCTACGCATATCTACGTTCGCACACGCAATTAGCTTATGCATTCATATCAATTTCTATATCACAACAATCTTCTCATCTTAGCATAGCTTTGCATTTTGCATAGTTTGCATTTTAAATCTCATTCTTTAGCTGTCATTTTGTTGAGCTTGATCTGCTGATCTAAGAGCAATATTGATGCAACGAAACGCTGAAGTTAGAGGAAGATAAAATGATTTCGAGAAAGCTACGATAACGGTTCGCATATTCTGTTTCTTTTTTCAGTTTTTTTGATTTAATGTTTTATTAATATGTGTTTGATTTTTATTTAAATTGATCTAATATTTCACACACACATAAAATGGCACCCACCGTGGGGCTCGAACCCACGAATTTAACATTTTCTGTAAGTTTCTATTGACAGTTTTCACATTCTGGAATCGGCTTTTCAAGAAAAATTTGGCATTTAAGCGCATTCAAAATTTTATGACGCGCATACGAGGATTTTAACTTTTTATTTTGCAGGTTTTTGGAGTGCATCCCATGACTATTTAGGCGCATCCCGTAACTGTTTAGGCACATCCTGTGACTGTTTAGGTGCATCCCATGACTGTTTAGGTGCATAGAGTAAATGTTTGCATGCATATAGAGTCTTCCTTTCGGCATACGTAATAACTGTTTTAAGTATTTAAATCTTTCTTGTGTGGCACATATAACATCTGTTTAGGCGCATTTAGCATCTATTCTGGCGCATATAGCATTTGTTTAGGCGCATATTGCATCTGTTCTAGCACATATTGCATTTGTTCCGGCACATATATCTTTGAGCACATATTGCTTCTATTCGAGTGCATATAGACTGTAACAAAAAAACACAGAATTCTAAGTCTGACGCCTTCTGCAGACAAAGTTCTTTTTATTTTCCGAATTTTAAAATGAAGCAATCCTAGGGTAGCCACATCTGGATTAAAATGAAGCAATCTAGGATAGTCACCAAACAATGATTTATGCAGTTAAAATTGAACAATCTATTTTTGGTTAAGCAATATCTTCACTTAGATTAGATCATTGTGATTTGGAACTTAAAAAGAACATCTGCTTGCTTTGAATGTGGCAATAGGCCTATGCTCTCCCCTTAACTGGGTGATCAGAATACCAGACTTTCCTTTTTTGTTTTCATGCAATTTTATTGTTTCAATTACATCCTTTAGAGAGCTTGCCATTGTGGGAAAAAGTACTCACCCTACAAGAACAACTCAAGTGGGTTCAAGCCAAAGCCAGGCTATTCCGCCCCACTATAAAATTTAAAGAAGATTTGGGGAAACCCTCTATTGCCGGTAGTGTGCAAGATAACCATCCCTAAAACCTTTGTTCTAAAGGTTGGGAGGTCTCCTGAGGGAGTTTATTATTGTCGCACCGAACGAAAATCCTTACTAAAAACCTAGTGTAGTGGCCAGTCGAGTCAGTTTCCAAACATTCTAATAATCACAGTGCAAGGGGAGGGAAGAATATGCCCCCAAGATACTCACAATATAACTGCCAAGGACCATTTTCTCAAGGGATCCGATATCCACTTCTGTAACTCTAAGTACGTGCCTGGAAAAGACAAAAACACGGGCGCCCCTTCGGGGGTGACACGAATGTGTGAGTCGACACAGTTCTAAGATGTGGGCTGTTGATTACTAGAATGACTTACTTGAGCATTTAAGAGTGAGTCTGTCTGAATTTTCTTTCATGTGCAAAACCCATGAAAACATTTTATGAAAAACATTTTCTTGATCAAACACTTCATGTTAGTATAGGGCTTTTAGAACAACTTTTTTCAAAAAAATGTTTGTTGTGTCTTCCATTACATTAATTCAGATAAAGAGATCATCCAAAAAATAAAAGAACATGAAGAACAATAACTGAAATCCACTTAAGAGTTTTTCATACCATTGGTTCAACAAAATTCCCAATAACATTCACATGCTTAGAGATTGGAAGTCAACAAAGTTTCCCAAGAAATCATTGTCTAAAAGGATCAGAAAACCCAAGAAACCATTAGGATACAAGAAAACACTGCAAAAGAGAAAATTCTTGTACAAAATTCAACAAGTCTTGCTTCACTATTGAGGATTTCTTCACAAATATCAAGATTTTGTTAGAGGATTCACTGATGAATATGTTGTAGATCCCTTAGATTCTTGAGCTCATTATCAGAGATTTATCACAACGGCATAATCATAACCAACCTCTTGAGTTTGACAACATACCCCAACCTTCTATAGAATATCCTTCACACCCCAGCCATATTCTTCAAAGATCTTGAGAGAATTTCTTTAAAAATGAAGATCAAAATCTTTTAGAGTGCACCTTTCAAAATAGCTTTCTAATTTTTGGTTCAACTTCCCCAACAGGATTCTAAAATCCTTCATCATTTGGAAGCCACAATAAATAAATTAGGAGCTTCCTTGATCTTATCATAAGATCCCACATCTTATCAGATCATCATCATCACACTTGTCAAAAATTGTGATCTAAGTCTAGAGGAAATTTTCAAATTCATATGCCTATCTCCATAAGATCTCAACACAATAAACTGAAGGATACAATCCAAAAAGAAAGTCATATTCAAAACACTCAAGAAGAAGGAGAAAGCAGTAATCCCCTTTTCAGCATAAATCAAAATCCACTTTTTAACAAAAACATGGACAATAGAGAAGAAAATCCGTTCCACCAATACAAAGACATGAACAAAGCACAAATAGATAGTGATGAGGAACAAGATGAGGAACGTCTTAGAGAGGCTGAGCAAGATCCAAAATTCCATAAAGCTATTGAAAAGATCTTGCAGCGAGATAAGGAGAAATATTTTTGATATCTAGCCAAACAAGGGGCTAAATTGCCTCACAACTTTGACACTGAAAACTTGAAGAATAAAACTGAACAGACACCCCTTTCTAATCTTAGTGCTTTGACCCAACAAATAAAGGCACTTCAAGGACAAGTTAAAGAATTACAAGGGGAAACAACCACAAAGAAATACACTCTCGAGGAAATTTGTCCTTATCCTTTCGATAGAAGTCTTAACATGATTCCTTTTCCCAAGCATTGTGAAACGCCAAAATTTGATCGCTATAATGGGAAAACGGATCCAATTGATCATGTTAGAGACTTCAAGAACATGACATTGGAATTCACTCACGAAGATACTTACTTGATGCGACTGTTTCCTAGGAGCCTTGGAGTACACTCTATGGAATGGTTATCTAAGATCACACCTCCCGTCAGGACATTTGAAGAATTGATCAACCTATTCATATCACAATATACCTACAACATACAACACCAGATCACCATGATAGATCTTTGCAAGGTTGCACAGAAACCTGGTGAATCTTTCATTACATTTCTTCAGAGATGGAGAAGAATGTTTTCCAGATATCCACGTCCTGTTCCTGAAAAGGAAAAGATGGTTAATTTTATCAACAGTTTAAATTCAGAAATGAGCTATCACTTAAACTTACATTGTCCTCCTTCTTTTGAGAAAATGATTGAAGATTCCATAACCATTGAAAATGCTTTGTTCAAAACAGGAATAATCAAACATGACAAATAAAATCCTAGCTCATCTAACCATCACAATAATCAGGACAAGTCCAAATTCTGGACTCGCAACAAAAATATAGTGAATGATGGTGTTGTTGATGCAAATCATTCCTCGACCAAACCATTTGTCCTCAGTACTCCAAACAATCACAACAACAATGTCAACTCGATTGCAAATCACAGAAATAATCCTCCTCCTTCGAGGAACCATACAAATCAAAACTCTACTCCCCATCAAGGGACTTCCAACAACCAGGGTTACTGAGGAACCAATAACAATCAAAATTCCTTAGGGAACACCTCGAATTCAAATCCGCAAAGATTTTCATTCTTCTCGAATAGAAGAACTTTCACTTCATTGGGACAATCTTTAGAATTAGGATTCAAAGAGTTGATAGCCAAAAATGTCATTACTTTGCCGCCTCAATGAAATTATGAACCCAGTGTAAAGCCTCCATCATGGAATGAGGCATACTATTGTGATTATCATCGATGTAAAGGTCATCACACAAACAACTGCCAAGCCTTGAAGAATGCCATTCAAGACTTAATTGACAATGAAATCATTACAATAGAAGGAAATCAACAAAACAACGCAAACCACCAAGCATTTCGTAATCCATTGCCCAATTATCAAAAGGGTGAGTCTTCTGAAAAAAATGTGAATCATATCAATTATGATCATATAATCAACCATCTCTACTCAGACGATGAGCGGGTCAATGTCATTAAGGTCAACAAGAAGGTGGAATATAGAGAAGTCAACACAACAACAAGAGCATAAGCTAAAGTTGTTTTAAAAGGCGCCTCTTCAAAAACCACTGAACCTCCACCTCAACATCAATATGATTTGGTCAACCAACTTTGGAAAACCCCCGCTCAAATTTCTATTCTAGAACTATTAAAGATTTTCCCAGCCCATAAGGAAATTCTTGAAAAAGCCCTTGTTGAAACTAATGTATCCACTGACTTGGATGTGAATCAATTTCAAGCCATGATAGGACATTTGTCCTCACCCACCTTCCTTTCATTCTCTGACAAATATGACGTTTCCATAACTCACCCCCATAATTCATCATTGTACTTAGAATTCATGGTTCACAAGTTTCGTATCAGAGGAGTTCTAATAGATGGAGGTGATGGTTTAAACATCTGTACCATTAAGTTAGTTAAAGCCTTAGGATTTTCTGAGGACTCCATTGATTTCAGAAGAAAGATTACCATAAAAGCTTATGATGATGAAGAAAGACCATCCAAGGGTCTAATAATGCTGCCAATCAGAGTGGGCCCTGTTATAAAGAATACTTTTTGTCAAGTATTGGACCGTGATCTTGCATATAACATCTTGTTGGGTTGTCCTTGGATCCACGAAATGCAAGTTGTCCCATCAACCTATCATCAATGTCTCAAATTTCCTTATGATGGATAGGAAATCACAATACCAGCTGATAATTCCAATATCCAAACTTGTGCCAACATAAAAGCCAGTCAAGATACTTTGGTCCCTAACAATCGAGAAGCTCATGCTAGGAATTCTCTAAAGATTGACACACAAATCAGTCAATTGACCAATAGTTTTGACAAAAAGATGAAATTCAAGGATCATGGAGTTGGAGAATACTCTCTTTGTCTTGCCAATTTACCTACATCACCTCGATCACATGGACGACCATCTATCAGGGAACATCAAATATCAGTAGTATCAACATCAAAGCAAACACCAATATAGCCAATCACAAAATTCAATGGACAATTCATTAAAGAAAAATTTCCCATGGAAAATCCTGAGGATACAGAGATTCTAAACTGGCTCTATAAAGATGAAGATGAAGCAGTCTCTAATATCAAATTACCCACAGACAAATATGGAAAAGGATATTCAATCATGCAGAAGATGGGTTATGATGAAGGACCTATCGGAAAAAGGAAGGAAGGAGTAGTTGAACCCATTCACCTCCGCGGACTTGCTGTAAAAGAGAAAACTGGATTGGGTTATGATACTCACTCCAAAGAAAAACAACTGCATGGCACTATCTTCACATCGGAAGAAGGCTCAGATTCACAAGAAGCATGTTTGACAATAGTTTAGAACTTCTTGGGAAACAATTATGACATAGACTCTGCTGAATATGAATGGGACACCATTTACAATGATGAGTTCTGGAGGGACAAAGAGGTTGATGTAATACACCAGTACACTCCAACTCTAATTGAAGGTCAAGATTCAGGGTCCCAACCACAAGAATCTGAACCACAAATCAACTATGATTCTAGTGATACTGAGTCAGATCTAAACGAACAAGACTATCATGAGGATAGTATCATCATTGACCCACCTCATACCTCAGATCCTACAGACCACTCTATTATGACCATAACCATAGCCGATTTCACACAACCTGACAATCCAATACCTTTGATTTATCCTGATCTCATTGATTGGGATTCATCTGAACCTATCGACATACCCATGTTTCCAAGTGATGAAGCTATCGTAAACTTCCTTTCCTCAGAGGATACAAATGATTGTTCCACAAAAAAAATTTGACATAGAGTTTTTGATCAGGAGAGTGTCAAGTCTCCCAGCTGCAAAAGTAAAAACAAAAAAAGAAGATCTAATGGTGAAAACCAGAATCTGGTAGTATTAGATCAAACAAAAGATAAAATAAATAGCATATCCGATGGTGAAAACCTCTTTGAGGCACCAGACGATGGGAATCTTGACACTCTCCTGGAGCACTACCATGAGCGATCTCCTATTTTGATTCAGCCTACAAATGTTGTCGATCTTGAGACTTCAGAAAAACCAAGAATTTTACAGTTAGTCGCATCAATGACAGAGAAAGAAATACCAGAGTTCATGGAATTCCTGAAAGCAAATCAAGTCAATTTTGCGCGGTCTTACGCTGACATGCCTGGTCTTGATCTAGATCTTATCATGCATCACTTGTCTATCAAACTGGGGGCCAAGCCGGTGAAACAAAAACTCATAAAGATGCACCCTCATGTTGCATTATTGGTTAAGGAAGAACTAAGAAAACTTCTTGATGTGGGCTTCATAAGACCAATCGATTATGCAGAATGGATCTCCAACATTGTTCCTGTATCCAAGCTAGATAAAAATGTGAGAATATGCACAGATTTCAGAGATCTTAATAAAGCATGTCCTAAGGATGACTTCCCACTACCAAACATTGACACCATAGTTGATCTAACAGCTGGCCATGCCATGTACTCATTAATGGATGGTTTTTCTGGCTACAACCAAATCAAGATTACACCTGAAGACAAGGAGAAAACAACTTTCACATGTCCATGGGAAACTTATTGTTGGAACGCCATGCCTTTTTGGTCTAAAAAATGCTGGGGCTACCTACCAAAGAGCCATGACTACAATATTTCATGAAATGATGCATGTCTTCATGGAAGATTATGTAGATGACATATTGGCCAAATCATACACCAGAGAAGGACATCTTGAAATATTATCCAAAATATTTGCAAGATTAGAGAAATTCAAAGTCCGCCTCAACCCTAAGAAATATGTTTTTGGGGTCAAATCTGGAAAACTTTTGGGGTAAATTGTTTCAGAAAAAGGAATTGAAGTAGATCCGGAAAAAGTACAAGCAATTATGGAAATGCCTCCACCAAAGAACATTAGTTAGTTGAGATCACTGCAAGGATGACTTCAATCTATACGGAGGTTCATTGCACAATTGGCCAATAAAAGTTTACCTTTCACACATCTACTACATAAAAATGTTCCTTTCAAGTGGGATGACAAATGTGAATTGGCGTTTCAACAAATCAAGCAGTATCTAATGACTCCACCAGTTCTCGTACCACCAAATCCAAAAAACCCCTAATCTTATACATCGCTGCAACAAAGACATCTCTAGGGGCACTGCTAGCGCAAGAAGACTCTATAGGAAAGGAACTTACAATCTACTACATTAGTAGAACATTGACAAGTCATGAGCTCAACTACACTTCTATTGAGAAGGCTTGTCTGGTAGTAGTTTTTGCTTCACAAATTTTTTGGTATTACATGCTAACCCATACAATCAATCTGGTTTCAAAGATTAATCCACTCAAGTATTTTTTAAGCAAAGCATCATTGACAGGAAGGTTAGCAAAGTGGGTAATGATTCTGAGTGAGTTTGACATACATTGTGTTGATCACAAGGCAATCAAAGGATAAGTTATCGCCGATCAATTAGCTGAAGCACCATTACAAGCAGATCATCCCCTACACATTGAATTTCCAGATGCTGATGTCTTCACTGCATAATCTAAACAACCATGGTCCTTATATTTTTTGATGGTTCTTTCACTCAACATGGATCAGGGGAAGGCATACTTTTTGTCACCCCTCAAGGACATACCATTCCTCGATCATATAGGCTGATGTTTCCATGCACCAACAACATAGTGGAATATGAAGCATTAATCACCAGACTCAAAATAGCATTGGAATGGAGAATTACAGAATTACAGGTGTATGGTGACTCACAGCTAGTCATTTATCAGATCAATAATGATTATCAAACCAAAGATGAGAAACTATTGCCATATAAAAATATGGTTGATGATTTCAAGAAATATTTTGTGGACATCAAATTCACACAAATCCCAAGGCTCGATAATAAGGTAGCTGACGCCATGGCTACAATCGCATCATTGTTACAGCTTCTAGAAACTCAAAATCGTTATGAATTTCTGATGGAACAATCATTTACACCTGCTTATGATACACCTAAAAGCCAAATCATTTTCCATTTGGTAGGATCCGATTCGCCTTGGTATGAAAAAATTTATGCCTATCTCAAAGATGATACCTTACCACCTGATTTATCCCATAACCAAAAATGCAATTTTATCCGCCAATCCGCTCGCTACACTCTTATCGCTGATACCCTTTTTCCCCGTGGTCTTGATGGTACTTTACTCCGATGTCTTGAACGTGAGGAATCTGACAAAGCTTTACAAGCAATTCATGGTGGTATCTGTGGTACTCATTCGAATGGACTGACCTTAGCCAAGAAATTGATTAGAATGGGTTACTACAAGCCTACAATGGAGAGGGAATCATTCACTTTTGTGAAAACATGTTCAAAATGTCAGATTCATGGGAATCTCATTCATGCTCTTGTAGAAGAACTTCAACCATTCACACCAACCTGGCCATTTTCTCAATGGGGGTTAGATCTAGTGGGCAAGATTCATCCTTCTTCATCAAATGGGCATAAGTTCATCATCACAGCTACTGAATATTTTACCAAGTGGATTGAGGCAGTCCCTCTTACTAAAGTTACCGACAAACAAATATCATCCTTCATACTCAACTATACTATTTGTCGGTATGGCATTCCCAACTCCATTATTACGGATAATGGACGTCCATTCAAAAATTAGGATGTTGATGAACTTTGTGAGAGATTTCACATTCAACATAGATATTCAACACCTTACTATCCACAAGGGAATGGACAAGTAGAGGCCTCAAATAAAACAATATTGAAAATTTTGAAAAAGACTGTGAATGCTTCAGGGAAGGATTGGCATGTTCAACTCAATCCTGCCTTATGGGCTTACAAAACCAGCATCCGCACGCCAACAGGAGCAACACCATTCTCTCTTGTCTATGGAGAAAATGCCATATTGCCCTTAGAAGTTGAGATTCCCTCACTCAGAGTATCATTGAAAGGCCTTACAACAGATGATGAATATAAAGTTTCCCGACTCTAAGAACTAGAACTCCTAGATGAAAAGAGACAAAGAGCAGCTGATCATCTAAAAACATATCAACAAATGATGTCTCATAGCTATAACCACAAAGTAAAGCCATGTACCTTTCAGGTGGGTGATCTTGTTCTGAAAGAGAATCCATGCAATCAACAAGACAGAGAAAAGAAAGGAAAGTTTGAACCAAATTGGCTAGGTCCTTATGTGGTTATCGCAGTCTATGGTTAAGGAGCATACAAGCTATCAACACCAGAAGGGGACCTGTTTGACGAACCTATCAACAACATACATCTGAAAAAGTATTATGTCTAAGGAAATTATCATCATCAGAAAAAGACCTGAAGAAATTCAAAAAAATCAGAAAAAGACCTAAAGAAATTTAAAAAAAAAAAAATCAAAAAAAGACCTGAAGAAATACAAAAAAATCAGAAAAATACGTGAAGAAATACAAAAAAAATCAGAAAAAGACCTGAAGAAATCCAAAACAATTAGAAAAAGTCTTGAACAAATCCAAAAAAATCAGAAAAAGTCCCGAAAAAATGGTTACCCTGGTGAAAACTGGCAAGCAGGCATCTCGGTAACACAAAAATTAAAAATTAAAAAAAATTAAAAAATCATAGGGTGAAAACCTGACAAACAGGCAGTCTATTGACAAGAAAAATTCAATAAAAATAAATAGTGAAAATCTGGCAAACAGACGCTATTTGGGGCTCTCCATCTATTAGTTCATGTTCTGCACTTTTCAGCCTTTATTCTCATGCATCTTTTCCATCATCTTAGGACCACACCAGCACCATGTTGTCATCATTTACCTCGAGCGATAACGTCTTACCATGGCTTGATTATTGTACATATTAATTTTCAGCAAGTTATGTTGATACCAAGGGAAAACATGGGACATACTGGGGGCAATCAACTTTCAGATTTTACCAAAATAGTAGGACAATGACATTGAAACCAATCACGCAAACAAAGCAACTAAATCAAACATCCAATCATTGATCCGTATCATAGTAGCTTTCAGTTGTGTACCTTATCATGACTCATATCTGGATGATCTCTAATCTAACTAATGTTTGGAATCACATTATCTCATTTTTGAACAATGGTTGTTTAATTTTTCGATATCATTTCTCTGGAGCACACTCAATGATGTACTGAACTAGAGTGGCAAGGAAAGAGGATGATTTTTCTTTGTCTGCTGTATTGAGGTTAATCATTTATCTACTGTAAATATGTCGCAAGACATGATTTTCTAAAATTTTATCATTGATGACAGTTCCACATTTGCATCAGATGGTGGTTAGTCTTTGTCTGCTTATGCAAGAAATGCTTAGGTCATCTCGGTTCAATTATACCTAGATGCTTGTGTTCACTTGCTATATTAAAAATCATGAAAGTTGTACTCAGGTCATCATTGGTGTTAATTTCCCCTCTGATGCTTGTACACACTTCCAACATTTTCAAACTCTCTATAATGATTTAAGCAGGCTCGCTAAAAAGCTCAACAAAATGGTCGATTTCATTTAGTTGCATTTCATTCTAGGTCATTGTACATAACTTCCTATTGGATTTGCATCAAGAGTTTTTGAAAGGTCAATGGTTGTCATATTTCTTTGGACTATTTGTGGAGGACAATGCAAACATTGGTAGCATTATCATCTCATCATTGCATTTTCATTAGCATTATCATCTCATCATTGCATTTTCATTAGCATTATCATCTTATCATTGCATATTTTCATTGCATTATCATCTTATCATGACATTATCATTATCATTATCATTCATTATCATTTCATATTAGTTTCATATCATTTCATCATCATTGCATTTTCATTATCATCTCATATAAGTTTCATATCATTTCATCATCACTGCATTTTCATTATCATCTCATATCAGTTTCATATCATTTCATCATCATTGCATTTTCATTATCATCTCATATTAGTTTCATTATCATTTCATATCATTTCAGATTACTTTCATACCATTTTATTATGGCATTCATTATCATTTCATCATTTCATATTAGTTGCATTTCCATTATCATTTCATCAATATTCCATTTGCATTTCATTTTCATTTATCATTTCGTTATCATTCCATATCGTTTATCATTTTATTTCATATCATTAGCCATTCATTATTATTTCATTATCATTATCATTTCATCATTTCATTATTATCATCTTAACCTCACATCACCATTATAGTCATTTCATTCATTTCATTTTATCTTCCTTATCATTATCATTTAAATCATCGCATTACCATTATCACTCATACTAGTTTCATATACGTTTCATTACCATTGTAGTCATTTCATTCATTTCATTTTATTTTTTCATTATCATTATCATCCCATCATTACATTACCATATTAGAATCATTTCATTCATTTATCATTATATTATAATCATTTCATTCATTTATCATTCATTTTCCATTATCATTTCATTCATTATCATTATATTATAATCATTTCATTCATTTATCATTCATTTTCCATTATCATTTCATTCATTATCATTTTATTATAATCATTTCATTCATTTATCATTCATTTTCCATTATCATTTCATTCATTATCATTTTTTTATAACCATTTCATTCACTTATCATTCATTTTCCATTATCATTTCATTCATTATCATTATTTTATAATCATTTCATTCATTTATCATTCATTTTCCATTATCATTTCATTCATTATCATTATTTTATAATCATTTCATTCATTTATCATTCATTTCCCATTATCATTTCATTCATTATCATTATTTTATAATCATTTCATTCATTTATCATTCATTTCCCATTATCATTTCATTCATTATCATTATTTTATAATCATTTCATTCATTTATCATTCATTTCCCATTATCATTTCATTCATTTATCATTCATTCCCATTATCATTCCATTCATTATTATTATATTGTCATCCTTTCATTATTTCATTATCATTATCATTTATTGCATCATCATTCATCTCATTTATATCATATATCTTATCATTTCATTCATATCATTTCACATCACATGATATCATAATGCATATCATGAACACAACATCCATTTTTCATCTTTTATCTGCATTGAAAAATTCAAAAAAATAAACATTCCATATACACATCATAAGTAATCCATCTGCATGACATCATTAGTACACATCATCAAATCATAATCATAATAAAACATCATAATCAAACCATCCTACATATCATGTTAGTCATTAAATCATTTAAATGCATACCAAAATCCCTAAATAAATGCATATCACATCATCACATCATAAAAGCACATCAAATCATCATCAAAATAATCATCGCCGCTGCATATCATCGCTCATAAAAAATGATAGAAATGTCCAAATGTCCAATGAAACTAAAATGTCCAAAGAAAAATACATCAAATATGATAAAAAAATGGCATATACATGCTCCAAAAATAATATACATCATAAAGTATAGCTGGTGGATGCTCCTAATGGTGCTAGTCTGGAAGGAGGTGGTCTGCCACTGGTGCTTGCATCTGGGTCTTGCCGAGGCCCCGTCATTCCTCTGCTCTGTGTGTGTGTCTATGATTTGCTCCTCGTCCTGCTATGGGATCGCGGGTATGGCTCTCTGCGCTCTGGAGGACACAACTCCTCATATCTCACCCTGTAATACTTAGCCTCCCTAGCCATCTCCATGCCCTCAGCAATGACATCCCGCAGTGACGCATTCTCTACAGTGCCCATTAGCCTCTATGCAACACCCTCAACCTCTACAGCCCTCCGTCTAAATGCATCTCTCTCTGCTATCACTTGGGCTAACTATGGGCCTGGGGCAGGTTCCTGTGCAGGTGCCTGTGCCTATGCCTGTGCTTGTGCTAGCTATGTCTATAGCTGCACAATGAACCCCTATTCCTATCCTAGCTGACTCTGTAGCTGTCCCTGCTACCCCTGTAATGTCTGCACCTGGGCCTGAAGTGTAGCAATCTGTCCCTGCTACGAGGAGGATGTCATCTGGACCATTGTCCATCTCCTGATCCCTGTCCTTGGCCACCACATAATCTAGACACCCCTCAGAATATCCAGCCATGACCTCCCTAGCACATGTCTCCCCTCCCTACCATCATCTCCATCATCCCCATTGTCATCATTTGAGCTCCCCTCATCTTCGCTCTCCACCTCCTCTCCTCCAACTGCTCCCTGCTCACCGCCAGCCACATCCTCCTGTCTCACTACCCCTGGCTGTGGTACTACCAAAATCGGTGCTGGCTCATCAAGACTGGTGAACCGAGGAAAGGGATGTGTGTGAAATATGCAGCGTACTCATCAGACATCCCAACATCCACAATGTCTCACTTGTCAGCCCATCCCTCAGGTGCTAATGTAATGAACTCTATGTATGCAGCCTGATAGGAAATACATGGCCCCCATCCAGCCTCATCTCTGCTCTGGGCATAATGTGCAACCCCCTGCGACATCCCCTGCGTGAATCCGAACTGCCTCTGCACCTGCAATGCCAAAAATCTCTCCAAAATGAAAGGAGTCCTCCCTATCAGGAACCGAGAAATGCATACATACGACATCTCTATGTCATATGTGGCCCATGGCTCGCAATCAAGATACAGTCGCCATACAACTATATCCATGTCATCCAATAGTCGCCTCCAGTAATCTACCTTTCCTAGCTTGGGCTGGGTAAGGAACATAGCATACATATATATATACGGCCTACCTGGTGGCCTAACTCTAGGGCACGCCGGTCTTGTCACCAAAAAATGCTCCCATGACCAGATCTGTAACACTGTAACCCCGCACGACAAACTGGAGGAACCTCTGTACACCACCTGGTGCAAATCATGATAGAGATGTGCTAGCATGTAGCTACCCCATGCATATCTCCTCGGCTGTAGCAACATCTGCTCTAGAATCCTGCCCCATCCCACTGATAATCCCTTTGCCCGACGATCCAGACAAAGGAGACCTCCAATGAATGCACCCAAAACTACCGGCAAGGCAGGATATCCGCAAAAATTAGCCCATGGTACCTGGTACCCAGCAATCTGTGTGTCTCCATACACCCTCCTCAATGCATCTGTGCCCCCCAACTCCTTGTGATCGTAATACACAAGGGCTCCAACCACAGGAATACCGAGGATCCTTTACATGTCCTCAAGAGTCACTATCACCTCACCGGTCGACATGTGAAAGGTGTTGTGCTCTAAGTGCCATCGCTCTGCAAGTGCTGTCAACAATCCTCTATTGACCCTAATTGGCGGCATCGCCAACAAGGATCTCAAACCGCAGGTGTCAACTTAGGGATCCTATCTCATCTTGCTGAATGTCGCTCTCTAATCTAGAGGTTTTTGAAAACCTCTTATTTTCATCACAAGGATAATTCATCAGAATCATTCAATCTCAACCATTCAAACAACATTAATTAGACTCATATCTATCAGTGACCTATATCAATGACCTATATCAACGAACTATCTCAAACCCATATCAATGACTCATATCAATGCATCAAAATCAATGACCCATATCACACAATCAGTCCTATCAATCAAATCAACTCAAATCTATCTAGCTGGATATCATATCAAATTTGTTCTACAATCAATCACTATTTGTTTTCTATCACAGAAAGAAAATTTATCAGAAATCATATCAATCATTTACTCTTTGTTTTCTACTCTAGGAAGAAAAGTTATCAATTCAATCTACTCTTTGTTTTTCATTCATGGAAAGCAAAGTTATCAATCATTTACTCTTTGTCTTCTAAATCTACGAAGCAAAGTTATCAATCAATCATTTGATCATTTTTATCTATATCAGCATGATGACACAACAATTTCACAATCTATTGACTAAGGAAGCAATACAAATCATCATTTTCACATAAATATTCATTCTGCCTATTTTACCATATGCGCCGTTCTTTTCACGGGATGCGCTAAATCTCGTATGCGCCCTTTTTTTCACTGGATGCGCTTAAATAGACCCCCTATGTGTGTTTTCCTATATGGGCCACTTCACTCATCCTATGCACCACTATTTTTGTTGGATGTGCATTTTTACTCTATGCGCGCCTGCTTTCCCTATAAGTGCTCTACCCTAAAATTTTCTATCCTGCCCTATATGTGCGCTAGTTTTTACGGGATGCGCCAAACTAGTTTTTTTTATATCATTCAAAATCTATGCTCTATGCGCGTTTAATTTCTAACTCATGCTAACTCCTCCTTCCAAATTTTTAACTCATCCTTTGAAATGGAAGTTTCCCTTCAAAACTCAATGACGAAATTGAAAGAAAAGGGAAACTTTCCATCCTTCTCTTCCACTTTCGAAGATCTCCCGCCGTCCATTCGAACAAGCTCAATCTGGACCGTCGATTGATTCAGCCAATCAAATCTATTCAAAAACTCTATAAATTCTAGTGCAAATCTAAGCTTTGGTTACACTTCATATACTCATGCACGCACTCACTTTTACACACCTACGCATATCTACATTCGCACACATAATCAGCTTATGCATTCATATCAGTTTCAATATCACAGCAATCTTCTCATCTTAGCATAGCTTTGCATTTTAAATCTTGTTCTTTAGCTGTCATTTTGTTGAGCTTGATCTGCTAATCTGAGAGAAATATTGATGCAACGAAATGCTGAAGTTAGAGGAAGATAAAACGATTTCGGGAAAGCTGCGATAATGGTTCACATATTCTGTTTCTTTTTCAATTTTTTTGATTTAATGTTTTATTAATATGTGTTTTATTTTTATTTAAATTGATCCAATATTTCACACACACACTTAGTCATTGATGCCTTTGTAAGGGCCAAATCAATAATATTTAAGTATCAAATAATGATATATATTTTATATAACTTGATCTAAAATCAACTATAAGGGAGCATGAACCTAAAAATATCCATGATGGAAGGACAATAAGATATAGAGTTACAAATATTTCAATAAAATGATATATCATCCATTAAAAATTAGGAGTGTTATATAGAAACTAGACTATAGTGCTTATTAATAGTACTAGGAATACCCATAATTTCAATGATTAAGGGTTGTCAGTTAAGTAAGGATTAAAATTTTAGGACTTTGAAGGATCAAATGTCATTTTACTGATGGATTCACCACTCCATACACCCAAAAAAATAGGTAAAATCTACATAGACATGAGATACTATAAGGTACGTGACAATTATTATGTTATTTGATTAAGAGAAACTTACATAATTTTAGGTGTACAATGGTTGTATTTCCTTGGTGAGTTTTCATATAACTATAAATTTATAGAGGTAAATTTAAATATATACGAGAAAATGTGGTCTCAGAGAAATTTTTAATGAAATACAATGAGTGGCTAAAATTAAAATAATGGAGAATATTTTTAGAAGGAATTTAAAGTTAATTAGGCAACAACTTGTTTGGTGATTCCTACAAAATTATCCATGCGTAAGAAATATTTTTGTCATGTTGGTATTTAGAATATTATGAATAAGAATAGTATGGAATTTATTGATTTGTCTCCAAAGTTAATAGGTGATAGAGGGCTGTACCACATCATAGAGTTAGTCACACTCTAAAATAGTAATAAATATTCTTATAAAAACCTAATGATGTAAACATAAGATACAATGAAAACTATAAAGGATCGTTTAGAAATGGGTCACTTTAGGTCTAGTTCTATCTCATTTACTTTATTCATAGTTCTAGGTGAAGATGAATTATGGAACTATGTTGATGTGTTTTGAGTGTAGAGATTTGAACAAGAAGAACTCAATAGTGAAGGCATGCATAGAGGTTTCTACCAATGAAATAACCTTGAAGGATTGAGAAGAATGTGAAGTTAGATTTCTTTGATAACGCTAGTTACCCAATCTGAATCCAAATGAAATATGGGGAAAGAAACAAAAGTGTTATTTAATAACTCTATAACAAGAGAAGAAGATTGTCACCACTTTATCAATATCATGGATGAATATGATATGGAGTATGAAGATATAATAATGAAATTATTTTTAGAGTTCCAAGAGGAAATTCTAAATAAAATCTAAAAAGTCTCCTTCATGATGGTATTTCAAGATGTGGCAAGAGTTCATGAGGAATTTTAGTCACAATATAGGGATACTATTGACCCTAAATTTACCATCCATAAACTCATAACTTGTAAAGTAGAAAAAGAGATCTCCTAGATCTAAATAATAGATTAACTAGGATTAACATTTTTTCTTTGACTCCACATTTTAACACCAACTAAATAATTTTGGATGATTGGTTAGCTTCCACAAGGGAGATCCAATCTCCTAGGGTTTAGTCCTTTTGAGTTTCAAATAGGAGAGCTTTATGTGTGTTTAATAAGCCTATTTGACATAAACCCTAGATTTGAGCTTGAATTGGAAGGTCAAGGGAGTATTCACCCTAGACTAGAAATGCGACATTTTAGGGTCTATAAAATTTAGATGACAACTTACAATCTATACTATATTTTGAAGAAAATATTCTTCCAAAGTATTTCAAAATTCAATAAATCCCCTTAAAAGGTAGTTGTCCCTTAAGTAAATCTCAACCTAAATATACTCAAATACTAAAAATAAATTAAATTTTGAAGAAAATATTCTTCCACAAAGATTGAACTAAGCCCACTAGGGGGTTTAAGTATAATGTTCACAATTAATTTTTGAAAAATGTAGTTCAAAAATAAAATACATACATGCAGTCTCTTTGATCTATATAATAATTTTTAAAATAATTTTTCCCTAACAAAAAAAATAGTTTAATAGTTGAGTACTTTGCCAATAGAAAATATGGAATTCATGAATATAATATGAGGCTTTTTAGAATTAAATCATTCAATAGTCCATGAAGGATAGCAAGAAAATATTATAGTGCACATACTCAAGAAATATAATCTTAGGGATGATCTTGGTAGTTTTTTGAATAACATGAACCTAAAATATCCTCTTTCCCAAAGAAAACCACCAATAGTCAAACAAAACTTAATAACCACTAACATGAAAGTTGTTTCTTAAATAATCTCTAACTTCATCTTTCTCCATGCGATCTCCAATTGGTTGTATTATCTATTACATAGAGTCAATATTTGATCCCTTTCTACCTTCTTTCCCCACACCTTTTGAAATCCATCCTACCTAAAAGAGAAAAAATTTTAAAAAACATATCAATAAGGAAAATATAGGTAGCTCATCAAAAAGAAGGAAAATTTCCTTTATTTTCTTCACGAAAAGAGGAGAGAGATGCCCATTTCAAACACCATTAAATTTTTCATTACTCCACATTACATATCAATTATTCGTATCCTCTATAATGTAAAAGTGTCATAATGGATCCATTCTTATATGGATTCCATAATAATAGCACCACTTACCCATTCCAAAATGTAAAAAATATATCTATATACTCACATTTGATGTTAATATAGACAAACAAATAGCTACACAATAATAAATATACACATATTTGTACTAAAGTTAATTTTTATATATTTAATTGCATGGAGATGTTTGTTAACATTATAACCCTCTTGGTTGTTAATGATGAATGTAATTATATTAAGTTTTAAATATTAAAAATTAAATATTAGAATAGTTTATTGCAACTATCTTTTGACAACTCCTAACATGCTTCAAGACTTATCTATCATGTATCAAAATACATTCATATTATTGACTCCCATATGTGTATGAGGTTATTGATTCACTAGGTTTGACTGTCATGCACAATCTACCATCCTCTCTTGGATGATGCCCTCCCTCAACATGTCATGACCAAGAAAATACTTTTTAGCATTCACCTTACATCAATACAAATGGTAATTAGTCTATTATAAAGATCATAATCCTTAAAATCAAAAAGGATACAAATTTTACACTAAATTTATCATGAAAATTAAGGATTTAAACACATCCATTATTGAAATATCATGCAAAATTTAAAATATTTGTTTTATTCAATGTGAACATGTTTTAATAATAAAAAAAATGTATAAAAAATAAGTTATTAAAGATGGGATGTAATAGTATTGACCTTACCCATGAAAAAATTGGACTTCATTTTGGGTAGCCAACTTTATGTTGGGTTAGATGAAGGATACCTTAAGCACTTTACCATTGAATGATATCTACCCCTACATTTTAAATAGAAAAAATCTCCTCTTCTTATATTGATTGTACTTTCTCCCCCACTAATATCACAAGGATTATTTGGTTCAAAACTACATATATAGTTGTCATCTTTATTTTGGCATAGATGCATGAATTCCCTTCAAATACATCCCAATCAATTACAAGAATGTCATATTATTGTTAATAGTTTTTTGATAAAATTTCTTGAAACCATTATTTTAGTTCAATTTTTTTATAGAAGGAATTTCATAGTGAAATTGAAGATCCAAAACTCTTGCGCCCAAATTTTAACACCGCTTGTTGATAATTTTGGCACTATAAATTTCCCAATTAAATTATTCTCCATCAAATTTGTAGTTTAATGTACTTCTTCTCCCCACATTATATTTCTTGAAAATCCCTTATCTACTTCATGTAGGTTCTCATTTATCCCCATAACCTTGCAAAAATTTCCCAATTCTATTTTTTTAGTTGTGAGCTTTCTATACCATTTTTTTTATATGCGCACACACATATCCAACTAAAACACCAAAGTATAGCTTTGAATTATTTACTTATTTTTCTTGAAAGAGTGTTTCATTTAATTAAAGATTAATTTATTTTATTTTATTTTAAGTTTTATTTGAAGAGATATTATTTTTATTTAAGAGTTACTTTATAGAACTTTTTTTTTTAGACTGTAGGAATCAGGTAGCATGACCTCCTATAAACTGCAATGCACCTGGTAAACTTTTTAACGTAAATAGCGGCACTGGTATGACATGCCATCTAGTACCATGGGGGTGGGGGAGACTAGACTTCGTGACCAACCTCTTGCAACAAGAAAGATTTAGCCAACTGAGCTAGGGCCCCCACCCTAAGAGTTACTTTATAGTTATTTTTACTAGAGAGTTATATTATTTGCAAGGCTTATTTTATTTATTTAATAGCTATTTATAGTTTGTTTGACTTGAGATTTATTTTATAGTTCTAGGTTTTTAAGTATATTTCAGTTATGTTTTACAAATGAGATTCCTTGATCCATTGTAGAATTTTTATCAAATGAATTATATATAGATTTAAGATTATAGCTCTAAAGACTCCAATAATCAAATGATTTTTTATATTGCAATAAAAGTTTATTTTAACCTTTTTTCATATATAAAAATATTTAAAAGGTACAATGTTCAAAAGATCTAAATTTAATGACTACATAATTGTATTTAGATATATTTATCATATAATCTAATTAATATTTTTTAAAGACTATCACATAAAAGTAAAATTTGAAATACATTTTCAAAATTTATATAATATTTTTTTAATATATAAATTTTAATTTCTTATATAATTTTTAAAAATAAAATTTGAAATACATTTTCAAAATTTATATAAGGATTTTTTAATATATAAATTTTAATTCTTATATAGTTTTTTAAATTCCTCTTTTCTTGTGTGGACGACCACATTTACTTTGATTTTTTTGTTTTAGTATGCCTTCAACAGGCTCTAACCCAATAGTTCACGCTGGTGTTAGCAGTTTGATGACTCTGATCAATGACTCCTCCTCCAAACAAACGGCCACAAAAATGTGTTCCAAAAGTCTTTCATGAGGTCAGAGTTCTGACTCCCCAGCTGATGTGGTTTTTCCTTTACCAAATTTTGATTCTACTTGTCAATGGCTTGAACAACACACCCTTGTTGGGTACTTTTTTGGGAGGACCCCCTTGAAAGTGTGCTTAAGGAATGGGTCAACAAGGCCTGGGTCCCTCATGGGGTCCGCCTTGATATGGTTCAAAATTTAACCAAGGGTTTTTTCTTGTTCCTCTTTACAGAGGTCAATCATGTCTAGGCTATCCTAGCCTATGGTCCCTGGTATGTCAAGTCTTCTTTGTTGGTTTTCCACTCATGGACATGAGTCTTTGCTATCTCAGATGACACCAATTTGCAGGTCCTGACCTAGATTGAGTTTCCTGGTTTACTAACCTTGTCGTGTGTGCCTTTTCTAAATAATATTACGTCCTCTAGGGAGGGTTATTTGCATTGAGCTAGATAGGTTTTTCGAGCCTGACCCCATAAACAGGTCCGTGTTGAAGTGGAACTTTCCAGAGATTTGAAAGACTCCATTGACATTCAAATTGGAGCTCTTCGTCACACCTAGAAGGTCACTTATTTTAACTTTCCCAACACATGTTATAGGTGTTAGTCCATAGACCACAAGATCAAGGTCTACCCTTTGGTAGTGCCTTGTACACCTTCACCAAAAGATACTGAAAATCCTCATCAGGCGAATACTTCTGCTGCCAAACTCGATGAAAAATGGAGCACAGTTTCAAACCGGAAAAATAAGTCTAATGGTTCTAGGTCGGATTCTAAGGCCTCTAAACCAACAAGGATTGTTTCAAACCCTTCTGTGAATGGGAAGGAAACCACAACCTGGGTTGACAGTTTTCAATTGTAGCCTAGGCTAAAGGCTATGCCTCAGCCTGCAGCCATTATGATAGAGTTGAAATTTTCTCCTCCTGTCATGGGAGCTCAAAGGTGGTCTCACAATCCTTTTCTGCCTTTGGAAGAAGGTGAATATGTGTAAGAAAATTGAAGATTATCTTCTCCTTATATTCATATTGGCTTACTTCTGCAAGAGTTTCTACAAAATCGCTTCTCCTCTCTGACTGAAGAGGAGCTAGACTTTGACAATATGGAGGAGTTTCAGTCATGAATTTCCTCTCATGGAATGTTCGAGGGCTAACAGACCTCTCCAAGAAGTATTCTATTTGGGATACTCTGAGTAAATACTCTGGTATTGGGGTATGTGCAGGATCATGATGGGCCAAAAAGTGGTGATATGATGGGTATGTGTAGGGTATGTGGCTGACAATTTTTATTTTACACAAAATTGATGAAACAAAAAGGGTTTTTAAAGGATATTCTCAACTTTCCACCAATATAAATTATGCTTTACTTTGAATTTAATAAATAATTATTATTCCTTTTCTATTTGAATTATGACTAAAGTCCTGATTGATAGGATGATTGAAAAACATCTATAGCTTTCAAACGGTATCACATTTTTTGATTCCAAAACACACATCACATTCTATGCTTTGAATACTATAGGATTAAAAAAAGAAAAGTTGAATTTCATGAAGTTTTGACCAAGTTAAGGTGGTCAGACATACGAGTTTTTATATTTTTTAAAAGTTGTGATAAAAAATTCATAATTAATTATTTACTTGGAAAAAAATTACAAAAAATATGTATCACATCGGGACATGAGTCCTCTACCTATACCTAAAATATTATAAATTTTTTTTATCATTTTAATGTGGTTAGGGTGGTCAGACAGACACCTACTTCTGATTTTTTCCTTGAAATTTAAGTGCTATTGCATTGAAATTTCAAATTTTTACCAAATTGATTTAAAAAAAAAAACCTAGTAGTTTAGAAACTACATTCAATTTGCTACAGATTTTATTCTTACATATTTTTGAAATAATATAGATAACTTCTTCAAATTTTTATGTGAAGTTGCGTAACTCTGATTTTTCTAAATTTTTTGCCACTTAAATGCCTATTTTTTCCATAATGATCCTACACATACCCATTGAAGTGCTTTGTCTCCAAGAAGTTAAAATTTCTAGTTTTTTGCTTGCTTCGGCTTGTCACTCTATTTGGCCAGCCAGTAAAATGTTTTGTATTGATCATGAAGTTGGGCGTGGTGGAGTTGTCACCCTTTTCTCCCCACGGTGGCATTCCTGTGTGGTCGACCATAAGTTTGAGCCCACTCATTAGCTCATCTAGATCCTTCTCAACATTTATAATCATTCATTTGGGATTATTAATGTTTATGCATCTAATAATGTTGTGGAATGCTCCTTGCTTTGGTGTTGGGTTGTTGATTCATTGCTAGTTGCCACTTGGTTATTGTGTGGGGATTTCAACATTGTTGAGATGGCCTATGACAAAAATGGCACCTTGCCATTTAGATGGGAAGTTGGTGAATGAGAGGTGTGGTTTTACATGTGCAATAAATTGGGGCTTTTTGATCCCAACATTGGCCGTCACCATTCTGATTCTCTCTGGCACATTCGGTGTAATTACAGGGCTGAATATGATAGGATATTTAAATCCCTCAATCATGCCATGATCTGGGCTCAATATTTTTTCTCTTTTGATAGTTCATCTCTCTTGGTTAAGCCGTTAGTGGATGTGGCATTGTCCGATCATTTACCCATCTCTTTTTGCATTGAATGGGAGACAAGACAACCAAGCATGTGTAAAACTCAATTTTTTTCTGAACACATCTTTGCTTGGACATTAGCCCACTTTGGCCCACATTTGCAGTGTCTAGAATTTAGAATGTAGGCCAGCTCATCATATAGGTTGGATTACTTGGTCGAATGATCCTATCGCTCGCAGTGCTAGATTTTTGCGCATTTATGGGTGCCAGCTGGCCATCTTTTGCTGGAAGTGTTATGAGGCTACCATTGTTTCCTTGCATTCAACAACTGAGGTGTTGGTGGTTAACCCTTTTTTTCCATCACTGCAAGTCTGGGTGGGGTATGTGCAGGATCATCATGGAAAAAATAGGCCCTTAAGTGGCAAAACATTCAAAAAAGTCAGACTTAGGCAACTTGACATAAAAATTTGAATAAGTTGTCTATATTATTTCAGAAATATGTAAGAATAGAATCTGTAGCAAATTGAATGTAGTTTCTAAACTACTAGGTTTGTTTTAAAAAAAAAATCTAGTTGGTGAAAATTTGAAATTTCAATGCAATGGTACTTAGATTTCAGGGAAAAAATAAGAAGTAGGTGTCTGTCTGACCACCCTAACCACAATAAAATGATAATATTTTTTATAATATTTTAGATATAAGTATCAGACTCATGCTCCGATGTGATGCATATTTTTTTTCAATTTTTTCCTGAGTAAATAATTAATTATGAATTTTATTACAACTTTTAAAAAATATAAAAACTCATATGTCAATTACCTAACTTGGTCAAAATTCATGAAATTCATTTTTCCTTTTTTGAATCCTAGTATGAAGCATAGAATGTGACACATGTTTTGGATTCAAAAAATGTGATACCATTTGAAAGCTATAGATGTTTTTCAATCAACCTATCAATGAGGACTTTAGTCATAATTTGAATAGAAAATGAATAATAATTACTTATTAAATTCAAAGTAAAGCATAATTTATATCGTTGGAAATATGAGAATCTCCTTTAAAAACCCTTTTTGTTTCATGAATTTTGGGTAAAAAGATAGTCGTCAGCCACATACCCATCATATTGCCACTTTTTGGCCCATCATGATCCTGCACATACCCGGTGGTAGAATTAAGACACAAAAACCAAGTTGTAGATAATTATGCTACTAGAGCTGCTCAGATCAAAGCCAAGTTACACTGGTTAAAATTTGGAAATTGTGCCACCAAGGATTTTTTTCTAGCCCTGCGTGTCAGACACTCATCTCCAAGAATTAAAAAAAATAAAGATGGAATTCAAGTGCTCTCTGAGCTTCCAAACATTCTCCAGTCCTTTTTTTGGCATTATGAGCAAGTCTTCACTGCACAGGAATCCACACCTATGCGACAACAAGCCCTGCAGGATTGCCTAGTTATTGTGCCAAATAGGCTCTCCTCAACCCATAGAAATTTAAGTGATCAATTGTTAACAATTGAAGACCTTAAGGAAGTTGTTCATTCTATGGATAATGACAGAGCCCCGAGGATTGATGGCTTCCCTTGTGAATTTTACAAGGAAATTTGGGACTGTGTTGGACATGACTTGTATAATTTTTCTTTAGAAGCTTTACATGCTAAATATTTGGGTAATCTAATAAGTAAAATAAAGTTTAAATTCATACCTAAGCCTGGTGATCCTGAGGATATTTGCAGTTGGAGGCCTATCACGCTTCTCACTATCTCCTACAAAACCATTGCTAAAGCTTTGGCTCTGAAGATCTGTCATCTTTTAGCTCAAATTGTGTGACCGGAGAAAATTGGGTTTATCAAATCCAGGTTTATTCTAGATAATATTATTGTTGTTTCAGAAGGCATTGAGTGGGCCAAATGCTCAAATCAGAAGGATCTTTTCATTAAAATTAATTTTTCCAAGGCTTATGATCGTATTGAATGGCCTTTTATTCTTGCTATCCTAAATGCCTTGGGGTTTGGGCCTAATTTTATTTAAGTTGTTCAAATGCTCTTTACAGATTCCTCTGCTTGTATCACCATTAATGGCCACCAATCTCCTCCCTTTGGTATTTTTCATTCCATTCAACAAGGTTCTCCACTTGCTTCCTCTCTTTATGTGCTTGCCGCTAAAGTATTTGGCTACCTATTGGCCAATGTGGTCTCTCAGCAGCATGTCAAAGGCATCTCGCTGCCCAATTCTCAGGCCCAACTAGTTAATGGCCATTTCTCTAATGACTCTTTCCTCACCCTCTTGGAGGAAGAAGACAATATCAAGGTGGCCCTGGGATGTCTCAATAATTTCTTCCTTACATATGGTTTTTCCACTCAGTGGCACAAAACTCTGTGCTATTGTTAATCAATCTTACCCACTCCTCCTTGGTTTCAGTAGTATGGTTAGAAATGGATTGGGCCAGGAGAAATATTTTGATTCTTGTGCATTCTCTTTGCTTTCCAGGCTTCTCTAGCCAAGCTATGGCAAGATGTTCTCACCAGAGTTGAGAAAAAGCTTGCATACTGGATTACTAAGTCCCTCTCTTTAGCAGGGAAATTCCAAATGTGCTCCAAAATTCTTGCAACTTCCCATGTTTATTATTCCTCTTGTTGGGCCCCCTCAAAAGTGGAATATAGCAAGCTCAAAAATTTGCTCTAGGACTATCTTTGAGCTTCTTCCAAGTCCCATAGAGGGTTTCACCATGTTGCTTGGGAATTTTGCTACTTTCCTATAGATTCTGGAGGTCTAGGTCTGCTTTCCACTCAACAACAAGGGACTATCTTGTGTGTAAAATGGATAATTCGTTCCCTCACTAGAGATGGGGCCTAGAAAGTTCTCAGGCATTGTATTTAGTTAGGAGCTCCTATTCACAAACCCACCTGGAAGGGGATTGGTTTTCAAACCCTTATGGTCATGAAGGAACTAGTTTAGGTTGTGGGGAATTTTGTTGCCAAAATAATTTGGAAAGTCTAGGAGGCTATTAAGCCCTAGCTCTGTTGGGATGGCTCTGGTTTCCGTGACGAACTTTCACTCAATCAACAAAATGTTTGGTGGCTTCCTTTTTTTGCTAGCAATGGCCAATCTCTGGCTAAATCACCTTAGCTTAAGGTTCTTAGATTTCACAAGAAAGGAATTCAAACCTTACAACATATCTTTCACAGACCCACAATGTACATTATTCCATGGGAATACTCTCATTCCCTTTACAGACTTCAAAACCAGGACCGTGCCACTTATGATGGTCTGGTGAATGCCATTCCTGTGGAAATGACTCATAAGGTGGGAATTCGTGGGTCCAAGCCCTGGTGGAAGGACTAGAAGTGGTACCTAGATACTCCTTTCAAAAACTCCAAGCCTAGGCTTGGTTATAGATGGTTTTCACTACATTTTCCTATGCTCGAAAGTCTGAACCAAAGGTGGCTTCTTTAATCTCCTGCTCATGTCTGGAAAAAAATATTCTCTACCACTTGGTATGCAAGTGTTGAGCCCAAGGTCACCCACTTTGCTTGGTGTATTCTTTTCCAAGGCTTGCCTTTGGTTTCTCAGTTTGTTCATCTAGGGGTCTAGGACCCTCATTTCCCTTTCTATGGGAAATCCGAGTGTTTTAAGCATCTCTTTTGGTTTTGCACCAGAGCCTAATAGTTTTGGACTTGGATTCATGACTTCTTTTGGCCCTTTATATCAGAGCTTTTTTTTGGCATATGATTTTGTTGGGTGACATGCCCAAACTTTCTGCTAAGGATACCCAACTTTGGCACACTTTCGAGGTGGAAATCCTCTTCACTATCTAGGAAGATAGGAATGCTTGCATATTTGCTCACACACACAAGGATAAACATGTTTCTCTATATTGTAAAGATATTATTTGTTCTAATATGATCTTACAGATTTAGGTGTAGGAAAATAAAGTTGCACTTGAGCTGGCTCACCTGCAAGTGCTTTTGGATCACTGGGGGAATGCCCCGTGTACTGTTGCTTGGGTTCCCACTTCGCCCACCTCCTCTTGTAGTCGGTCGCCCTCTCAGGGCCGATAGTGAAGTGGCTCTGCATTCCCATGCTCTAAACCTCCTATTTGGCATGGTTCTTGCACTCCTAGGTGGATCCACTCTCCTCTATGAGCTAGCCAAGGGTGGCCCTCTGGGGGAGCTATGGTGGTGGATCCGAGTGGCCCTTTGATGACCCTCCTGCTTCTGGCTTTGGCTGGGCAGACTGGTAAAAGTTTTTTGTGGCTTGCACTTGCAATCTCGCCTCAACACGAGGAAGATAAAGATAAATAAAAAT
Organism: Sequoia sempervirens; assembly: GCA_007258455.2. Taxonomy (NCBI): domain Eukaryota; kingdom Viridiplantae; phylum Streptophyta; class Pinopsida; order Cupressales; family Cupressaceae; genus Sequoia; species Sequoia sempervirens. Next base: position 14,599,799 of record VDFB02047144.1, on the reverse strand, counting down.
ATGTTGATGATGGCTGGGGTCCTCCTCCTAACATCACTCTAGACCCCATTGATGTATGGGGGAAGAAAATTTATGAAAGAGACCCTCCTGGCTCTATTTGGACTGCTCTGCCCTTTTAATGGCCTTTTTCTTGTTTGTTATTATGGACTTCTAGGCTATGCCCATGTGACTGGTTATCTTTTGGTTTTTTGGGTTTTACCCATGTGACTCCCGGGGTGTGCCTTCTTACCACCCACTTTTTTCTATGAATATGTATTCTAATCTTTAGTTTAATATAGATTAATTCCTATTCATAAAAAAAAGAAAAGATATTTCTTGACAACATAAATTGAATAACTTGTTAAAAAAGTTACTTTTAACATACTAGATCCACCGATAAATTTGGGCCCATTGTGAACCATGGGTAAATGCTGCAAACCATATTAATAGAAAAATGCCCGTTTAATTTTTTGACTTATTCTTTTAGTTTTTAAATAAAATTTCTTCTAGTTTTTATTTCTTTTAATTTCTTAAATGTAAATTTTTTCAACTTTTCAAAGTAACGTTCAATTGTTTTTACAGGCCATGATATCAAATTTAATACTGTTTACATAATATTATTCAAAATTTAGTATTGCTTACATTTTGTTTCTTCTAAAATAGATTCTAAACATAGGTTGAAAATTAATGTATGTGATAAGCAATCAATTCCATCTAAGTAGATGAATAAATTTTTGTTTATAATACAAGTAATGATTTTAAATTATACATCAAAAATTAAAATGTTTGTGATCATTATTTATAATTTTTTTCATTGATACTATAAATTGTTAACATTGGAAACTTGCGAATAGATGTTTTTCTATATAAACAAACATGTCTTTATGTGATAAATGTGTCAATATGTAATATAATAGATGTTTACAAATGGTGATGAAATAGATTTCATACTTCCAATAGTCTTTTATAAACTTTATTTCATCATACTAAACAATGAGATGGTCCACTTCAATTCCCTTATGCACACATGAAAGACTATTTCTTCTAACATTTTCAACACACTTTAATTATGTCTTTAACTTGTAGTTGTAGTCTTTCTTTGTGCGTGTCAATTTAACCATAAAATTTAAAGTTTGTTTTGATCACCTTTTTACAATGAATGACATTTTCCCATAATTTACTTCCAAGATTACAAGCCTTGAGCATTGATTTATTTTTTCTTGAAGTGTCATGTTTGTTCTTTCATGAACTCCATTTTGTTATGGATTATATGAAGCTAAGAGTTACCTTTTAATTCATTTTATTTGTAAAAGTTGACAAAATAACTTGAGATATACTCTTACCCATTATTTGATCTTATTATTTCCTTTTTAATTATTACATTCATTATCACCCTAGTGTACAAACTTCATGAAAATATCAAATACTTAAAATTTGTTATTCGGAAAAGAAATCCATACGTTTTGAATGCATCAATCAATAAATGTCATGAAATAATGATATTTCCTTACAAGAAACTATCTTCAATGGTCCATAAAGATCAAAATTTATTTTTAATTTATCTAATGGAAGCTCTCCAAGATTTAACAACATTAAAATTTTCTCTACGTTATTTCTCTATAAAATTGACATTAAAAAATTAAAAAAATCTTTTTAATGATAGAATAAAAACCATATTCCATATTTTGACTAAAAATTTCCTACAATCACTTGAGCTTAATATGCCCAAGCTTTATATTGGACACAATTGATTTTTCAAATTAATATTTGATATTATTCCATCAAAGGAGTTTTATATTAAGTAAAATATTCCTCCTACCATATACCTATCACATTCTAATTTTCTCTCAATCAACATTGTTTATATTTTTCTTCTTCTAAAGCATTGGATTTAAAAAATTAACTAGAACTATTGTAGTAATAGACAACCTTTCATTTCCTCTACACATTGTTGTCCATAACGTCATGTCTTTTGTAGTTATAGGGGTAAAGTGAGCAAGGTTTGATAAGAGAAAAATATTTTTATTTGATGTTTTTGTTCTATAAAATTGTTAGCATCACTCAACTTTATATATATGTGAAACAATGAAAAAAGGGGGTTGGGTGCTAACATGTGGTTTAGGACATAGAGCACACCCACTTTCCAATTATTTCATTAAAGGATAACCCTAGAGATCTCAATGCAAAGCAGAAAGAGATACTGAAATAGGGTTGTCCTAGAGGTTGATTGTAAACTGATGAGGGGTTCACCACCAAGTTAAGACTTAGAAAGAGAAATAAAATGTAAGATGAGACATAAGATGTAATGCTAAACCCTAACTTAATGGAGACCTTCACTAAATGACCTAGAAATGCATATAAAATAGAAAAACCAAGTTGTAAGCTGAAATGTGCCCACCTAGAGATCTAAAGATGAATGAATAGAGCTCTAAAATGCTAGAAATCCCAATTTTAATGCTGAGTGGGGCTCATTCACCAAGCTGGATGAAACAGTCCAAGATATAGATTTCTATGAGGGAATAGGAATATGGAAAATGAGTATATGAATATGCAAAAAAATGAACTTTGACCTAAATTGGGACTCATTCACCGAAAGTGGTGAATCAATCTAGTTAGGGTTTTCTAAAACTTCAAATTCTAAATTTTCTCTTCCCAGTTTGCTCAACTGCTTCTTTAGATTTTTGGATCCAAATCTTTGTAAATCAACATGTAGGTGTTCGCTAATGTTCTCCAATGCTTGATGACAAGTTTGATAACTTCAGGGACTTTGAAAACTTTCTCCAATCTTTCTCTTCAATGTTTCTTTAACCTATACCTACAAATCACACACTAAAGAGAGGGAAAAATGTTGTTTTGTTAGTGAATAGGGGTTTTCCTTGGTCAAACCCTATTTTGGTAATCAAACCTTGAAATAAAATGAAATATAAATGGATAATGATGAATGAACAAAATATGATGTTGCAACTCACCAAACCCTATCAATTGATAAGATCCTACAAACATGTATAAAATGGCTCCAATGGATGTAGATCTTGACTCTTGCTTGAATATGATAGATCAGGGAAAACTTTAGTGGTGAATAATTGAAATTGGGACCTCTAGAAATGGCGAATAGTACAAGCTAAACAAGAGACTGAATCGCTAGGTTTTTACAAAAAAAAAAAAATTCTCGATTAATTTTCCTATGTATTATTTTTAAACTAATAAATAAAATTTGATTCACCATGTAAATGATGCGTCATTGGAACTAATTCGCTAGTAGTTTATAATGTAATTTCAAATATTAATTATATTCACTAGTAATATCATATTCCTACCATTAATTTTGGGGAAATATCGCCACTAATAATAAATTACCATTTAATTTTAGGAATATTTTAGCCTTGAATAAAGCTTTTATTTACTGCCATCGAATCATCAATTAGATTTTTAATCGAATGGTTGCAAGTTGATTCCGTGACCTAATATGCACGGGCCTTTTAAAAGGCTTATTAAGGCCCAAATTTTTTTTTGGACCACATGATTAGATTTAATCATGTGGTCCAAAAAAAATTTTGGTCCTCAACAAGCCTTTTAAAAGGCACGTGCATATTCGGTCATGGAATCAACCTATAGCCATCCGATTAAAAAGCTAATCAATGGTAAAAATTTCACATTTCATATAATCTTATTTTTAAAGTGATATTTTAAAAAAATATTTAATTCATGTGTGCTCAAATTCATTTTTGATAGTGAATTTATGCTTGGTGGTGAGGGGCTCTGCCCCTCGACCCCGCCTATATCGTGACAAGAGCACGATGGAGCTATTGTCCCCAGACCCCACGAGGGGGCGTTGCCCCCTCAACCCCCACAAGGGGGCTCTTCCCCCTTGACCCTCGCAAGGGGCGTTGTGCCTTGATCTCGTCGGTGGTTGTCAGCCCCGAGCCCCTACTTCAACATTACAAAAAGAAAAGTAAAAATAAAAATGGGAGAATTGCACCGACCAACTATGCAAATTTTTAAAGGAGAGATTTGACATTATAATTAATATTTTTAGTGATTATTCACTAGGATTCACCACTGTGATTATTATTTTTACCAATTATTCATTAAGATTTGCCAGGATTTTAATTTTTTTTTAATAATGTGCATAGATTCACCAGGAAAATAAATAATTTTTTCAAACAAAAGGAAAGATTCACCAGGAAAATTATAGCACTTAGCCAAGATTCGCTAGGATTTTACACCTTTGACATGGGGGAGGTTTTCTAAAGTTATCCCTGGGATAGATCTTGAATGAAATGCTAGCTTGACCTTACATCAAAATTGTTAGCTAAAAAATAAACATGATGCATTAAGTCCTTGGCATGATACTTGATGCTTGAATAATACTCTAAAATGCTTGATAATCTTCCCTTGAATGCTCTTGAATTCTCTTGTAAATTCTTGAATGATCTTATGAACTTAGACTTGTTATATGCATGAATACTTGAATTCTTGGTGGTAAAATGAGTGTAATAAACTTGCATTTATACTTAATTATGCAAGAATCTCCAAAATTACAACACTACAAGCCAACATGAGATTTAGGAGGATACAATCCCGCTAAAAATATGCATTCAATGAGGCTTGTGGATGCAAAATAAGGCCATTTAACACATAAAGAAGCCCAATTATTAATGACAACCGTAGAAAATTGTGAAAGTGTGTTACAACACTTTACAACACTCCAAATATAGCATGATTAAGGTTAAAAAGAGATTTATTAGGTGTAGTTAATTAATAAAACCTTAGAAAAGTGTGAAAGTGTGTTACAAAACTTCACAAAACTTTAGCAAGGTACCATTTATCTTCATTAGTTCATAAGGGCCCAAGACCTGATGTGAATGTGTCAAACACATTGCAACAACAAATCAAGGCACCATTAAGCCTAGTTCGCAAGGAGGGCCCAAACAAGCAAGGAAAAGTAGAAGGGATACTTTTTTTGTTGCCATATTTAGCCCCCACTTTAGTGAGAGGATGAACTTGCTTTAAATTCATAGTAAAGTAGACAAATAAACATCAAGATGGGTCCAAGTGCAGCAATGCTGGTAAGATAAGATGACAATAATGAAGAGGGGTGATCAGGCCCCCAGGATCAAGATCTTGTGGAAAACCAACATAGAAACAATAGAACACACATGAAAATGATATAAAGAGAATCAAAAAATAACAAGCAAGCAATGTCAAAGACATAAATAAAATGAAATAAAATGAAAAAGAATAGGGGTGGATCAAGCTTCAATGGTTTTTCCATCATGGCGTGGATCAGATTTAGGTTGTTTGTCAAAAAAATGCATACTCTGAGGAAATGAAACTTTAGGTTATCCACTGGGTGAGAAATCCAAGAGGTGAGACACATACACTCATGACCAATATGTGCTCAGACACACACACACAAGTGGCTAAGGGAAATTCATTCCCTCGTCTGGCTTCCCATAAAACCATACTAAAGTTATACCTCCTAATAACTTTGATAAGACACTCACACAAAAAGTATTTTTGAGCTTCATGAGACAAGAAAAACTTTGTACGCTTGGAAATCATTAAAAAACAAGATGGCTCTACATGAATGCAAGCTATGTTATGCAAGGTGGTCATATAACTAAAAATATACATGCAAAATAAGGAACATTCAAAGGACTCAAGTGCTTAGTTCATGTGAGGCCTTAACTTAGGGAACATTGTACCTAATGTCTCCAAGAGAGGACCAATCAAAGAATAGAAAATTCACAAATTAGGGGATGCAGTGTGTCACATTGAGCCACTAAGAGGAATGTAATATGCTAAGATAGATCATGCTCTTGAAGGACATCACACCCAATGTCATCGCAAAGTGAAAGAAGCATCACATAAAGTAAGAAGACTGCATCATGAACCATGTAAAAGAAAAAAAATGCAAAAGAACAATGCCAATGTATGCCCCCACTTTAAAGAAATTGCTAAAAAACATGTTTTGAGCAATTACTTTAAAGTAGCAAATGATAAATGCAAACAATAAATAAAACATGAGAGCTAACATGGAAAGCCCTATGCCAAGTCATATGTCTCCTAGTAAAGCTACATCATGCAAGAGAAAAGGGGCTGCCCCAAAAAATGAAAACACCAAACACATAAGGGATCTATGGATTTGGGGTCAGTATGTTCTTGATACAATGTTTTTAGGGATAGCTCCAAATTGTCATCATTCCCCAAATACACATAGAACTAGAATAATGCCACAAAGAGAGTGAAAACAAAGAAAAACCTTTTAGGTCAACATGGAAGAAGCATGAATGTATTGATTCCTTGCATCATCCCGAAAAGGAAAACACAAGACAAATGAAAAAGATAAGGGAAAATATTTTGGGTAAACATGGAAGAGACATGAATGTCTCGACACCTTGCGTCATCCCCAAAAGGAAAACACAAGACAAATGAAAAAGATAAGGGAAAATATTTTGGGTCAACATGGAAGAGACATGAATGTCTCAACACCTTGCACCATCCCCAAAATGAAAATGCAAGACAAAGGAAAAGATAATAAAGTAAAAGAAATGCAAAATGATGTACAAGATAGAGAATAATGAAGGTATAGATAGAGGAATATCACAAGAGATGGATATAAAATAGAACATCATCGGGGATCACAATACATACATGTAATCACACAAAATAAAATGAAAAATAAATAATGTAAAATTCTATTAAGGCACATGCGAGTCAACCTAAAGCAGGTCATCTGCACCCCAATCTCGGTCTGTATAAATGGAAGGTGGAAAAGTAGCCTAAGGGATAATTACAAATTCACTACTTATAGGACAAGGCTATCTACCTCTTACCCCCACTGAGTGCAAGACAAGAATGAGCCAAGGTAGGTGATGGGAAAGATCATGTAATGGTGAAAATACAAGATTCTAAAATTATGACATGACAAGGGGTGGAATGCTTATTTATTCAATAAAGTCAATATTTTTAAGATCATATCTATCCAATATACTATGTAAGGCATGATAGTCATTAGTACTATGCCCAAGAGTTTGATGGTATGCACAATACTTTGTGTTATCTTTAGGAAATTTGATTCTAGTACTGGGTGGTAGTTTTATGAGGCCATAACGAAGAAGCATTTGCAATGCTTTCTCATTTTTAGATCTAGGACAAGGAAGGTGAAAAAGTTTTTTAGATTCATCAACTTCTCGACTTGCATGTTGAGAAGGAGGACCTAAGGCGATCCTATCATCCTTATTATTGTTATGAGGCATTGGTTGTTTTTTAGAAAGGAGGATATTCATATCAAGAGGAGGATCTTGATATCATATGTAATTAGTACTTTCAATTGGTATTTGTTCTAAGAGTTGATGTATTTAATGTTCACTTGTTGTATCACATCCTTGTGTACTATGGAAAAATGGCCCCTTTTCATTTTCATGGCCTTTAGGTCTTGTTTCATATTGTTTGATATATTTTGCTCTGATTTTATGATGTAACATGGCTTGAACATGCATATTTAGGTACTAAAATTAAAATAATGGCATCTTGTGAAGGTGTTGTGAAGTGTTGTAAGACATTTCTACATTCTTCTAGACTTTATTCATTACAACTCACCTAAAAATCACCTTTTTACACATTATTAAGTCCTATTTTGAAGTGTTGTAAAGTCTTGTAACAAGATTTCACACTTTTTTAGGCACAACTTCACTATTTATCCCCTTTTTACGACTTATTTGACCCCTTTATGCCCTCATATGCTTTAATTAAGTGCATTTTTTAATATTATCTTGACAAACAACATTAAATATAACATATTTCCCAACACATGTTTTTATGTCCTAGGTGGGACCCATTTGCCATGGGTGGCAAATGAGTCCCCCTTGGCCCCAAATTTTAAACATTTTTAATTTTCTTTTCGGTTTTTTATTCAAAAACACTTGATGTCAGCCTGTGATGAGGTATGAATGGTAAAATAAGGCACAAGTGTGTATAAATAAGTGATTTTCACCTCATTTTACATCTCCTCACTCATTCAAGCAATCTCCTACAATCTCATTCCTTCAAGCATCTTACAACATCAATTCAAGCAATATTTAAGCACTTTGAAGCTTCCATTGACATTACTTTAGATTTGCATCATCAAGGGTTTGGTAAATAGCATTTTCATGTTTTTAGTTTATCATTCTCTTGCATTGTATTATTTGATTAAGGGTTTGATTACCTTAAGTGGGGTTTGACCAAGGCAAACCCCTATTTGCTAACCTTCAACCATTTTTCCCTTTGCACATGTGTGTTTGTAGACCCTAGAGGTATGCCGATTCAACAGGTATTTTGGTGTTGAAAATTGGAGAACAAGTCAACTAGGCACTTCAAGTCAACTCATTCATATTTAAAGCTTAGAGAAGGTTTTCTGTCCACTTCCTGTAGAATTGAATTTGGCAATCCGACAATCAGTGATTTCCAGATTTGGTGTTGCAGATTTGTCTCCTAATTTTTCAAAATTTTGGGAGAGGACTGATACGCCACTAGTGGCGAATGAGTCCCACCTTAGGACTGAAAATTTGAATTTTGTCATATTTTGGATCTCAACAGTCAAAAACTTGTTCTCGACAGATCTCACCAGTAGGAGGACTAATTCGCTACCCTGGGTGAATGAGTCCCACTGTGAAAAATATGTGATTTCAACCAACATCCACAACATTCCAGATTCATCAAATATTTCCCAGGTGCACTCTATTTCATCCTATTTCTTTATGTTTTGCATAATTTCTTCATTTAGTTCATTATTTGCATATCATAGTATTTTTCAAACATAGCTTAAATCTCACTTTTACATTCATTTTCATCCATTTAAATCACTGAATTGCACATAACATTATTTGAATGAACCCTTTGCATTTTTGGGACCTATCTCTCTCCTTTTAGGTGAAAAACCCTACAAGAGCTAGAGAAGCACATAGAAACCCCAAAAATCAACTACTCATTTTAGTGAACCCGAATTTAGAACACTTTGCATTTCTTATTTCATTGACATATTGCATCTTAGTTTACATTTTCATCAACATTCAATTAGGATTTTATTTTGTTTTTGCATTCTAGGACTTTTTATATTTTACTAGTGAAAACTTCATTTAGATTTCATTTTTGCATTGCATCTTATTGGAGAAATAGAAAATTTGCATTTTGCATCCTTAGTTGCATTCTTTAGAGCATAAAAATCATATTAATTTTTTTGAAAAACACAATAAAATTGCATCCCAGGACTCATTCGCCACCCTGGGTGAATTAGTCCCTCTACTCTTTTTAAATAGCATTTATGGCATTTTTCTGGCATTTTTCTAGCATTTTCCTGCATTTATGTTTTCTGTAGTTAGTTCTCTATTATAGTTAGCAAAATTTCTATTATTGGCATTTAGAAATCTTAGATTACCTTGCATTTGACTTCAACCCCTGGGTATGTGTAGGTCATGATGGGCCAACAAGTGGCGATATGATGGGTATTTGTAGGGTATGTGGCTGACGACTTTTTTTCACCAAAAATTGATGAAATGAAAATGGTTTTTAAAGGAGATTCTTAGCTTTCCAACAATATAAATTATGCTTTACTTTGAATTTAATAAATAATTATTATTCATTTTCTATTTGAATTACGACTAAAGTCCTGATTGATAGGCTGATTGAAAAACATCTATAGCTTTCAAATGGTATCACATTTTTGGAATCCAAAACATGCATCACATTCTATGCTTCACATACTATAGGAATAAAAAAGAAAAATTAAATTTCATGAAGTTTTGACCAAGTTAAGGCGGTCGACATATGAAGTTTTATATTTTTTAAAAGTTGTAATAAAAATTCATAATTAATTATTTACTTGGAAAAAATTACAAAAAAAATATGCATCACATCCAGACATGAGTCCTTTACTTATGTCTAAAATCTTATAAAAAATTTTATCACTTTATTGTGGTTAGGGTAGTCAAACAAACACCTACTTATTTTTTCCCTGAAATTTAAGTACTAATGCATTGAAATTTCAAATTTTGACCAAATAGATTTTTTTAAAAAAAATAAACCTGGTAGTTTAGAAACTACATTCAATTTTCTACAGATTCTACTCTTACATATTTTTGAAATAATATAGATAACTTATTCAAATTTTTACGTCAAGTTGCCTAACTCTGAATTTTCTAATTTTTTTACCACTTAAGGGCCTGTTTTTTCCATGATGATCCTACACATACCCCCCTCCTTTGTAGTACTTGTATGAGTGTTTTGTGCCTCATTAATAATACTTTAGTGAGAAGAAGTTCTATACTCATGGCTTCCCACGATAGCACTTTCATTGTGGACCTTGCGATATCAAGAGCTCATACTCCTAGTATGGACAATGGTGCATTAGGCATTGATCATACCACTTCCATGCCTTCACCATTCCACCCAATGAATGTTGACACAAAAAAAATCTCTTCCTCAAGACAAGGTCATTAGTATTCATGAAGAATTTTCATATTTACAACAAGATTTGACACTTGAAAACATTTCCACAACTGCCATACCTTCCATTGATAATCTTCATTGTTTGATTGAAAGTAATGATGGCTTGCAAGTGATGAAGTAGATTTCTGAGATTTACAATAGACATGCCTCTTCTAATACCCAATCCACAAAAATTCCTGTAAGTCAAGGAGTACCTCAAGTTCCTCACCCTTCAACCATAATATCTATACCAACTTATACCAATCTGCAAGTCACTACAACTATGCAACAGGTTAGTTATGTGGCTCCTTCCTTTGCAATTCCACCTAGGATTCCTAATTCTCTTGTGGCATCGCAAGTCCCTTCCACTACCTTTACACCACTTAGTATTCCTTTTACTTCCCCTAACATCACTTACACTCCATCACTATTTTCTCTTCCAGACCATGTTCTTAGACAACTCCTTACCATTGTTTCTTCCACGCAACAACAACTTTCCAACATTATTCAAGGTCAAACTGCTCCACCCACATATCATGTCCGTAGCAGCCCCATATCCTTAGAAATATTACGTACCCCAATGCCACAAGGGATAGAAATACCTTGGTTTAAGAAATATGGAGGTAAAGGAGAACCTATCAACCATGTTAATGCTTATACAACCTTGTGTAGTGATTTTGTCCTTGATGATAAAATTTTAGCCAAACTCTTTCAAAGGACCTTGAAAGATATTGTGTTAGAGTGGTTTTCCAACTTGCCTAATCATTCTATTTGTTCCTTCAATGAACTTGTGGATGCTTTCATAAGTAACTTTCAAGTTCACATGACACCTCCTCAACCTCAACTGCAACCAACCCAACAAATTCAAAATCAATTGGCAGATATTAAGGCATCGGTTCCTTATCATTATGGGGAACCCAAGAGACAATTTACTCCCCTACCCGATACCCTCCATAATACAATGAACCGATTAATTCAACAATGAATGCTAAATTTTCCACCTTTCAAAACAATTGACCAAAACCAACCATTACTCCCACATTTAAACCAAATGCTTATTGTCATTTTCATCACCAAAATGGACATGAGACTGAATATTGCAACTGTCTCAAACATCTAGTTCAAGACCTCATTGATTTAGGTCATTTAACCATTATGGGTGTTAATGATCAATGCAATAAGTCCATTGCACCCCCTAACCAAAATTTATAGATTTTCACCAATCCCATTCCTAAACACACTACTTCATTTGTCAAGGCTAGTGAACCTTCAAAAAATGATGTAATGAATCTTGATACAAACAATGAACAACATGATATACCTCCACCTATTACTGAAGATAGTCATATGGATCACATCGTGGCTATGATAGATGTTATCCCTCGTAAGGGCCAAACCAATAAATCTCTCGATATCACATTTTCTGCTAAAGACATACTACAAAAAATTCTGGATGGTCCTCTTTAGATATCTAGCATAATCTATGATAAGCCCACTAATGGGATATTAATAGATCCTTCTTGTGGTGAGAATGTGATCACAGAGGAGTTTCTAGTATTACATGAGCTATATCTGGATGATTATAATAAACCAACTACATGGATTAAGACACATGATGGTTTTTCATGCCCTACAAACGGATCGATCGTACTCCCTTTACAGATAGGATCTAAAACTTTGGAGGTAACATTTTTAATTATTCCACAATCTGACCAATTTTGTTTGCGGCTAGGCCACCCTTGGCTTTGCTCAATGAAAGTGGTCCCATCAGTTGTTCACAAGTGTTTGAAGTTTCCACATGGCAATGAAGTATTTACTCTACACCATAGTGTATTTAATCCCCTCTCCTCTAAAGAAAATTTTTCCTTAGAAGCCTTTTGGCTTGAGCCCATGGAACCTATCACCCCTCAAAAGGACTTCCTTTTCATCAGCTATCAAAAGTTCAAAGCCAAGAAAATATTCAAATTGTCTCTTCGTGGCATGTCCCCGTCCACTTCCACACCTTCTCTCATAGATGAAACCAACCTAAGTCAGACATTGTGCAAACTATACAACCTCTTGAACAACCACCCTTAGACACTTCCTTTCCATCTTGTAAATGACCAAGGGAAAATGAAACAAATCCTATCATACCTCCTTGTTTTAAACAAGTGTATAAATAAAAAGAGAAAGTGGTTGACCTGTCTTCTTTGGTTTCTTTTGTTCTTCCTTCTTCGAAAGAAGAAGACCCTATGTTGACTCAATCCGCTCTTACAACTCAACAACTCTAAAACAAAATTAAATGAAACTACAGTGCTAGGGAACGTAGGCATCGTCATCGTCTCCTTGCTCATCAAAATCACATAGAAGAACACAACAAAAATCAACCCCCACCTTTGACAGAAGCAATAGATGACCACCCTCCTTCTCCCGATCCAACACAAGATAGTCTGGTACAACCTTCACAACAAATTGAACCAATCCATCAACCACAAGTTTTGATACATCCATATTTAGAAATCACCCTTTGTCCTCCCATTTTCATCAATCTTGATGATGATGATAATGTGGAGATTTCCAAAATAGATGAATAAATACAAAATGACCTAAACTCTTTATTTTCATCTACAATGAGCTTAAAAGATAAATCCTCTCCATCAAGTGAAGAACCTAGTACAACTCCTAGTTTGGCGCTTGCAATTCTTCCTTTGGGAAATCAACCGCCCTCGTATTACACTGAACATGATTGGGAGGAAAATGACTTGTTAGATGTTTGGCTTGCATTTGCCTAACTAGCCTTTTTTTATTTTTTTCCTTTTTTTTTTCCTTTCATGTGCGTATCGTGTTCCCTCGTATTGTGTGTTTGAGGTTTCTCTCTATTTGTACACTTCTTCTATTTGTCATGCATTTCGTTTTTCTCTCTTTTTTTTTTGTTTTCCTTTTGGGGATGATGCAAAGTGTAGAGACACCCTATGTCTCTTCCATGTTGACCTAATCAATCCTTTTTTTTCTTTTTGTCTTTTCCTTGTGTTTTCTTTTTGGGGATGATACAAGGCATTGAGACCGCAATGTCTCCTTCATGTTGACTCAAAAAAAAAATCATTTTTCTTTGTCTTTTCTTTTTTGTTTCCTTTTTGTTTGTGTTTTCCTTTTGGGGATGATGCAAGGCATTGAGACCACAATGTCTCCTTTATGTTGACGCAAAAGGTTTTTCATTTTCTTTCGCCTTTTCATTTTCGTTTCTCTTTCGCTTGTGTTTTCCTTTTGGGGGATGTAAGGCGTTGAGACTCAATGTATCTTCCATGTTGACCCAAAACGGACTTTCCTTTTCTTTTTTTTCTCTCTCTTTGAGTCATTCTTCTAGTTCTATGTGCTTTGGGGAATGATGACTATTCTGATCTCCTTCATAAAAACATTGCAGAAATTAACATACTGACCCCAAATCCATAGATCCCTTACGTGTTTGGTGTGTTTTCTTTTCTAGGGGGCAACTCCCTTTCTTTTTTTCATTTTCCTTGACATGACGTAGCCTAACTTCGAAACATATGACTTGGCATGGGTATGTGCAGGATCATCATGGAAAAAATATGCCCTTAAGTGGCAAAAAATTCAGAAAAATCAGTGTTAGGCAACTTGACATAAAAATTTGAATAAGTTATCTATATTATTTCAAAAATATGTAAGAATAGAATCTGTAGAAAATTGAATGTAGTTTCTAAACTACTAGGTATATTTAAAATAAATAAAATCTATTTAGTGAAAATTTGAAATTTCAATGTAGTAGTACTTAAATTTAAAGGAAAAATAAGAAGTAGGTGTCTGCTGACCACCCTAACCATAATAAAATGATAATATTTTTTTATAATATTTTATATATAAGTAGAGGACTCATGTCTGGATGTGATGCATATTTTTTTGTAATTTTTTTCTAAGTAAATAATTAATTATGATTTTTTATTACAACTTTTAAAAATATAAAACTCGTATGTCCGACCACCTTAACTTGGTCAAAACTTCATGAAATTTATTTTTATTTTTAATCCTATAGTATGTGAAGCATAGAATGTGACACATATTTTAGATTCAAAAATGTGACACCATTTGAAATTTATAGATGTTTTCAATCAGCCTATCGATTAGGACTTTAGTTGTAATTCTAATAGAAAATAAATAATAATTATTTATTAAATTCAAATCAAAGCATAATTTATATTGGTGGAAAGCTGAGAATCTCCTCTAAAACCATTTTTGTTTCATCAATTTTGGATTAAAAAAAGGTCGTCAGTCACATACCCTACAAATACCCATAATATTGCCACTTTTTGGCCCATCATGATCCTGCACATACCCGCATAGGGCTTTCCAAGTTGGCTCTCATGTCTTGTTTTCCTTTTTCATTCTCTTTCCTTTTCTACTTTAAAGTAATTTCTCATAGAATGATGTGTAGCAATTGCTTTAATGTGGGGGGCATACACTACCATAATTCATTTTCATTCTTGGTTCCTAGCGTAGCCTTGTTGTTTATATGATGCATTTTTCACTTTGTGGATGACATTGGGTGTAATGTCTTTCATAAGTGTGATCTATCTTAGCATATTACATTCCTCTTGGTGGCCTGATGCGACACACTGCATTCCCTAAGTTGTGAATATATTATTCTTTGATTGGTCCTCTCTTGGAGGCACTAGACAAAATGTTCCCTAAGTGACTGACCTTGCATAAACTTAACAAGACTCCTTTGAACATCTTTAACATTTTACATTTTTTCATTTTTACATTTTGCATTTTTTTTTTGCCACCTTGCATAACGTAACTTGCATTATTGTGGTGCCCTTTGTTTTTTGTTCATTCACTTTTCTTTGTGGCACCTTGTTAAAGTTATTAGCGGGTATAACTTTAATATGGTTGAGAGGGAATCCCACCTAGCAGCATGAATTTTCCCCATAGCCACCTTTGTGTTTGTGAGTGCATACCAACTAGCATATGTATATCACCTTTTTGGGATTTCTCACCCCGCATACAATCATAAGTTTCGTGGCCCCATAGTGAGTACATTTGGGCCTTCTCACCTGACAGATTGTCCTATGTTTTGTCACCATAGAGTGATTATACATTCTCTTTTGGCCTAGATCTTATCCACAACTAGTTGGATTGACGATTAAAGCTTCATCTGATTCTCAACACTTGTGTGTTCCTTTGTTCTTATGTTTAGTTTTCCATGGGATCTTCATCATGGGGGCTTGATCATCTCTCTTGATTGTTGTCATTCCATCTTGCTAATGTAAGTGCATTTGAACCCTCCTCTCAATGTTCATGGTTACTTTAGTGTGAGTTTGAAGCAGGTTCCTCCTCTCACTAAAGTGGGGGCTAAATGTGTCGTAGAAAAATGGCCCCTTGTCATTTTCATGGCCTTTTAGGTCCCGTTTCATATTGTTTGATATATTTTCCTTTGATTTTATGATGTAACATGGCTTGAATATGCATATTTAGGTACTAAAATTAAAATAATAACGTCTTTTGAAGGTGTTGTGAAGTGTTGTAAGACATTTCTACATTCTTCTAGACTTTATTCATTACAATTCACCTAAAAATCACCTTTTTAAACATCATTAAGTCCTATTTTTGAAGTGTTGCAAAGTCTTGTAACAAGATTTCACACTTTTCTAGGCACAAATTCATTATTTATCCCCTTTTTATGACTTATTTGACCCATTTATTCCCTCATATGCTTTAATTAATTATATTTTTGAATATTATCCCGACAAACAACATTAAATACAACATATTTCTTGACACATGTTTTCAGGTCCTAGGTGGGACCCATTCACCATGGGTGGTGAATGAGTCCCCCTTGGCCCCAAATTCAAAACATTTTTAATTTTATTTTTGGGTTTTTATTCAAAAACACTTGATGTCAGCTTGTGATGAGGTATGAATGGTAAACTAATAGCACAATTGTGTATAAATAAATGATTTTCACCTCATTTTATATCTCCTCACTCATTCAAGTAATCTCCTACAATCTCATTCATTCAAGCATCTTACAACATCAATTCAAGCAATATTCAAGCACTTTGAAGGATACATTGACTTTACTTCAAATTTGTATCATCAAGGGTTTGGTAAGTTGATAGCATTTTCATGTTGTTAGTTTATCATTCTCTTGCATTTTATTATTTTATTAAGGGTTTGATTACCAAAAGTGGGGTTTGACCAAGGCAAACCCCCATTTGAAAGCCATCAACCATTTTTCCCTTTGTGCATGTGTGTTTGCAGACCTAGGTATGCAAATTTAACAAGTATTTTAGTGTTGAAAAGTGGAGAAAAAGTCAACTAAGTGCTTCAAGTCAACTCATTCATATTTCAAGCTTGGAGAAGGTTTTCTATCTGTTTCCTGGAGAATTGACTTCAGCAACCCGACAATCAGTGATTTCCAGATCTGGTGTTGCAAAGTTGCCTCCTAATTTTTCAAAATTTTGGGAGAGGACTGATTCACCACCAATGGCGAATGAGTCCCACCTTAGGTCTGAAAATCTGAATTTTGTCAGATTTTGGATCCCGACAATCAGAAACTTGTTCCCGATAGATTTCATCAGTAGGAGGACTAATTCGCCACCTTGGGAAAATGAGTCCCACCATGAAAAATAAGTGATTTCAACCAGCATCCACAACATTCCAAATTCATCAAATATTTCCCAGGTGCACTCTATTTCATCCTATTTCTTTATGTTCTGCATATTTTCTTCATTTAGTTCATTGTTTGCATATCACACTATGTTTTCAAACATAGCTTAAATCTCACTTTTACCTTCATTTTCATCCATTTAAATCACTCAATTGCATTTATTTTACTTCATTTAACTTAGACAACATTGGACATAACATTATTTGAATAAACCCTTTGCATTTTTGGGACCTATCTATCTCCTTTTAGGTGAAAAACCCTAGAAGAGGTAGAGAAGCACATAGGAACCAAAAATCAACGGTTCACCTTGTTTACTCAATATTGCAAAGCCTTTTCCATATGTATCTTCTAGGTTGATAGGAGTTTATGTCACTTTGTTAACATAGAATGGTTGAGTGTTTTCTTGATTAAAGGAACTTGGTTCACCTATTATAGGGAACTTAGGTTCAATTCTTATCTAAGTTTTAGGATGTGGGTAACCAAACATCTCAAGATATGGTATTGTAGGGGGTGTTGGTTGTTTCATGGATAGATAAAAGGATGCATTAGCTTCAAGGTTGTTAAGAAAATCATTTAGGAACTTACTCATGTTGTCATCATCTTCTCTAATGATGTATTTACATCACGAGGACATAGATTAG
Source organism: Sequoia sempervirens (assembly GCA_007258455.2). Classification (NCBI taxonomy): domain Eukaryota; kingdom Viridiplantae; phylum Streptophyta; class Pinopsida; order Cupressales; family Cupressaceae; genus Sequoia; species Sequoia sempervirens. The sequence goes on along the minus strand of VDFB02047144.1, from coordinate 14,582,045 downwards.
GAGTTGAAGGAGCATGAGTCAGTTCAATTTCATTAGGGTCATTTCTAAAAGAAGAACTCAAAAAATCCACTAAGGACTTCAAGGACTCTAGAGTTTTCCAAAGCACATATCCATGATGCAAATTTCAGATTCTAAACTATGTAATAATATGAAATGAAATGTTCTAGATGCAATTTAGAATTTAATCAATGCACAAGATGAACTAATTTAAACTAGATACAATGAATTGGATGAAAATGAAAGTTTTTAAACTAGAAAAAAAGGTAACAATAGAAAAAATAAGCACATAACTAATTCTTTAAATGCCAAAAAATGTAGTGGAAAATCTACATTGGAACTGATTCACCGAAGATGGCGAATGAGTCCTAGTAGGGATTTTTTTCAAAACATTTAGAAAATTTTAATTGATATTTATGCATTCTATGTTGTATGATTTGAATCCTAAGTAAAAATATAGATTTTGTTTGATTTTTAGTAATTGAAGATGCAAAAATGCAATCTACAAGAATTTTCACTAATGCAAAATTAGAAACCCTTTAATGCAATGTTAACACAAGCAAGATATCTAGGATGATGATGCACTCAAAATCAAAATTATGATATTATAAATGCAAGTTTACCATAATGAAACAACAAAAAAAGTGGGTTGGGTGATATCATATGGTTTAGGACATAGAGCACACCCACTTTCCAATTATTTCATTGAAGGATAACCCTAGAGATCTCAATGCAAAGGAGAAAAAAATATTGCAATAGGGTTTTCCTAGAGGCTGATTATAAACTAATGAGGGGTTCACCACCAAGTTAAGACTTGGAAAGACAAATTTAATGTAAGATGTAATTCTAAACCCTAATTCAATGCAAAAATTCACTAAATGACCTAGAAATGCATATAAAACAAAAAAACAAGTTGTAATATGAAATGTGTACACTTGGAGATTCGAAGATGACTGAATGGAGCTCTGAAATATTGTAAATCTAGATTTTAATTCTGATTGGGACTCATTCACCAAGCTGGGTGAATCAATCCAAGATATGAGTTTCTGTGCAGGAATAGGAATCTAGCAAATGGGTATTCAAATTTGCAAAAATCTGAGTTTTGACCTAAATTGGGACTCATTTGCTAGAAGTGGTGAATCAATCTAGTTAGGGTTTTTTAAAAATTCAAAGTTTGAACTACTCTTCCTAGTTTTCTCAATTTTTTTCTTTAGGTTTTGGATCTAAATCTTTGTAAATCAAAGTGTAGGTTTTTCTCAAATGTTCTCCAATGTTTGATGACAACTTTGACAACTTTCTCCAATCTTTCTCTTCAATGTGTCTTCAACCTAGACCTACAAATCACACATTGAAGAGAGGGGAAAATGTTATTTTTTTAGTGGATAGGGGTTTACCTTTGTGAAAACCCATTTTGGTAATAAAACCTTGAAATAGAATGAAATAGAAATGGAGAATGATGAATGAATAAAATATGATGTTGCAACTCACCAAACCCTATCAATAAGATGTTGCGAACATGTATGAAATGGCTCCAATGGATGTAGATCTTGACTCTTGCTTGAATAGGATAGATCTTGAATGAAATGCTAGCTTGAATCATAAAACCCAACATCACAATTGTTAGCCAAAAAATAAACATGATGCATGAAGTCCTTGACATGATACTAGGTTCTGCCACAATAGTGGTTTACACTTTCTGGGAGATTCTAATTTTTGCTGAAATCACATATTTTTAGAAAATATAATGATTTAAGCCTTGAAAAGTTCCATTTAATAGATTCCAATTGAATTTTTTTTTATCAAACCACCTTAGACCAATCCCACTTGGATAGAACCTCGCTAGTTTTAAACCATACCTATAACGGACTCTACTTTACACCTATCAAAATGATGATAAAAAACCACTTTTGATTTACCTTTTGGGGGATCAAATGAATTCATTTAAAATTATCTTTTTGTAAGTATGTAGTCCTTATGATAAGCTTCCAAAAATGTATAATTTGAATTAAATTGAATTTGATTAATATATTTATTTTTTATTTCTTGTGAATGTAGGTTTTTCACCAAAAATCAAGCTCTCTATTCTGCACATGTGCAAAAATAGAAGATTATAAAAAAATAAAATTGAAAAATATGAGTGCACTAGATATTGAAGTCCTTGATCCAACAAAAAAATTTGAATTTCGATACATACAAAAAAAGTTACGCGTTATACGGTCTTCCTATGTATGAATTGTAATTAGTTTGACTTCGAAACTTGATTATAAAAAAAATTAAGAAAAAACTATCTAACCAACTGGAAGCACTAGCTATCAGAGTCAAAAATCTAAATCTGAAATAATTAGAATTTTATCCTTCATGGAAAAAAATTATGTGTTATACGGTGAGCGTCACTCCTTAAAAATGTTGTTTTTTGAAAAATACTAGTTTTCGAGGGAGATGGAAAAAGGGGTGCAATCTGATTCCAAAATTTTTGAAAAAAATATATTTAGAATCTATGACAAAATTTCATGAAACTCTATTTTTCATCATCTTCAAATTCCTCACAGTTTAGCCGCGATAGGTGCCCGAAAGTGAAGATTTAGTTAGAAAAAATTATTTCAGTGTCCAGTTTGGCCAAAAATTGTAAACCACTATTGTGGGATCACCCTACTTGGTGCTTGAATAATAGTCTAAAATGCTTGATAATCTACCCTTGAATTCTCTTGAATGCTCTTGTAAATGATTGAATGCTCTTATGAACTCAAACTTGCTATATGCATGAATACTTGAATGCTTGGGGGTTGAATGAGTGGAAGAAACTTGTATTTATACTTAATTATGCAAGAATACTTAAAATTACAATACTACAAGCCGACATCAAATCTAGGAGGATAAAATACTGTGAAAAAATAAAATTAATTTTGATTTTGGGTCACAGAAGACTCATTCGCCCAAGGTGGAAAATGAGTCCCATTAGTCATAATTTATGGGACCATTTTAAAAAATTCTTAGAAAGGTGTGAAACAAAGTTCAAGACCCAAAAACCTAGGTGGGACTCATTCGGACAAGGTGACGAATGAGTCCCAGATCTCTAAATATGGGCCACGCATGTTGAAAACACTTGAATTATGATTGGATGTTATTTTTTGCCAGGATTATCGTCAAAAAGATGAATTAAATGAGGCTTGTGGATGCAAAATAAGGCCAATTAAAGCATAAAGAATCCTAATTATTAATGACAACCCTAGAAAAATGTGAAAGTGTGTTACAACACATTACAACACTCCAAATAAGACATGATTAAGGTTAAAAATAGATTTATTAGGTGTAGTTAATTAAGAAAACCTTAGAAAAGTGTGAAAGTGTGTTACAACACTTTAGCAATGTACCATTTATCTTCATTAGTTCACAATGACCCAAAACCTAATGTGAATGTGTCAAACACATTGTCACACTAAATCAAGGCACCATTAATCCTAGTTTACAAGGAGGGCCCAAACAAGCAAGGAAAAGTAGAAGGGATACTTTTTCTATTGCCACAAGATGCGACTTAATATATGGTTTATCATTTACAATGATATTTTTGATAAAAACCTTCATAAGTTTAGCAATATTCTTTACAATCAATGCTACACCTTTTTAAATTTAATAACAATTTCTAAAATAAATGCTACAAGTCCTTTTTTGGGAATGATAACAATTAACACTACAATCTTTTAGATTTAGCACCAAACTTAGCAATATAAATTTGTTGGAACTATGAGTAGCTTTTGTTTTCATTGATATCAATACATATTTTTTGTTGCATTGATTTCAACAAGTCTATAGGGATATTTTTGGAAATTGTTGATGATGCTTTGATTTGTTGCATTATGTTGTCATTAGTAGTCGCACTAGTGTCAACCTCTGGTTTTTCCTTGATAAGAATGTGTGTGGTTGAGTTGCTATACTGAAGTTGGTTTGGTGGTAATGAGGAAGTCTTGAAGATGATGAGAATGTGTTTGTGGTGCTTGGTTTCCAAGTTCTTTTGAGAAAATTTGAATAAAAGAGAAAACAATGTGGTAGAGTGTTTAGTGTAGTATAGAAGTGTTCTGCTTTTTGCTCCACATTTCTTCACGGTTGAAGATATGCTAATGTGGTTTAGATATGTTTATGAGAGGTGTTCAAAGGTGTTATATCTAGAGTCTCAGGTTTTTTATCATTATGCAGATAAAGTTGTGTTCACCAATGTGTGAACTATGAAAGTAGTGTTGTATGGGAGAAATGGTTTTACTTCGCATTTCTCTGTAGTGTGGTTTTTGATCTTGTGTATCTGAGAGTATGCTTATAGTGCTCATATATATCTCTAGTATAAGTTGTTCAAATTTTGGCTCTCTGCAAGGTTGGATTCATTTGTTCTGTAGAAGGTCAATGAGGTGAACAAGATGATTGTGTTCTTCAGATGGATGATGTTGTGAAGAATTTGTTGGATTTCAGGGTGTTGATGGAATATTCAAGATTGTGTTTAAGTTTTGTGTGTGGTTCATGAGTTGTATTTGGATCAAAGGAAGAATGTACTTAATCGTTCAATGGTGTTAAAACACAGGTTTAACTGACCTTAGGTGTTTAAACTTATTGCATAAGTGCTTCGGTGTTTTTCAAAGTGTGTTGTGACATGTATGAGTGGATTTAGGTCCAAGTTAAGGTATGAAATGGTCCACCTTCATTCCTATCCACCGTGAGAATGTTTTTGCTTTGACTTAATTTTAATTTACATGTTTGAGATCGTGCATAAATGACCTTGTAGATTATTTTCAAGGTTGAGGACGGTATATGCATGTGTTGAGTTGATAGAGGATGATGTTATGAAGTGTGTGATATGGATTATTATTTGAAGTGTGAAAGTGAAAATTGTAGTGTGAGCCTTAATGACTAAGACTACTAGAAGCAATGAGAAGAAGTTCTATACATTCTACAAAGAGAGTGTGAATGTATTGTTGGTGCAGTGGTGGAAATTTTGTATTTCTTTGAGATGGATTTCTCATTACAATAATCATCTTTCTTCTTGTTTATATTCTAGTAGTGAGCCATTGGTAGTGAGCCTTTCCTCCTTTTGGGTAGTGAGCCCTCTAGTAGTGAGCCTATTGTATTCGATGTTGCAATCACTTCATATTATGAGCTAATCCTCATTGTGGTTTTTCCCTTCTTGGGTTTTCCACCTAAATCTAGTGTTCTTAGGTGTTTGGATGTTTTTACATTATTTTTTCTCATGTCTATGTTATGCTAATGCATGATAAGGGTTTTATGGTTAATTATTTAACGTGGATTAATGTAGATCTGATTTTTAATGAGGGTTTGATATTTTAATGTACAAATGATTTACCCCCCCTCTCAGTTGTCTTGTGTATTCAACAAATTTTATGAATTTAGTAATGAGATCATTAAGATAAAAGCTACAATTAGTGAGGCTACCTGATTCCTATAGTCTAAAAAAAATATCAAAGGTACATTTTTATTTTAAATTAGAAGTGATCTCTACATTTAGTGCTACAACCTTTTAAATTGAGAAATGATACGTAAAATCAACACTAGAACCTCTTATATTTAGCAATAATAACTTCAACCAATTCTACAACTTATAAAATATATAAATGATCTCTTAGATCAATACTACAAATTTTCTCTATTTAGTAATGCCCAACACATTTAAAGGATAAAATCATCTTTTAATATGGAAATTAAATTAAATAATTTTAAAAACCTTGAAATCCTTTCTCTTTTTCTACCACACCCACTAAGCCAACTCACCATTAAACTATTCAATGACACAAATTACATATAACATATTTTTGTACTGCATGTTGCAACCCCTATTAATGTGAGAACCATTAGATATTTTAAAAGTTAAGCATTAAAAAAAGAATCACATCTTTGATAATTTTCTTCATTAAGACTTTTTTTTTTTTGGTAGGAATTGGGTAGCATGACCCCATATAAACTACAGTGCGCTTGGTAAATATTTTAACATGACCGGCGGTGCTGGCGCAACATGCCCTCCGGTACCACGGGGGTGGGGGAGACTAGACCTCGTGACCAACCTCCTGCAACAGGAAAGATTTAGCCAAACGAGCTAGGGCCCCAAACCCTTTCTTCATTAAGACTTCATATTACTACATAACCCTTCATTTTATTGAGCATAGAGAAATTACACTCAATAAATTTTTTTACGCAAACTGCTACCAAAGAGGGTAACACTCTTTCATTGAATTCAAAAGGAAAATCACCCTTAATTCTTATTAAAGTAATTATTTATTTCAAATATACAAGAACTTTACCTTCTTCATGATTATGACCCATGTAGATTTTCATATACCCTTTTTAGGTGCTCCATAATAGTATGAATAAAGGCCATTAACAACTCCATAATTATACACAATTGCATGTATTGTATTCCTAATTTCATATTTCTATTCACAAAGATCTGAAATCCCAACAATCAACTAGAATTATTAGTTTTTTAGGGTTTTTTTGTTTTGTTTCATGACTACACATAACCAACTATGATTCCATATACTAGCCATCACATGCTTTTTCTATTTATCAATGGAAAATTTAATTGGCTTAGCATATTTTTTTCTTGTTACTAGATAAATAATTTATAGCAATAGATTCAATATTTTAACAATAGTTTCTTTTAAAAAATTAGAATGATATTTTGGATGGAGTTTTTACCCAACTTGTATTTACATGCCAACATCATTTACTTACCTATTGACCAATTTCTTACTACTACCAACAAACATCGCCACTAGTAGCAAATAAGACTAGACTAGTGTTGAAATCATATTATTGGTGGTTGGTCAAAATATTGGTAGTGGCAATGCTAGTATCATATTAAAAAATGGATACTAAATAATCTTTCACACTCGTAACCCACTTTCCAACACTGACAATAGTTTTTGGCATCTTTTGGTATTTTTACAAACTAGAGGGAAGATTCATGATAAAAGTAGAATTTTCTAGAAATTGGAGGAATATACTTGTATCTACTCATTTTGATGTATATATATTCATTGGATATCTAGATAGCCTCATGTACATATATTTTGATGTTGATAGTCTATCCCACATTCAATGGTTTAGATGGTTTATGTCATGACATTGATTATTGATGATAGATATGAGATGATATTTTCTGCCGCTATAATTATGGTGTTATGTGATGCGAAGATGATTATGGGTTCACATATTGTTGTGATGTATGCCTTTGATATTTCATAATGTAATGGTATATGATGATGTATACTTATGATGCTAATAATGATCTATAAATGTAGGATGTATGATATGATATCATGATATATGGGAATGATTCCATTTTTTATATTTTTTGATGCTATATATCTAATGACTATGTAGGATGCATGATATGTGATGTTTTTGATGGTTTATGGATGCATATGTGATGAATATTTTTGTGTATGTCATGATACTTGGATATAAATGTTAGTATGATAAGCAGAATAGAATAATGGATGACTAGATAGATAGAATGTGAAATGAATGAATGATGTTGATCAAGTACCAATATATCTATAATTATTGGATAGATTTGAGATTTTATTATATATGGGGTGATCCCACAATACTGGTTTACAATTTTTGGCCAAACTAGACATTGAACTAATTTTTTCTATCTAAATCTTCACTTTCAAGAACCTATAGTGGCTAAACCGTGAGGAATTTGAAGATGATGCAAACTAGTGATTTGTGACATTGTTTTTATAGATTCTAAATATTTTTTTTTCAAATTTTTTTGAAATAGATTGCACTTCTTTTTCCATCTCCTTCGAAAACTATATTTTATCAGTAAACACCACTTTTAAGGAGTGATGCTCACCGTATACAACATAACTTTTTTTTATGAAGGATAAAATTCTAATTTTTTCAAATTTAGATTTGTAACTACGATATCTAACCCCATTTTCTTTCATAGTTTTTTATTGAATATTTTTTCCTTAATCAAGTTTCGAAGTCAAACCAATTACGATTCAGACATAAGTGAACCGTATACAACATAACTTTTTTTGTATGTATCAAAATTCAAATTTTTCTTTTAATGGATCAAGGACATCAATACCAATCCTACACATAATTTTTAGAATTTTATTTTTATAATATGCTATTATTCCACATGTGTAGAACATAGAGATTTATTTTTGGTGAAAAACTTATGTTTAATCAAACTAAAAAAATAAATACATAATACAACCAAAACATATTAAAATTATATTCATTGGATAGCTCATTCTGAGGACTACCATCATTTAGTTGGGTCTATGAATTCTCCTCCATTTTCATCTTCAACTCGTTCTTCAAAGGGAAAATTTTGGAGATTTTTGGTGCCAGAGGGGGGAAGGGGGAAAAGGGGGGTTCGAGTGAACCCCCCTTTCTACAAAGTTTCTCTTTGGTTTTTATTTTGGGAAATGAGAAATATGCGGGTCCCAACATTTAGTGGGGTTCACTCAAAGGGGGTTTCGAGCGAACCTTTATTAGGTTTGTTTGGACCCTAAGTTCGTTCGAACCCCCCAAAACCATTTTTTTTTCATAGGGATTTTTTTTGTAATTTTGCTTCCTCAATAGAATTGTAAACCAATTTTGTGGGATCACCCTATGGGATGAGATAGGATAAGTTCTTTTTTTCTTTAGATTATGCTAAAGAATGTAGATCAATCCTTATTCTGATATAGCAAGTAGATAGTATTCACCAAGGTATAAAGAAGCAAGGTGGTTTTATATCTATTGCATGGAATTTGACTCTACAATTAGATAGGAGTATCCCTATTCATGCCTAGCATACATAAAACTTGTTTTACTAAGAAAGAGAATGTGGCCAAAAAAGAAAGTATACTAATGCACAAAATGTATAAAGAACCTAATATCCAAAAGTCATTGTATTTCCTAAGAATATCACTACACACACAAGGAAAATATTTGCCAACATTGTATGATGAAAACATCCCACAAACACAATAGATGAAAGTAATGAATATGCCCTATTATGGACCCCTCTAGACATACCAAGATGTTAAAGATCACGGTGGATTCGAGTAAGTGATGGAATGAGAAAAAAGATAAAACCAAAAGAAAATATTGATTGAAGAAACACATCAATGCAATTATATCTCTTGCCAGAGAGTAGTTTTAGGTGATATACAAATTATTCCTATTGTAGGAAAGATATATCTATTAAGATATATGATAGATGTTAATATTGATTTAGAAAATGATTTTTACAATTGATATGAAAGCTAGTTGATAGATTTTGACAATGATCGATACCTTCAATGTCCTTGTATGCTTATGTTTTGATGATTGACACATTTTATTTTATTTACTTTGTAAAAAATTATTGTGATTGTGAAAATAGGTTTATTATGGATGGAAATTTTATTGTAGATGGTTATTGGTGATTATTCTTTCTTTTTGGACTTTTTTATTCTGAAGGCAATTTTCATTGCACCAAAGGATCACCATGTTAATTCCCAATACAAGTGCCATATTTATACAAGATCCAAGATTCAAAGGAAGCGGTTAAGCCATAGAGATAGAGTTAGAGATAGAGATATTAGAAGAGAAAGAGAGGGAGGTAGAGATAAAGAGATAGAGAAGGACTATTAGAGAGGGAGGCAGGGATAGAGGAGGGGAGATAGAGAGAGGGAGGAAATAAAGCTAGAGGAAGGGAGAGAGATAGGTAGTGGGAGAGAGCGAGATGGAGACTTATATTTTTGGTATACACCTAAAATCGGTCAAGACATTTAATTAATTAAATACTAGTTATTTAATTAATATTTCATCTACTTTTAATTAAATTATCAATTGATTTATATAGTTCATATCTTCTAATTCTCCAAATCTAAATCACCTTCCTCTAATTTAATTAAATAAACAAATTTCTAAAAAACAATTTATTTAATTAATTCTCACTAATCTCAAATTTGGAATTCAAGCACATGTCTACAACTTTTCATGCCACCTCACCAAGGTCACATAAAATTAAATAATTCTAATTTTTAATTAGAATTATCTTCAACAAATTTTCAAACACATGGCCTATTCCTCACACACTTCTTCAAAAAACTTTCAAACACATGGTCTTTTTCTCCCACACTTGATTTCTCCATCCATTTCGCATGTTTTATTTGGTCAAGGGATTCCTTCATCCATTTGGCATGTTGTCTTTGGTCAAGGGAACATTCTTCTTGATTCTCTCCATCTCTACCATTTATCCCTCTTGTTTGAATCTGGACCGTCAATCGTTGGCACATCACAAGATGCTTGGAAAATCCTATAAATACAACCCTTTTCCATAGTATTTTACATCCCACATTTGAGTAGAGTTATCATGCATGAATAGCTTTGGAGAATTGGAGCATTTGGAGTCTTATAGTTATCATCGTTTATCATTTTAACAAGTTTGCATTGTAGCATCATGTTAACTTAGAATCATATTTTGCTTCATAGTTGCATTTTAAATCATGTTTTTCTTTATAGTTGCATTTTAGATTATCATATCATTAATCATTTTAGCTTGATATCATAGCATTAGCATTGTATAATCTCACATCATTATCCATTTGTCAAAATATCACCATTATCATAGTATCATGGGTTTTATCATATAGTTGCATGTAGGAATTTAGATTTCTTACATTTTCAAACAACATCTCATTTCTTAAGTGGTCATTTTAACAACCATAGTGCACATACAAAATATGAGAGCCAAATGATTTAATAAATCCTTAAGAATATAGGACAATGACACATTTTTAGGAATTTAATCTTGTTTCAATTTGATTCAAATTGATTGATTAAATATATAATATAATAAGTATCATTGGTGAATGTGTTGATTTACTAACTCTCCCACATTTCACACACACATAAAATGGCACCCACCGTGGGGCACAACCCCATTTCTAATAATTTTTTGGAAAATTTCTTATAAATAGGTTGGATGTGACGTTTTAGCACAATCATGAGTTCTTTCAGCACATACGACATTTATTTTGGTGCATATGATCTCTGTTATGGTGCATACGACAAATATTTTAGTGCATTCGGGGTCTATTATGGTGCATGTACAACATTTCTTTCAGTGCATACATCAACTATTTTAGCGCATCCAAGGAGTTTTTCAGTGCTTTCGTCACTTCTTTTAGTGCATTCATCAGTTCTTTTAGTGCATACATGAGTTCTTTTAGAGCATAGAGTATCTTTTTTAGCGCATTGGATGACTATTTTAGCAAATCTATGTGAATTTGCAAAATTTTAAAATCCTGAGAACTAATTAGTGCTTTTTTCTTGCAAGTACTTTTATACAATGGTCAAAGACAATCTTATCAAACTACTGATGATTTATGCAGGGGCTAGACTTTTTTAATGCTTCCTTTTGGTTAAGATAGGCATCTAGCTTAATTAGAAGGTTAAAGAACACCATGTCTTCCATGCTTGATGAATGGTAGTCATATGCTCTCCCCTTAACTAGGTGACCAAAAATCCAAACCTATTTTCTTTTATTTTGTTTTATTCATAGAGCGCCTGCCTTGTGGGAAAAGGTAATCACCCAAGGGAATGATCCAACCGATAACACACTAAAGCCAAGTGACTTCCAACTAGGATATAAATGTGGGTAGTTGAGGAAAGTTCAAGTATCATGATGATTGTTCTGACAAGAAGGGAAGGAATGGTCTCTTGTCGTATGGATGATCCCCCATGAACGAAATGCCTATACTAGAACCCTTTGTTATAGCAAGGCCAAAATCCTTAATCTATTTACTGGCACAAGAAAGGTCATTCTGAAGCCATCCTACATTTTTACGGCTTTTAGTAGAGATGAAAATTATGTCATAGGAGTTTCATGCATATTGATGCTTGGCTACCCCGAGAAGTGAGTGTCATGGAGGGGATCCAATGGGGTCAAGCATCTAATCATCTACTAAAAGTAGGCGTAGCTAGAGTAAAATCCAAGTGGGAATCTAGTGAATATTTTTCTACACAGCCTTAGGATTGTTAATGCTTGATGTGTTTTACCAATGTGTTTTGAAAAAAAATTCAAATAGAACATAACACTAGAACTGAAAATCTTGATTCAAAAATCATCCATTTGAGTGCTCAATTTCCATCATTCACAAAGCTAGAAATCAAACAAAATTATCTTGTCAAAAGATTTTATCCTTGGAAACACTAAGATTCACAAATTCAAATCCAAACAAACAGATAGAGTCGCCAAAAACACCAGATCTTTGCAAGATTAGTGCATTCATGTTTTGTTATAGCGCATTGCTGCCATATTTTAGCACATCTAAAATTTGTTTCAACACATACATGCACTATTCTTGCACATCCATTGCTTTTTCCAGTGCATCTAAGTCATATTTTAGTGCATAGATCCTCTGTTATAGCGCATACACAACATATTTTAGTGCATCGACCCTATGTTATAGCACATACAGGAAATCTTATAGCACATTTGTGCAATCTTTTCACGTGTCTATCCTCTGTTATAGTGCATCCAGGCTGTCTTCTAGTGCATCTATCAAATCTTTTAGCACATCCATGCTCTATTTTAGCACATCCATTAAATGCAAAACCCGAGAGCTAATTTTATCCCCTATTTGACATTTTGAGCTAGAAGTCAGAATCCTTTTTAGTCTAGAATCACTTCTCAAGTACAACAGAGTCTAAACTTGTCAAAAATGACCTCTAAAAGTAGAAATCTCCAATCTAAAACTAGATCTAAGCATCTCAAAGTTCCTAAATCATCAAACTTATCACACCTTTGATTGTTAAGCCTAGTTCCATCATCATGATTTATCATCCTCTCATCACGAAACAAAGTTGTATAATCAAATTAAACTTAGTCTCATCAATAGAATTTGTCATTATATTTTACTTAGTTGTAATCCTTGGCACTATTCCAAACAAAGATCAAAGTTTAGTCAAAGTATAACACTTGTATGCCCATTCGAACAAGATTACAAAAGCATAAACTAAAGGAAAAAGAACTAGAAACACAAAACATCGAAATGAAAAACTTTGGAACTCAAAGCATCAAAACTCAAAACACCATGGTTGAGGCTAAAGAAAATACTTTCCATGGAATCAACAACATTAAAGGTGAATAAATAACTAAGGAAGACATTCAACATGCTGAATAAGATCCTAATGTCCACAAATTCTTAGAAAATATCTTCGAAAGAAATGGGGAAAAATACCTACTAATGTTGGCTAAACAAGGTGCCAAATTTCTTGAGGATTTTGATGTTAATCAATTAAAAGAACCTTCCAAAAAGCTTGAAAATGATCCAGAACAAGTGGTTTCCCTAACTCATCAAATGAAGAACCTCCAACAATAATTTCCTGACATGCAAAGGGTAACATCAAAATGATACTTGATACAAGATATTTGTCCCTATCTGTTTGATCAAAGTATCCACATGATTCCCTTTCCCAAAGTATGAAAAATACAATGGAAAAACTAATCCAATAGACCATGAGTCTTGAATTTGCATATGAAGAAATGTACTTGATGTGGTTATTCCCAGGAAGTCTAGGTGGAAAATTCCTTGAATGGTTTTCCAAACTCACGCCACCAATTAACACCTTTGAAGAATTGGTTAACTAGTTCATCACCCAATACTTTTATAACATCCAACATGACATCACAATGAAGGACCTTTGCAACTTGAAACCGAAAAAGGGTGAATCATTCCTTGTATTCTTACAAAAATGGAGAAGGTTATTTGCATGATATTCTCATCTTGTCCCTAAAAAGGAAAAGATAGAAATCTTTATCGACAACCTAAATGAGGAGATGAGATACATATTGGAATTTCAATGTCCACCTACCTTCAAAAAATTGATTGAAAACATAATTAAAATTGAAGAGGCTTTGGTCAAAAGAGGACTCATAAAACTTTACAATGAAAACAACACATCAAGCTCCTCCAAAAATTACAATAACAATGACAAACCAAAGTTATGGAAAAGAAAAAAGAATGTCGGTAACAATGATGGCACAATTGAAAACCAAAATACAAAACCTATATTCAACTTAACAGTAGCTACCACCAAAACTAATCAAAACAACAATCCACCCAACAACCAAAGCAACAACCAAAATGTTAACCAAGGAAACAATCAAGGTAATGTTGGATCTAGAGCAACATCATATCGAATGTCCTCAAATAGGAGAAGGTTCACACCTTTAGCACAATCATTAAAATCAACATTAAAGGAACTTCTTGAAGCTAAAGCCATAGCATTACCAAAGGAAAGAAATTAGGAACCACAAGTTAAGCCTCCATGGTGGAATGATGCACATTTTTGTGACTTTCATCGAAACAAAGGGCATAAAACCAATTGTTGCATGCAATTGAAACACTTGATACAAGATTTGATCAACAACAAGACCTTATTTTTAGAAGGACTCCAAACAAACAATGATCATGGAGCATTGAAAAACCCTCTACCAAACTATGAAAATGGGGAGTACTCATCATAAAACACCAAAGGAAAAATGTGAATTATGTTTATGACACCACTATTCTCCATATTGAGGTGGTTGATGATAAAACCCATGAAAAACTAGATCTTATTGCAACTGATAACCCAATAAATGACAACATCATTGAACATGAACAAAACCCATTGCAACTGAAAATCATCACCATGACATCAACATCATGACACATCAAATCAATGACCTTGTGCCAATAAATTTGATCACCAACATTGTTGCAAATAACAATTGAATCAATATCATTAAAATCAAGGAAAAATAAGACAATTCACCGATCAATGCAATCACTAGAGGACAAGCCAAGGTAACATTGAAAGGAGCTACCCCTTCCACGTCTAATACAACTGCTATCCCTACAAAACCATATAGTATAGTTGTTCAATTATAGAAGATACCAAAATAAATCTCCATATTAGAACTCCTTAAGATCTCACCCACTCAGAAGGAAATCTTAGAGCAAGCTCTACTTGCCACCATGGTACCAAACAACTTGGAAGTTTTCCAATTTCAAACTATGGTGGGACACTTGACCACACCACATTTCCTTTCATTTTTTGAACATGACGACGTATCTATCACCCATCCACATAACACTACTCTCCACATTAAGGTTTTAATCCATAAACATCACATTAAACATGTTCTAATAGATGGAGGAGCTGGCTTAAATATCTGCACTCTAAAAATTTTCTGTGCACTTGGATATTATGAAAATGCTATTGATCCTAGAAGAAAAATCACAATAAAAGCATATGATGATGAAGAAATATCCTCCCAAGGATTGATTTTCTTATCAATTCAAGTAGGACTAGTTGTCGAAGATATAGTATGCCAGGTGTTGGACAAAGAGTTAACATACAACATACTCTTGGGACGTCCTTGGATTCATGAGATGCAAGCCGTACCATCAATATATCATCAATGTTTGAATTTCCCATTCAATAGACAAGAAATCACTATTGTTTTTGATTCCAACAACCCCTAATACTACACCACACTCAGAACAACCCAAGACACTTTGGTACCACACAACAGGGAATCTACAACTCCCGGTTCATCCAACAGTGAAAGACAATCAAATTACTTGTCAAAATGGGTTGAGAAAAAGGACCAATCAAATGGTAAAGGTGTTGGTGAGTCTACTCCATGAAATCATGAAAGCCAACTCAATGCCTTACCAAAACAGGTTGAGAAGATCCAATTGAAAGACAAAGGCATGGGGGAATACTCATTTGAGCAATCCTTATGTTTATCACAACTTTCATCTTGTCCTAAGATATATGGACAACCCTCTATGTCAAGACACCAATCCACAAAACCAATCACATGATTTGATGGTAGGTTTGTAAAAGCAGGCACTATAATTGAGGAATCTAAAGATAAGGAAATTTTAAACTAGATTTAAAAGGATGAGGAACAATCCCAAATAGCAACAACTACCAGTATACAAACAAAATAATATGTTAAAGGATTCACTATCCTAGAGAAGATGGGGTATAAAGGAAATGGTCCTATGGGTAAATGACAAGAAGGCATTGTAGAGCCAATACAACCCACCCTAACCAATCTAAAGGACAAAAAAAGACTAGGTTACAAAGAAGAATCCAAAGAAGAAACTAGACAACAAGTTGTCAAATGAATCCTTCAATTGAGAGATAGTTTAGAAACATACTCCAATGAATATGAATGGGATTCCCTCTCAGAAGAGTCTTGTCATCATAAGGAGATTGATGTGGTACAAAAGTATAAGCCAACAGGTATGGAGGGACATAGCTTGAGTTATCGACCACTTGAAATTGGATCACAAAATATCGATGACTCAAGTGAAGAAAATCATTCTTCGAGCGAGATAGATACTTCAGAAGAGAGTAACATCTTAGACCTCAATATTTCCATTGGACATTCTGATGACATTTCCATCATGATGCTTACCCCTTCTGACCTTGGCCAATCTAACGATTCTATGCCATTAGTACACCCTGAATTGATTGACTGGGACCAATATGAGCTATTTGATCTACCTACCTTTCTGAATAATGATGTCATTGTCAACTTCCTTTGTTTCAACAATCCATAAAAAATTCCACTATTGAACGTCATAAAAAAGCTTCCAACAGGGGTGTGTCAAATCTTTTAGCTACAAAATGAATAATACAAGAAATTGATTTGATGGTGAAAATCATTCAATGGAAGTATCTGATCTAGAAAAAGTAAAAATAAAGAGTGCATCCAATGGAAAAAACCTCTTTGAGGCGTCAAAAGATGGAAGATTTGACAATCTCCCAGAACACTGTAAGGAAAAATCAAAAGTGTTGATTGAACCTACATAGTCTATCAATGTTGGCACAATTGAAACAATGAAGACCCTGCACCTTGCATCATCCATGACAAAAGAGGAATAACCTAGCTTCACCAAGTTCTTTGTGGAGAGGTAGATCAAATTTTCTTGGTCTTATGCTGACATGGCAAGCATAGATCCAGAACTCATAATGCATCATTTATCACTACCACCTAGCGTAAAACCAGCAAAGCAAAAGTTGAGAAAAATGCACCCTCATATCGCCCTCTTGGTAAAAGCCAAATTGAAGAAGCTATTGTATGTGGGATTCATTAGACCTATCGACTATGCTGAGTGGATATCAAATATTGTGCCAGTATCAAAACCAGAAAAAAGCATTAAGATATGCACATACTTCAGGGATCTTAACAAGGCTTGCCCAAAAGATGATTTTCCTCTACCTAATATTGACATCATAGTAGATTTAACAGCGGGACATGAAATGTTATCACTTATGGATGGCTTCTCAAGGTATAATTAGATAAAAAATTCACCTGAAGATCAAGACAAAACACCCTTCACATGTCCTTGGGGCACTTTCTGCTGGAATGTAATGCCTTTTGGGTTGAAAAATGTTGGAGTCACATATCACAGAGCAATGACCACCATCTTCCATGACATGATGCACACTTTATGGAAGACTATGTAGATGATTTACTGGCAAAGTCATTCACTACGGAGGGACACCTAGAAATTTTAGACAAGATCTTCACTAGATTGGAGAAATTCAATATGAGACTAAATCCCAAGAAATGTGTATTCGGCATAACATCAACTAAAATATTTAGATACATTGTGTCATCCAAAGGTATTAACGTGGATCCTATAAAGGTTAAAGCCATCATGGAGATGCCTCCTCCTAAAAACATCAGCCAGCTCAGATCTTTGCAAGGAATATTCCAATCTATCTTGAGGTTCATCACACAACTCGCTAACAAAACTCATCCTTTCAACCACTTAGTACACAAGAACATATCTTTAAAGTCGGATGAGAAGTGTGAAGTAGCCTTCAATAAACTCAAGAAATATCTAATGTCACCACCAATACTAGTACCACCAACTAAAGGAAAGCCATTAATACTTTACATTGCAAGAATTGAGATATCTTTGGGAGCTTTACTGGCATAGGAAGATTCTACAGGAAATGAAAGGGAAATCTATTATATCAGCAGGACCTTGAATGGTTAGGAGATCAACTACACCTTCATTGAAAAAACTTGTCTTGCGGTAGTATTTGCTACCCAACAACTCAGACATTACATGTTGACTCACACCATTAAACTCATAGATAAAATTGATCCCCTAAAGTATCTACTCAGCAAAGCTACCCTAACAGGAAGACTAGCCAAGTGGGTCATGATATTGAGTGAGTTTGTCATCTAGTACATGGACAGAAAAAAAATCAAGGGTCAATCCATAGCCGATCAACTAGATGAAGCACCATTGCAATAATATCATCCAATGAACATTGAGTTTCCAGATGCTAATGTCCTAATGGTATCAACACAACAATGGATGTTGTACTTTGATGGTTCTTATACACAACATGGATTAGGCATAGGAATATTTTTTATCTCACCACAAGGAAATACCATTCCCAAGTTCTATAGACTGATGTTTCTTTGCACTAATAACACAGCCAAATATGAAGCATTGATCATTGGGATCAAAGTAGCACTCAAATGGAAGATCACATAATTGTATGTCTATGGTGATTCACAACTAGTCATTAAACAGGTGAATGGTGATTACCAAATAAAAGATGACAAGTTGATGCCATATAAAAGAATGGTTGATGACTTCAAAAAGTACTTTGTGGAGATAAAATTTGAGAAGATTCCTAGAGGCAGCAACAAAGCTACTAATGCCATGGCTAGCATTGCTTCTCTCTTGCAAATTCTTGAAAAAAGAGCTCATTATGAGTTCATGGTGGAACAATGGTTTAACCCATCCTATGACAACCCAGAATCCCAAGTCATCTACCATTTAACCGAGGCCATTGTTTCCACCTATGCGAAAATATACACTTATTTAAAAGAAAATACCCTCCCACCTGATTTATCCTACAATTAGAAATGCAACCTCATCCAACAAGCAACTCACCATACCTTAATTGTTGATGCACTTTACCACCAAGGTCTTGATGGTACTCTCCTTTTGTTTCTGGAACGTAACGAAGATGAAACCACTTTACGTGAGGTCCATGATGGTATCTATGGTACACATTCAAGTGGCTTAACTTTAGCTAAGAAAATCCTCTGTTTGGGGTATTGTTGGCCAAATATGGAGAAGTCATTCCAATATGTCAAGAAGTGTTAGAAATGTCAAATCCATGGAAACTTGATACATGCACCACACAAGAGTTGCAACCTTTCGCATCAACATGGCCTTTCTGTCAGTGGGGAATAAATCTTTTAGGTAAGATAAATCCATCTTCATCCAATGAACACAATTTTATCATTACAACCACATAGTACTTTACGAAGTGGATTGAAGTTGTTCCTTTGACCTCCGTCACAAGAAAGAAAATTTTATCATTCATCATGAATTTTATCATTTGTCGGTATGGAATTCCTCAATCTATTATCATAGAAAACGATAGACACTTCAAGAATTAGGATGTCCAAAAAATCTGGGAGAGGTTGCATATACACAATCGATTTTCTACACCATATTATCCCCAAGCAAATGGCCAAGCAGAGGCCTTGAACAAGACTATCCTAAAAATATTGATGAAAACCGTCAATGATGTTGGACAAGATTGGCACATTAAATTGAACCCTGCTTTGTGGGCTTACAGAACCAGTATCAAAACCATGATAGGAGCTACACCCTATGCTCTAGTCTATGGATCAGAGGCCATTCTACCTATAGAGGCTGTAATACCATCACTTCGGGTGTCACTAAAGGGGATCATATCAGATGAGGATTATAGAGTATCCCAGTTACAAGAATTGGAACTGTTAGATGAGCATCGTCAGGAAGCGGTTGATCACCTAAAAGCCTATTAGCAGAGGATGTATAGGAGCTGCAAAGATAGAGTGAAACCAAAAACCTTTCAGGTGGGTGAATTGGTCCTAAAAGAAAATCCCCGTAATCAATAAGATAGAGAGGAAAAGGGGAAATTTGAACCTAATTTGCTAGGTCCCTTTGTCATTGTATCATTCTTCGGATCTAGAGCATACCAGTTGTTTATACTAGAAGGGGATTTATTTGATGAACCCCTCAATAGCTTGCATCTCAAGAAATTCTACACCTGAATCATCCAGTGCATCGGAAAGAGTCGTGAAAAAATACAAAAACATCATAAAAGGTCTTGAAAAAATGGTTACCTTGATGAAAACCTAGAAAAAAGGCATCTTGGTAAAAACAAAAAAATCAAAGAAAGAAAAAAAATACAAAAAAAGTGAAAAAAATACAAAAATCATTAAATTTGAAAAAGTGCAATAAAAACAAGTAGTGAAAACTTGGCAATAGGCACTATTTGTGATAGGTTAGGTTTTCCATCTATTTGAGCATGCTGACCATTTGTTTTCACCTTCATTTTTCCTATCATCAGAAATCTTCATGTACATATCCTGACATCGTGGTTGTGTCTCACCCTAGACTGGGGGAAAAATCTTGAAGTCACTGGGGGCAATAAACTTTGAGCTTAAACCAATAGAAAAACAATAGTAGTACAACACAACCCAAAATATTGATCATATCGCAACACAACATTGAACATCAATCACCACCAGTAACACATCAACCATCAAACATCAAATAGCTAAATCAATCTAATAAAAAAAACCTCATTTGAATGGATGATGTTCCTTTTAAATCATGGCTTTATCACTGTGGCATGAATGTTCAAACTATTGAACTTTGGTTTTTGTTATCATATATTTGGAGGACCTTGATGATGTATTGAACTAGAGGAGTCAAGAAGGAGTATAATTATTCTTTGTTTGATGTCTATGAGTTGATCATTACTACTATGTAAATTGTCACGGGACGTGCTCTACAAAGTATCACTAATGGTATTCTGAATTTGCATAGGAAAATAGTCAACTCTTATCTATTTACACAAGCAATACTCAAGTAATCTCAGTTTAATTATACCTAGATTCTTTTGTTAACTTGCAATATCAAAAATCATGGAAGTAGTACTTCGGTCATCATGGTCTAAATTATGCCATCGATGCTTGTACTCACTTTCAACATTTTAAAGGCTCAATGATGATAAAAAGAATGATAAACCGACTGTTACAATGACAAAATTTGAATATTAGATTTTCATGGTTAAGTTAGGTTGCATCCATGTTAGTCTACATCTGTATCTACAAGATTTCCAAAGCTACAAGAATTTCACAATGATGTTATCTCTCGTATCAATGGATTGGATACATTTGACATTAACCAAAAAAAAATCATTCTCATATAGTTGCACATCAGTCACATCATCATTTGCATACATTAAGAAATAATTCTCATATCATATGTACATGATCACATCATTCATCCATCCATGCATCACATCATAACTTTTGCATTAAAAAAAAATGCAAAAAGACATGCATTGTATGTCATTTCCATAATCAAAATCATGCCATATAGTTGCATTAACAAAGTGGTCCACTAAGCTTAAATGAGTGAGTCTCCAGATTTCCAAGAGAATTAGGAAATACGTTAGGTTTTGTGAAGCTTAACTTAACAAATAATCAACTTATTGCAGCCTTCCCATAGCTATTGGAAATTGAATAGATTCACTCATTTAAGCTTAAGGCCCTATAGGTTTTGAAGTCTTGCAAACTCAGTTAAGCATAATCATTTACATCACATATCTTGCATATTATAAAACATCATCCATATATCATCCCATCATCATTACATCCATACATGATAAATTTATGCAACATCCATAACCATCATATATTATTTGCATCCCACATCATTGCATAATCAAATCCATCTTACATAGCATAAAAAATAACCCATAAAATATATAGAATCATACATCATGCATTATCATATCATCATTGCATACATCATAATCATCATGATCATCATCATATAAACATCATAAACACATAGAACTAGGCACCATCATACGATCATACATTCATCCATTCATGGCGTCATTAATTTGCATTAGAAAAGAACAAAAACATAAAATGCATCACATTTCATTAGCATAATAGGACCCGTCGTATACATCATATAAACATCATTCATAAAGCATCATAGAATCATAACAAATTAGTTGCATCATCATTTTTATCCATAACATATCATATAGTCATCATATAGAACATCACATAGCATCATAAAATAGAAATCAAAGGAATCCATCATAATCATCATAATCATCATCACATCAAATTCATATAGACACATAGATCATAATCATCGCCACATGTCATATAACCTCAAAATAATAATGTCAAAGTATAGAAGGATATCCAAAGGTACAAAGAGATACATCAATATAAAAAATGGCAGTGTATCATAATGTCTCAAATTAATTGGTACATCATCAATGTCTCAACTGAATAAAGAGGTATACGTCATGTCCCAAAATACATCAAAATCTGTCATCATAATTGGAGCTATGTTATGCTCCCCCCAGACGGTGTTGGCATCACATGGCCAATACCTCCCCCACATGACGGCCCTATACCAGGATCTCTCCTATCTTGAGGAAGTGGTTGTGTCACACCCACGCTAACGGTATGAGACAGAGACCTCCTTGACCGGGACTATGCAAAACTCTCCCACTACTTTGGAGGAATTGGATCATGATACCTAACCCTATAAAACTTTGCCTCCTGTGCAACATGACGCATATCCCTAAAGTAGTCTATAGTACTGGCAGCCGCTATAGCCTGTTGTAGCCTCTCAGCGATACCCTCAACCTAATCAACCTGTTGTTGCAGAGAATCCCTCTCAATAGTCATTGTGGCAACCTATTCCTACATATGTTCCTGACCCTAACCCTGTACCTAGGCAAGCTGAGCCTGTCCCTACTGAACCTGTTGTCTCGTAGCATCCCTCTCAGCCGTCAATATCTGAACCTGCCCCTAGACTTGGGCATGTTGAGGTTGTACCTACTATGTCTGCTATCTCCCAACATCCTTCTCGATTGTTACTGTCCATATTTGTCCCTGTGCCTATGTGAGCAAAGCCTGTACCTACTCTAGTTGACCCTGCACCATTTGAACCTATACATGTAAACCAAAAATTTGTGTTTGTTGTTGTGGTGAGGGTAGCTGAATCTCCACATGTCACCTCCTGTGGGGAACTCTCATCTCTCCAACATCGAGACCTGGGCCTCTTCCACCCTCATCTCCACCCCCATCACCCCCATCATCACCCTCACCATCTCCATCTCCATCACCATCCTCATCATCACTGCTATCCTCCTCAGACTCCTCATCCTCCTCTCTCCTCAGTCTCCGCCCATGACCTACCCTCCCCTCCTCTAGCAATGGTGTTGGCTCGTCTGGGATGGTAATCTGATGGAATGGATGATGGAACATCTAATGTGCATACTCATCTGATATCGATGCATCGATGATATCTAGATACACCTCCCAAAGCATGCCCTATAACTCATGGAAATGTTGCACTGTTGTAACATAAGAAAAAATAGGCCCCAAATCTATAGAATCCACCTGTCATCATGCATAGTGTGCCATGCCCTGGGGCATCCCTTACATTCTACCATACTGCCTTAGTACCTTCACTAGCATAAACCTATCAAGAATAAATTATGTTCGTCTGATTAAGTATATCGACTGGCACAAAAATGATATCTCAGTGTTGTCCTTCAACCACTACTCACAATCTAGATAAGGACACCATACCACTGACTCTAAATGATCAAGTTCCATCCTCCAGTACTCCAACTTTCCTGGCCTAGGCTTAGCAAGTCAACCAACATAAATGTGCACATATGGCCTCATGGCGGGCCATTGTCCCTCTCCAACTGGCCGTGCGACTACTATATTCTCCCAAGCCCAGACCTAAAGTAATGTGACCCCCGTTGATAAACTAGCCCCTTCAAAGTAAACCACCTGGTGCAAATCATGGTACAAATGTGTGAGCATACAACAACCTCACACATATCTCATGCTTTGAGCAATCATACTCTCCAATATCCAGCCCCATCCAACTGACAATCCCTTTGACCTACGATCAGGACAAATGAACCCTCCAATAAATCTGGCAAGAATGGAAGGCAATGCAGAATAAACATCAACCATATCCCTCCAAGGAATATCATAGCCACATTTATGCTAATCCTCAAGCACTCTGTGCAGTGCATCAGTCTCGCCTTACTCCTGTGAATCATATAGAACCAACACCCCAACAATAGGAATATGTAGAATATGATATATGTTATTGGGAGTCACTATAATATCAACAGTGGGAATATGAAAGGTGTTATGCTCATTGTGCCACCCCTCTGCTAAAGTTGTTAGCAAACCCCTGTTGATTTTTCTCCTTTAGCACATAGGTGTAGTGCAATAGCGCATAAAGTGACTAATCTAGCACATAGGATAGGCTAGCGCAATAGCACATAGAGTGACTGCTCTAGCACATAGGATAGGCTAGCGCATAGGTTCGCTGATGTAGAACATATGTGTGCTGAAGTAGTGCATTCAATAATGGTTGTGGTGCATAGGATAGTTTAGCTCTTAGGTGAACTGATTTAGCAAATAGATTAAATGATGTAGCCCATAAGGTGTTTTGACACATCGAGACCCTGTTCCAACACATCTGCGAAATGTTTCGGCACATAGATTAGTTTGGCGCATTGAAGGTCTATTTAAGTGCATTGATTAATTTCTCTAGCACATCAAGTTTTTCAGTGAATTAAAACTCAGTTTTAGTGCATTGGCAAAATTTAAACCAGATTGATGATTTTCTTGATTAGACTCCTTGATTTTATTGATGTTTGATCGCGTTAGCCTTTGATTTGATGATGATTGATGATGTTGATAGATTAGATGTCTATTGATCTCATGATAGGTGAGATAAAATGATAATTGAACTCATGATAGGGGGGGATTAATTATATTTTGATTGATTAGTTGACCTCATGATAGGTGAGATAAAATTGATTGATGAACCTCATGATAGGCGAGGTCAAATTGATTTGATGAACCTCATGATAGGTGAGGTTGAATTGTTGATGAACCTCATGATAGGAGAGGTTGATTCTATTGATGAACCTCATTATAGGCGAGGTTGATTTGATTAATGAACCTCATGATAGGCAAGGTTAACTTGATTGATGTTCACAAGATTTGATCAATATCTCACCAGCGTTGATTAGATTGATAGGATGATTGATGATTTTATGATGATAGGAGTCATTGACTAGTTTATAGATTAGAGAGCACTTTCCTAGGACGTGGGATTTGATTCCACAGCTGATGATGGCTAACACAACTGTCATTGCACGATGTGGTTTGTCTTCCTTGATTAGAATGTCCTAGATTAGGGTCAACAGGGGTTTGCTGACATATCAGAGGTCCGTACATTGTTCGACGGTCATGTCATTGCACGCACTCTAATCAATGTGTGTGGTAAGGGATCATCATGCTACTCCAAATTGCTAGATTGCTCACTCTCTCTCAAGTTTTCAAAATCCAAAATGCACAAATGAACTTTTCAATCACCTTTTTAACCTTTTAAAGGCTAATTAAGTGGGATTTTTATGGGGTTGTTTTATTTTATTTTTCAAAGGGGCTTAATTGATTATTTCATCACCTCGTGGCTTTAAGATCATTTTTTAGGAGATAAGTTATTTCTGAATTATAAAATTTTAGATCATCATCAAATCATCGAAAAATCATCAAAATATTCAAAAATTCAAAATAATCCTAACAATTCAAAAACTCGCTGATATATCTCTCGAGGGGGCATATATCTGTCATCACCTGAAAATCAATGTCTGGGGCATTGATTTTTATTTTTTGACATCAACAACAAAAAATTTCTTTAAAGCAACGTGTAAACACATTACTTCAAAGAGGGGAAAAATGTATACACCTAAAATCAGTCAAGACATTTAATTAATTAAATACTAGTTATTTAATTAATATTTTATCTACTTATAAATAAATTATCAATTGATTTATATACTTCATATCTTCTAATTCTCCAAATCTAAAATCACCTTCCTCTAATTTAATTAAATAAACAAATTTCTAAAGTTTGTTTTATTTAATTAATTGTCACTAATCTCAAATTTGGAATTCAAACACATATCTACAAATTTTCATGCCACCTCACCAAGGTCACATGAAATTAAATAATTCTATTTTTTAATTAGAGTTATCTTCAACAAATTTTCAAACACATGGCTTATTCCTCACACACTTCTTCAACAAACTTTCAAAAACATGGTCTTTTTCTCTCACACTTGATTCCTCGATCCATTTGGCATGTTTTCTTTGGTCAAGAGATTCCTTCATCCATTTGGAATGTTGTCTTTGGTCAAGGGAACATTCTTCTTGATTCTCTCCATCACCATTCGTCCCTCTTGTTTGAATCTAGACCGTCGATTGCTGCCACATCACAAGATGCTTATAAAAGCCTCTAAATATAACCCTTTTCCATAGTATTTTACATCCCACATTTGAGTAGATTTATCATGCAGGAATAGCTTTGGAGCATTGGAGCATTTGGAGTCTTATAGTTAGCATTGTTTAGCATTTTAACAAGTTTGCATTGTAGCATCATGTTAACTTAGAATCATGGTTTTCTTTATAGTTGCATTTTAGATTATCATATCACTAATCATTTGAGCATATGCAGAATAATTTTAGCTTCATATCATAGCATTAGCATTGTATAATCTCACATCATTATCCATTTGTCAAAATACCACCATTATCATAGTATCATGGCTTTTATCATATATTTTCATGTAGGAATTTATATTTTTTACATTTTTAAACAAGATTTCGTTTCTTAAGTGGTCATTTTAACAACCATAGTGCACATATGTGAAAAGAAGGATTTTGGCACCTAAATCCTTCCTTGCTCTGTAAGTGTTTTTCACCTAAAAGGGGAAAGATGGGCCAAAATGCACAATGTTTCACTCAAGATTAATGTAAGAATGGATGGGAAATGGATGTGAAATGTGTGTGGATGTTTTTGAATACTTACAAATTCAAATGAATGAATGTAAACTAATCTAATGCAAGACGCTGGAAAACAAAATGTTGATTACAAATATGAACTAGAAACCTAAACAAATGAAAATAGAAATAAATGAAACTAAACATAGTGCACCTAGAAGTAGATTACTATTGCTGGAAGGTTCTGGAATGTTCCACAAGTCACTGTTAATGTCCATTGGGACTGATTTTCCATGCATGGTGAATCAATCCTACTTTTGATGAAAAGTCCAAGAAATAGGTTTTTGACTGCTAGGAGCTAAATTCTGACAAAATCACTTTTCAGGCATATAGATGAGACTCATTCGCCATGGTTGGTAAATTATTCAACCTACAAGAACTACCAAATTCAAGAGTTGATTCTGTGTAGCTAGATCTACACTTCTACTTCTTATAGGTGTATGCTTCTGAAATTGTTGGATTCGGGTCTGAAAATGACTTTTTGTTAATATTTTGACTTGAATGATGAAGAGATGACTTGAATGACTTTGAAACTTGATCTTCAATGATTTCCAAGCTTCCAAAGGACCTAAATCTGCAAACACACAAGAAGAAGATGAGAAATATTGATTGTTAAGGGATGGGGGTTTGCCTAAGTCAAACCCCTTCTAGCTAATTAAACCAAAATGATGAAATAAATGAATAAAACATGCAACAATGGAGGAGATTACCTTTCCATGATGATTTATCTTGAAATTTTACAATAATGGAGGAAGATTCAACCCATAATGCTTTAGAAAGATAACTTGATGACTTCTAATGAAGAAAGCCTAGTTTGCTTAACTTGGATGAGAAGATAGATGATGAATTAATGATGAGAGATGTAAAAATGAGTTCTTAGATATAAAATGAGGACAAAAACACTTATTTATACACAATTGTGCCTTAGTATCTTGATTATACCTAATCACATGCCAACATGTAGTGAAATTAAACTTTAAATTTCACTTTCTCCTGCTCAAAGGTGAAAATGGGGCCAGATACGACTCATTCACCACACGTGGTAAATGGGTCCCACCTAGATGGGACTGATTCTCCATGCATGGGGAATGGGTCCCATAGGGGCCTTTTTGACAACTCAGATGCCAGGGGATAAGGAAATAAGGTTTAAAATGAAACTTTGTCGAGAATTTGATCAATTAGAGCCTTGGGATGCACATTATGGTTTAATAGGGGCCTAATAGTGATTATGTAAATGTCAAATAGGGCTTGGGACACAAAATTCAATGTGAAAGTGTAACTAAATATAGTTTACAACACTAAAATGAGGTCCACATAGCCTATGAAGGCATAAGAATCAGTGTGAATGTGCAAGACACATTACAACACTAATTTAACATTAAGTTTAAGTTAAGAACCTTCTGGATTGATGTAATAATGTTATTAAACACATTTTATAATGTTGAATTAGGGAGAAATAAGTTTATTACGTCTAGGAGAACGTGAAATTCCTTTACAAGATTTTGCAACACCTTCACAAGACGTCAATAAACACATTTTATTCAGTGTGCAAGGGTACAATACCTAGTGTTGATATGTAAAATGCTTCACAACACTAGATTAAGACCTCATTAAGTCCATTTTATCATGACTTAATCCCATGTCAAGCAAAGGGTCCTTTTTTGGATGACACATTTAGCCCTCACTTTAGTGAGAGGATGAACCTGCTTAAAACTCATACTAAAGTAGACATTCAAAAGAGATCCTCATGCACAGATGCAAATGACAAAGAATGACAAAGATCAAGGAGGTTGTGCAAGCCCCTAGGATCCAATATCCTAATTTAAACCATCAAGATACAAAATCATGCAATGACAAGAAAAAAAAGAGATGAAAATGATGTACTCACTTTGGGGCCACAGAACTTCAGGTCATCTGCAAGGTGAGAAGGCCACAACAAACTCACTTTGGGGCCATAGAATTTATGGTTGTCCATGGGGTGACAAATCCCAAAAAGGTAAGATATATACTCTAGTTGGTATGAACTCACAAACGCAAAGGTGGTTATGGGGAAAATTCATGCCACTAGGTGGGCTTCCCACCTAACCATATTAAAGTTATACCTCCTGATAACTTTAACAAGGCACCACAAGAAAATGCTCATGAAAAAAAATAAAAGGTACCACAGTCATGTAAGTTGAATTATGCAAGGTGGAAAAAGAAAATGCAAAATGTAAAAATGCAAAAATACAAACATGTAAAGATGTTAAATGTTTGAAGGAGTCTTGTTTAGTTCATGTGAGGTCAGTCACTTAGGGAATATTATGTCTAATGTCTCCAAGAGAGGACCAATAAAAGAATAGTATATTGAAAACTTAGGGGATGCAGTGTGTCACATCAAGCCACCAAGAGGAATGTAATATGCTAAGATAGATCACCATTATGAAGGACATAACAACCAATGTCATCCACAAAGTGACGAACACATCAAATAAACGACAAGGCTACACTAGGAACCAAGGATGCAAATAAATTATGGTAATGTATTCCCCCCACTTTAAAGGAATTTCTACACATCGTTCTGTGAGAAATTACTTTAAATTAGAAGAGAAGATGAGAGCTTATTCAAAAATACCTATGCCAAGTCATATGTTTTTGATAAGTTGTGTCATGAAGAAAGAGAGTTTGTCATAAGCGAGTCAATCTTAAAACATGTCATCCACATCTCAAGCTTACTCTTATACATCCATGAAAGGTTAAAAATTAGTGAAAAGAGACAAATACAAGTGACATACAAGGACAAGGCTAATGAATCCCTTGCCCCCACTGAGTGCAAGAAAAAGGTGAGCCGAAATTGTTGATGAGATGAATGCTAGAGTGAAAATCAATGGCAATTAGAGGAACCAGGTTCCCCCACATAGGGAAGCATACCAAACTCCCAAAAATGTTGGATTTTATGACTCAAGGCTTTGCATTCATTAGTGGAATGTCCATGAACTCTATGATAGGCACAAAATGAAGTCTTGTCATAACATTTCTTTTGAGTTCTTGGAGGGAGCATTTTCAAGTGATCTTGGAGGAGTCTTGACAAGATACCCTCTTGATCAATGGGAGAAGGTGGTCCTGGTCTTGTGGTTTGTTTGAAAGATACATCTTGCTTAGTATTAAATGTCATACTTATGCAAGTTTCTCGAGATTGTGATATTTTATGCTTCCCATTATAGGAGGATACAAAATCTAACGAATTCAAATCATGAAGATTTTAAGAGATGACATTGACTTTAAGTGAAGGTGTAGTTGTAGGTGTGTGTTTTATGTTTGGTAAAGGATGATTTTCAAGACCATTAGTTACTAAGGATGATTTAGGAGTGTGTTGTGTGGGGTTGTTGATGTTGAGTGAGGTTTTGGAGATCTCAATCATATGACAATCGTGAAGACCATGAGTTGTTTGTTGTGTGTTAAGCTGTATAGGATTGCAGATACCTTGTTCTCAAACACTACATCCTTTTCCATGATATCCTCATTGTTTAATGAGTTAATAACATTTTCCCTAAAGTTGTTTCATGGATTTGGAATTGAGGAGTTGTTCATTATTATGTTTTTCAAGGGTTATTATAGATTTTTCTTTGTTGTCTAAAGTGTTTGAGGTAGATGCTTTCGAAGGGTCGCCTGAATTTTTTGTTGACATGATGGTTAGTTATCCTTTTGTCTCTCCTTTCTTTTGGATGACTATGTATTCACTCATAAATGATGGTGTGAAGTCTAAGGATCCAAAATTGTCACCAAATAATTTATATGGTGATCCCTCATCATTGTGTTCAATTTCAAGAGGATCTATGTTGGATGTTGGAATCAATGTTTTCAAAGGGCTTGTAGCTCCTTTTTCAAGGTGAAAACAACATTCAAGCTTGGTATCTACTTCAACTTAATAAATTTTATTGTTATAGACATATTTCATTATGCGATGAAGGGTTGAAGGAACTACATTCATCTCATGAATCCATCATCTGCCTAAAAGAAGATTGTACGAAAGATCATAAGGCATGACATGAATAGGAGTTTGCAAAGTAACAACCCCAACTATAATGGGAAAAGTGATTACACTGAGCATTTTCTTTGTTGTATTATCAAATCCTCGAATAGAGAAAAAATCAGGTATTATTCATGACCTGTAAAATTTTAATCAATCAAGGAGACTCACACTACACACATTAAGGGAAAAACCATTATCTATGAGAGTGTGTTTGATACCTGTGCGATTGAGTCAAGAAATTATCATAAAGGCATCATATTGTTTATGCAACTCCAAAGGAGGGAGCTCATGTTGATGGAAGGTAATGTCAAGATTCCTTTTGTGGATGAGAGCTACCACATCATTCAGAGTTGTACAAGGAGGAATTGTGATTTTTTTTAAGAATGTTTGAAGAATGTTGTAATTGGTGAGTCCTAAAGTAAATCCCAAAGGGAAATCTTTGTAGGAGTATTTTTTAATTGTTCAAAAAGATCATACTCCTTTGTGTGTGGGATGTAATGAGGAGCACTGGGTGGATTGGGTAAAGGTAAGGAGGGTGGGATTGGTTGTGGTGGTTGTGGATTATTTCAAGTATTATACGTATGAGAAACAATATTATAACTCAGTTGCTACGATACATTAATTTGAGGTGGGAAGAAGGTGTAGTGAGGTTTATTGGAAGGATGAAGCGGGTGCAAAGGTGGGTAAAGTGTGTAGTGAGGTTTATTGGAAGGATGAATTTTATGCAAGGGTGGGTAAAGGGTGTAGTGAGGTTGAATATTGTTAACATCCCGTAACAAGTGAGAGTCTTAATTTTCTTTGAAGGGGATGCTATCTTTGTCTTGGGCCATAATATCCTCCCTAGGAGAGTTCTTAGGAGAACAACAAACCACATGTTTGGGACAATTAAGGTTTGGTTCATCCAAAATAACTTCGTCACAACCAAGGGAGTTATTAATGGTTGAATGTGTGCGTTTATTGATAATGGAGAGATCAAGGGAATAATCTATATAATCATTTGACGTTGGTAATGTCTCATTCTCTTTTTCGATGTTATCCACCCTAATAGACAAGGTTGTAATATGTTAATCTATGGGTGAAATGTTAAAAGTAGCTTCATCATAAGTTGGAGAGGCATCAAGAGAAGAAACAACATCACATTCTTGTTTTTCAATGATTGGATCCTTGTGTTTAATTATGTGTTCTTGGATGGGGGAAACATTAGGAAAGGGAGTAAGAAGATTCTCACGATTATCTTTGATTACCTCCCTTTTTCCAATAATGTCTTCCAAAATAGGGGAAGAAATATAAAGAGGATTATCATAGGTCTTAAAGGTTTGATCATCTTATGTCAACATATCCTCCTCACAAATAATGTGATTTCCATGATTATTCACAAATAGGGGAGGAATTGGGAGATGAATCTATGGTCTCATCATCATATTTTGTTGTGTGATCGTCACAATTATCTAGTGTGTTGTTGTTGTCTTTAGTAATGTCATGTCTAATAGGAGATGTAACAGGAGAGAAACAACTCATATTGTCATAACTCTCATCAATTGATTCTTCTAGCACTAAAATATCTGATTCACAACTGTGAGAGATAATAGGAGAAGAACAATTGTAAGTTTTTTGAATATGCAAGGTTTCTTTCACTAAACCAACCTCATCCACTAAACGGGAACTAGGAGAGGGATCTATGATGAACAAAAAGAAAGGGGAAAGGACCTCATATTCATATTCTTTTAATCAAAGTTTCCTACAACATGCAATAATATCTAAAAATAGAACATGCAAGATGAGAAGTATAGAATTTTGTAATGAAAACATGATGGAATGATTAATCTACAATCTTGAAATGTAACAATGCTAAAGCAAAGATGCAAATGAAGAATAATGTTTCAAATTTCAAAGATGAATATTGACTAATTATGAGATGTAATAAGATGAGAATGCAAACTTGAAAGTGAAACCATGCATGAAATGAGCTAATTAAGGCTAGATTTTATGAAATGCGTGCTGCAGAAATGTAACTAACTGATATATATAGGTTAAGGTACCAAACAAAATCCTAAAAAAAAATTTCTAAGTTTTGTAAAATGTTGTTTTAGTGGTCAAAAGGGACTGATTCGCCCAAGGTGGCGAATGAGTCCCAGTATGGAATTTTTTCAAAATTTTCAGAAATTTTTGACTAATATTTTTATGATTTCAAAGTGCTATGATGCAGACCTAATTGAAAAATGCAAAATTTTAGAGAGTGGAAATAAACTTAGATGCCAACAATGCAACCTAAATGCACTTTTTATGAATGCAAAATTTGAAACCTAGCATGCAAATTGATTAGTGCAAACCCTAATGCAAGCTAGATGTTGAAGGACTCCAAATTAGACAAGAAAGCATTCTAAAAAGCAGGTTTACCAAAATGAAACAAAGTATTTTGGCACCTAAATCCTTCCTTGCTCTTTAAGGGTTTTTCACCTAAAAGGGGAAAGATGGGCCAAAATGCACAATGTTTCACTCAAGATTAATGTAATAATGAATGGGAAATGGATGTGAAGTGTGTTTCAGTGGGTTTGAATACTTATAAATGTAAATGAATGAATGCAAACTAATCTAATGCAATATGCTGGAAAACACAATCTTGATTGCAAAGATGAACTAGAAACCTAAACAAATAAAAATAGAAACTGATGAAACTAAATAGAGTGCACCTAGAGGTAGATTATTGTTGCTAGAAGGTTTTTGAATGTTTCAAAAGTCATTGTTACTGGCCATTGGGACTGATTCACCATGCATGGAAAATTGGTCCTGCTTCTGATGAAAAGTCAAAGCAATAGGTTTCTAACTATCAGGAGATAAATTCTGAAAAAATCACTTTTTAGGCCTACAGATGGGACTCATTCACCATGGGTGGAAAATTAGTCCACCTACAGGAATCAAAAAATTTAGGAGTTGATTATTTGTAGCTAGATTTGCACTTTTTCTTCCTATAGGTGTCTGCTTTTGAAATTGTCGAATTCATGACTAAAAATGACTTTTTGTTGATATTTTGACCTGAATGACTTTGTAACTTGATCTTCAATGATTTACAAGCTTCCAAAGGACCTAAATCTACAAACAAACAAGAAGAAGATGAGAAATGTTGATTGTTAATGCATGGAGGTTTTCCTAAGTCAAACCCCTTTTAGGTAATTAAACCAAAATGATAAAATAAATGAATAAAACATGCAATAATGGAATATATTAATTTTCCATGATGATTGATCTTGAAATTCTCGAACAATGGAGGAAGATTCAACCCTTAAAATCTTTATAAAGCTAACTTGATGACTTCTAATGAAGAAACCCTAGTTTGTTTGACTTGGATGAGAAGATAGATGATGAATTAATGATGAGAGATGTAAAAATGAGTTGTTAGATATAAAATGAGAATAAAAACACTTAGTTATATACAATTGTGCCTTAGTATCCTGATTATACCTCATCACAAGCCAAGATGTAGTGAAATTAAAATTAAAATTTCACTTTTTCCTGCTCAAAGGTCAAAATGGGGCTAGATAGGACTCATTCACCACACATGGTAAATGGGTCCCACTTGGATGGGATTGATTTTCCATGCATGGTGAATGGGTCACACAGGGGCCTTTTTGACAGGTCAGATTCCATGGGATAAGGAAATAAGGTTTAAAATGCAACTTTGTTAGGAATTTGATCAATTAGAGCCTCAGGATGCACATTATGGTTTAATAGGGGCCTAATAGTGATGATGTAAATATCAAATAGGGCTTGGGACACAAAATTTAATGTGAAAGTGTGATTAAATACACTTTACAACTCTAAAATGAGGGCCGCATAGCCTTGGAAGGCACAAGAATCAATGTGAATGTGCAAGACACATTACAACACTAATTTAACATTAATTTTAAGTTAAAAACCTTCTAGATTGATGTAATAATGTTATTAAACACATTTTCTAATGTTGAATTAGGGAGAAATAAGTATATTACATCTAGGAAAGCGTGAAAGTCCTTTACAATATTTTACAACACCTTCACAAGACGTCAATAAACACATTTTATTCAGTGTGCAAGGGTACAATAGCTAGTTTGGATACATAAAATGCCTCACAACACTAGATTAAGACGTCATTAAGTCCATTTTATCATGAATTAATCCCATGTCAAGCAAAGGGTTCTTTTTTCCATGGCACAATACAAAATTTGAGAGCTAAATGGTTCATTATCCATTTGTCAAAATATCACCATTATCATAGTATCATGGCTTTTATCATATAGTTGCATGTAGGAATTTAGATTTCTTACATTTTTGAACATCTCATTTCTTAATTGGTCATTTTAACGACCATAGTGCACATACAAAATCTGATAGCCAAATGGTTTAATAAATCCTTGAGAATAGAGGACAATGGTATGTTTTTAGGAATTTAATCTTGTTTCAATTTGATTGAATTTTATTGATTAAATCTCTAATATAATATGTCTCATGGGTGTTTGTGTTGATTTACTAACTCTCCCACATTTCACACACACATTTTTCTTCTAAAAATGTGAGTTATGAATCTGTTGTAGTATGCACACACTGACATTTGTAGTTGCCTTTGGTATTTTCAAAACTTAGAATTGGATTTTCCTTGGGAATACAAACTAAATGATTGTCCACTTATATATCAATACCCAAAGATCATGTGTTTTCTATACATTATTAGAAAATTCCTAAATATTGAGCATTCTCTCCATTAGATTTGTAGGTCTTTAAACATTGAGATAAAAAAAATACCACAACAATATCAATCTATTTATTACCTTTCTATTCATAGAATTTCTTTGAAATTTAGAATATGTTAAGGTTTTTATCTCTAATTTCTTTTGTTATTGACTAATATGTTTTTTTAGAAAGATGTGTATAATTTTTGGTTTTTTTTCATTTTTTATATTTTCATCCAAATTTGAAAAAAAATAAAATATTTTTACATTCTAAACTTGATTTAATACACATAAAAAATATATATATTTTGAATAGTTTCTAAAATATTTGGGAGGAGCATGCTCAATTTTTTGTTTTTCAAGATGTGTCCACTTTGAAAATAAGTAAAAAATCACACATTCATTAAAAAAATAATAAAAATAATTAGGCATAAACTAGTTTTGCTAGCTAATTTTCCACTAAAGTGATTTTTAGAATACTAAAAAGGCTTAACATTTTAGGGTTAGCACACTAGAAAATATGTTATATTTTTATTATAATAACATAAGGACTTTTTGTGCTCCCCATATTTGAATCCCTTAATCTACACCATTTACAAAAATAGTAATTTGGAAAGAAAAATTCATAGCAGCATGATTCTTGTTCCTGTCACATCTATAAATTTTGAGTGTAATTATCTTCAATTTCAAATCCAACATTAATTGTTAGTGATTTTAGAAAAATGTGTCCACTTAAGATACATTTTTTGACTCTCATTTCCATGCATATACCCCAAACCATGTCATTCCAATTAGGTATAAATAGTGAGGGATGAATTTAAAGACACGCCTCTTGGAAGAAATTTTTTCATCATGGGATAAGCCCCTCATAATTTTATACCTTGGTGAAGTGAATGAGAAGAGTGGATTACTCTTTGATCTAGATATTTGACATCTTTAAATTTCATCATAGAATTAGGTATCACACACACTTGTGATATAGAAAGGATTCCCATAGTAGCCTTGTTCATCCTAATCTAAGACCTACTAACCATTATTTTACAATGCATCAAAAAATACTTAGCCTTAGGAAGTTACATGATAGTCAAACATATGATTTTTTATATTTTTTAAAAGTTGTAATAAAAAATTCATAATTAATTATTTACTTGGAAAAAAATTACAAAAAAAATTGCATCACATCGAGACATGAGTCCTCTACTTTTATCTAAAATCTTATAAATTTTTTTTATCATTTTATTATGGTTAGGGTGGTTAGACAGACACCTACTTCTTATTTTTTCCCTAAAATTTAAGTACTACTGCATTGAAATTTCAAATTTTCACCAAATAGATTTTCTTTAAAAAAGAAACCTAGTAGTTTAGAAACTATATTCAATTTTCTATAGATTCTATTGTTACATATTTTTGAAATAATATATATAACTTATTCAAATTTTTACGTCAAGTTGTATAACTTTGATTTTTCTAAATTTTTTGCCACTTAAGGGCCTATTTTTTCCATGATGATCCTACACATACCCAGGGAGGGACCATAAAAGTGAGAAAATGTAAAGGGATACATTTTCTACACTACATTTAACCCACTTTAGTGAGAAGATGACCTTGTTTCAAACTCACACTAAAGTAAACAATCGAGAGAGGTCTAATTGTACAATCATTTGAAAGATAAGACAATAAAGCTCAAGGAAGGTGATCAAGACTCCCAAATCTAAGATCTCATGGAAAAACCACCAAAGGAACAAAGAGACACATGCCTATGTTATATATATATGCAACAATGACAAGATACTCAATCATACAATGCTAAAGACTAAAAGAAAGAGAAAAAATAAAAGATAAAGGGAAAGGATCAAGCCTCGACTGTCCAACGTGATGTGGAACATGCCTCAAATTTTGTCCAAAAAATTTTTAGAAGTGGAACTCCTTGTCCACTATGCAAACAACAATGCACACTCATATGGGCTAGTGAAATCTATTGTCCACTAGGTGAGCCCCCAAGGGTGGAAAATGCAAGAATCTTATTAGGCTCCCGACCATACCAAAGTTATACATCTGATAACTTTAATAAGGCACCACACAATATGAACTTTGAGCTCCATAAGGATTAGGAAGCTATGTTATGCTAAATAGAAGCCTTATTCCTCCTAGAGCTATAAACATTATCATGATGATGTTGAGGAATGTTGGTCATTATTTGGAGCTTGTGCGAATTTAGTGTTTACAATAGAGCTCGAAAAACATCATCATTCCCCAAATAACTCATGGAATAGGAAGAATGACACATAGAGAGCGAAAAAAAGGAAAAATATTTTGGGTCAACATGGAAGATACCTAAATGTCTCGATGTGTTGCGTCATCCCCAAAAGGAAAACAGAAGAAAAAATAAAAAGATAAAAGGGTTTACAAAATATAAAATAATGAAGGTACAAATAGAGGAATGAACATGAGGATACATCAAACAAAATAGTACGTGGGATTACATTACGCACATGCAATCACATAGAGAACATGAAAAATAAAATAAAGGAAACACTAGTAAGGCACGTGTGATTCAAGCTATAGTAGGTTGTTCACATCCCAATCTTGTTCATTATATGTGCAAGGTAGACATCTAGCCAAATTGACAACATCAAGTGCCAAACTAGGACAAGCACCACATTCAATATGTGGTGAAGCACTCTTTGTAAGAGTATCATCATGATTGTTATCATTTAAGCTCATGAAAGAGGAAAACTAAATTTAACTCTTTATGCACTTTCTCATCAGTCTTTGCAATTTCATTGTCATCATCTAAGTTTATTACAAAATAAGGTCTAATGATAATATCCATAGAAGATTCATGTTCTTGTTGTGTTTGAGGTTTAGGATTTTCTTGTTTCAACAAAGGAGGAGAATCATCATGAATTTCTTGAGGTAAGTTTGGAATTTGATTTTGTATGTTGTTCTTTTCTTCATTTTTTTGTAACAAATGAGCAATAGAACAACGTCTACACATACGATCTCTAGCATTTTGATTCCTTTTCGTTTGATTTTCAAGTTGTGATTGTGTAGGAGTGGATTTATCAACCATAGGTTTCTTTCCTTCCCTTAAACGAGGGATGAAAGGAACTATGGAAGGTTTTCCAACCACTTTCTCTTTAGCTTTGTAACCTTGTTTTATTTTAGGAGGCACAATGGGGCTAATTTGGTTATCTCATTGTTTCCTATAAAAAATAGGTGGAGGATTTACTATGTTTTGGTCTTGGTTACTTGGAAGGGATTTTGGTTCAATCCTAGTTCCATCAAGGATAGGAGGCTCAATCGTGGGTTGAGGCATATTACTAAGGGATAATTATGCTATGTATTTTTCCTTAAAATTTTGATAGGATTTGGAAAAGAAGTCTTCATGAGGCCTAATATGCTCCATAGATTTGAGCCAAAATAAATCCAATGAGAAATTCCCACAAGGAGACACAAGATTAAAGCCACTAAGATGAACAATAAAGATCTCGTTGCTAAATAGAAACTTTTAGCATTTATGCACAATCGATAGGACGATATTCATGGAGTGAAGCCATGGGTAGCCTAACTTCACACAAAATTGTTCTGACAATAGGATGATGGAAAATGACACATAATGTTTTCATTCCAATCGAACTTATCATAGGACAAGAAAAACCATTATGCGTTTTGATCCATGCTTTTGGCTTTTCATAAATTTCTTAATAAAGCTCATTCACAAATAAGAATTCTTCAGTGATCACATTCTCTATAAATAGGATCAATTAAAATACCATTAGTATGTTTTTCATCGATTCTTCCAGCTATGTAAAGCAAACCATTGAGATGCATGTAAGAAGCTCCATTTTTGAATAAAAAAATTATTCTCTTGTTTGTGGGTTATTTTCTAAGTCTCGGGCTGCACCCTCATTAGAATGATTTATAGTGTTCTTCTCTGTATTTCTTATGTGATGTTGCATGATGTTATTAAGGCTAAGCACCATTTCTATTCCTTGTTTATTTTTAATTAAGTCTCTTATGCTTTGTATCATAGGAACGACATCAACAGTGATGGCTTTAGAACTTACAATTTTTTGTAATTTCTCTAACTCTTCATCCATTGTTCTAAGGTTCTCATGAGGGAAATTAGCAATCATTGCATCAACATCAGTCACATTATGTGTAGGTAGGGAATTCACGGGAAATGAAGTGTTAATGGTATGATTCATAGTGGGTTGAATAGTGTCAACACTATGAGTGAAAGAATTAGAAAACCCAAGATCCATGGTGAATGGTGTATCATAGGGTGACATGAGTCTCAAACTACATCTCATGATAGTATTGGCAATAGAAAACCAATTTTTGAAGCTCATACAAGTTTCACAAACCCAAGGTGCAACCAAAATGGATAAGAGGTAAAATGCAATGACATATCCTAAAATGTAAAGTGCAATATAAGTATGTAAAAGAAATTTTCAGATTTAAACAAGATAAGTTTTTTATTATGCTATGCAAAAACCTGAAAGTGATGTCTTTTAGATGAAATTTTGAATTCAAAAAATGTACTGAATTTGATAAATTATGGTCAATATGAATAATTTTTAATAACATAAATTTAGAAAACTGAAATAGCAAATTGAATACAAAAACAAAAAAGGAAAAAAAAATGATATTAATGCTCAGAATTTTAGGAAAATGCCTTATCAAGGATTCATTCACCCATGGGAAAATGGGTCTCAGTTCAGGGTTTTTCAAAATTAATTTGTAAGTTTCTAAGATGATTTCTATGGTTTTTAGATTCTAGTTTTAGACAATGAGTTAGAGTTTCATATTTTTGTAAAATGAGGTCTAAATGCAAGTGAAAAATATTGCTAAATGACAAGCAAAAAGACCTAATTTGAGATACAATTTTAATTTCACTTTCAAATGTAAATGAATGATGACGCAATGTTATGTAAACACTATGTAAAATGATTGGTATTTTTGAATTTTCTAGTTTTTAAAGAATGCTAAGATGTAAACATAAAACCCTAAAGAAGATGCAAACTAATGCAATTCAACAACCCTAAATGAGATGCAAATCAATTCAATGTAATGCAAATGAATGAAAAAATTAGATCTAGGGCTGAAAATGGACTTCAAATCAGGAAGATATGATGCCCAAAAGTCAGGTTCACCAAAATGAAATGATGAAAAATAGGTTTAGGGGGAATAAAATGTAAAAATATGTTGATTTGATGGACCTATTTACCTTTATTTCATTAGGAAATTAGATCCACACAAAGAATTAATTATCAACCCTTAGCTGAGTCAAGTCAAAGTGGGAATCTTGAGATTTCCTTATGAATAAAGGATGGAGGTCAAGGTCAAACAACACTTTGGGGATAAAAACTAAAAATAGAAAATCAACACCAAAATGTAATCTAACACTTGAAACAACAATATTAAACTCAATATTTGGAATAAAATAAAATAGAATGCATATTTTAGAATGTAGAAACATGTGTACCAATCACCAAAAGTGCTTTTCATAAGCTAATCTGAGACTCATTCATGCATGGGTGAATGGGTCCAAGTATAGGGGTTGAAAAAATATTTTGGGAGTCTTTGATGCAGATCTAAAGCTTTTGATTTGTCCAGGTTTCAATGCCAAAAAGCAAGAAATATGATATGTAGGTGACATTTCGTGATTTGATGACAAATTTGAAAACTTTGTAAATCTTTCTCTTCAAAAGGTCTTCAATTCATCTTCAACATAAATATACAAGCACACATACAAGAGAGAAATTTTTTTGCTTTGGGTGAATAGGGGTTTCCCTTGGTCAAACCCTGTTTTGGTAATCAAACCTTGAATTGAAATAAAACTTGAAAAGGGGAATTATGAAGAATGAACAAAGCTATGTTACTACTTAACAAACCCTTGTATGAAACCTTGATAATGGAGATCTTAGGAGGTCTGAAACTTGCATGAGATTGTTGAATTGGATGTGGATCTTGATACTTGAATATTGCTTGAAATGATACTTTGAATACTTGACTTGGTCATGAAACCTACATCACAATGTTAGCTCCAAAAACATGCATGATTCAAGAAGACTTTGAAATGATGAATAAATATATGATATATCTACTCTTTAATGCCTTTGATCATCAAATTTTATTTATGATTGCTTGCATAAAAACTCTAGGTGAAACTTAGAAAATAACCTTGTATTTATAGATATGTATCCTTAATTTCCCAAAATTTAAATATCACAAACCAACATTGAATTATAGATTTGAAAACATTAAAATACCACTAAAAAAATTATTTAAATTTAGGTCCTGAGGTCTAGGTAGTACCCATTTTCCCATGGGTGAATTGATCCTAGGTCGATAAACCTGGAACACACATTGCTCAATATAAAGTGTATGTTTAGGCATT
Organism: Sequoia sempervirens; assembly: GCA_007258455.2. Classification (NCBI taxonomy): domain Eukaryota; kingdom Viridiplantae; phylum Streptophyta; class Pinopsida; order Cupressales; family Cupressaceae; genus Sequoia; species Sequoia sempervirens. The sequence goes on along the minus strand of VDFB02047144.1, from coordinate 14,539,908 downwards.
AATTATTGTGAGGTTTCCTCTTTAGAAAATGTGATTTATTAGGCTTGTAAATGAATTAAAGGGATAATTAAGGCCTAATTAAGCTCAATTAATTAAGAGGGCCCAAATAAGAGTGTAAATGTAAAGAGGCACATTTAAAAAAACTAAATTAAGGCATTATTATGTTAATTTTAAGTAAGGAGGGCCTAAACAAGTGAGAAAATGTAAAGGGATAAAATTTTCTACACTACAATATTTTCCTTTGATTTTTGTTTTGGTTGTGCTATGTAGGCATGAATTTTCTCTTTAATTCATTTTCCTCTCATCCCCAAAAAGTTGGAGTCATTTAAATTTGAATTTGGTTCAAAATGGAAAATGGAGGTGCTAGCATTTTTTTATTGAATTTTAGGAATTTCTCAAATCCCATGCCTAAGTGGAGGACATTCTTGGAATATTGTAACTTCACATTTTATTTAAGATTTGGAATCAAATTGAATGTGGAGGAATCTAGGTGCCTAGTGTAGGAGGTAATGGAGTGAGCTAGTGGAGGTGAAAATTGGGAAAATTTGAGTTTTTCCTTGCTAGGAAATGAAGAGGGAAGTAATGGAGAAATGGAGTGCCAAAAAAATAAGAGAGGAGAGTTGAAATTAGGGTTGGATTTTGAAGGAATTTTTAATGCTTAGGCTTGGAAAGGGGAAAAGGAAAGGAAAATTGAAGAAAATGGCAAAGGAATGAAAATGGAAAAGAGCACGTGAGCAAGGAGGATGTAGTACTTAAAAAAAATTTAGAGAAGTATTTATTGATGTTTGTTGTTGTTTAAGAATGATTTGGACCTGATGTGTAATGGTTATGTGATTAATCTTTCCTATAGAAAAGTTTGATTATGGCTTGTGTGTAACCAACAACTTGTTGTTGCAGACAATGTAAGCTTGAATATAATTGGAATTTGAATTGTCTCTCAAAATTTATATTGTGTGTGATTCTTATTACCTTGTAATGCACTCTCAATAGTTTTAATTTGTAATTTTTTTAAAAAATTCATTGGTTGTGTTATTTGGGTGTTTTTGCAATTGTTTTATGTTGCCTTAAGCTAGTTGTTGGAAGTGAGGATTTATGGGTTTTTTTAGTTTTTAGCTATGAATTTAGAAGGGTATTATTGGGACAAAAATATTGATCCTCTTAATTTCCTAAATATAAATATGGGGGTTGTCATTATCCAAGTTTTCAAATAAAAAGGAAACCTTTTGATTGTTCAAAGTATCTTTTGGAAGGAGGTTCTCCAAGATATTTGGGTGTATTTTCAGAGCTGTAAGAATTTTACTTTTGGGGTTTATAATATCCACACTGATTTTTGAAGTCTTGATTCTTGTGTTGCATCACAAGCACCCAATCTAATCAACAATCTCCCAAATACACATCATTGTAATGATCTAGTTTATGATCCACATCATCCTTCAACCTTGATTAAGGTATCAAATTATTTATCAAATTAATTTATTAATCTAAGATTTACGCCCAATCCTTATGATAATTCATTGAAACCAAAAACTTAATCATCTAATCCAAAATATCAATCAACCAGTTTAAACCTTACACATATTCCAAAAGATAGTTTCGCATGGCTCTTTGTACATAAGACATTGGTCGTGGTACACATTACTTGGATTGAATATTTTTCCATTATCCTAAGGTACCTCCATACACTCCTCCCAAGGGAATAATCCAATAACTTGGTATCCCTTCAATATTAAACCCCTCTATGTGCTCCAACTACATGAATACATGTGTCCTCTCCTCATCATCCCAAATATCTTAATTAGCATGAGCCCTTTAACCTTGAAATAAATCCTAGTCATGCAATCTGTTATCCAAAAATATATAAATTGACCTCAACCCAAAACATTACCATAAAAACCTTGTTAGAATGCAATGTTATGTTGTTTGTAGGATCCCTCACATATCATCAACGACCATCTTCAATCACAACAACCATGACTTGGTGCAACAAGGATTACTATTGGTGATAATTTCATCTATTTACATTAACTTTTTATTCAATCCTTATTCTTAAGTAAAGTGTTATACACAAATGCAAATAAGGGGTTGACTTAGTTTAAATTATTTATATATGTTAACATTTTCATGTGGATATACATTATACATCATTATGATATATTAATCAATTGTTGTGATAAAAAATAGGATATCTAAAATAAGCTAACATATCTATCTTTAGAAAAATATATGTAAAATAGGTCAAGATATCATTTTGGAGGCATCCAGTTTTACTAGATTTGTGGTATAAGTGGAATAGACACCTCAAAAATAATATTTATAGGTGTCTTTTACATAGATTTTTCTACATATATGTATGCCAATTATCTAAATAAAAATAAATAATATAAATTAAAATTTGCTTTATATAATTTATAATTAATATTATATTCACTTCTCTCAAAATTAGATATTATTTAAAATATCTTTAAACTAGAATACATTTGTTTAAAATGCATATACTAATATAATTGTATAATTAGAAAAATTAAATATTATATTTGTATACACCTAAAATCAGTCTGGATAATTAATGAATTAAATACAAGGTATTTAATTAATAAACCTCTTATTTAATCTACTGATAAATAAATTCTAAATTTATTTATATAGTTCAATTTTCTAATTCTTCTTATCTTAAATTATATTCCTCTAATCTTAATTAAATAAACAAATTCAAATAGTTTGTTTTATTTAATTAATATCTTCTTATTGAATTTGAATAATTCCAAATTTAAATTTAGTCACATGTCTACAACTCTTTCTTCTTGTCACCTCATCAAGTGTCTCATGAATTTAAATATCCTTAATATTTAAATGGGATTTTTCCTCAGCAAATTTTGAAACAAACTTGGGAGACTTGGCTCTTTTATTCCATTTATTCTCTCTCACACTTGGCAAAGTGTTCTATTAAAGGGAACACTCTACATGATTCCCTCTAACTTCTTCATCCTCCACCTTCGATCTCTCCAACAAAAATCCTGATCATTGGTTGCTGCCACATCAGAATATGCCTTGGAAATCCTATAAATGCAGCCTCATTCTACAACAAATGGATCCCAAATTTGAGAAATCTTACATTGAAAAATTTTCATTAGAGCATTTGTGAGCATTTAGTGTTTGAAAATTTAGCAAATAGCATTTAGAATTTCATTAGCATAATCATGGCTTAGTTTGGTAGTTGCATTTTAATTATCATTGTAGTTTTCATACAACATTTGCATCACAGAATTTAGTATCATATCTTCATCATAACATCATCAATCATGTAGGAATAGATTTCTTGCATTTTCTAGCATTTTGTTCTTCAGGTTATCATTCTAAAGGTCATAGTGCACAAAAACATCTAAGATCCATTATGATTTAATGAATCCTTGAAGATAGGAGACAATGGGACGACTTTAGGGAATTTTCTTTGTTTTAATTCAAATAGATTTGTAATCTGAATTCTCTAATATAATGTCGCATTGCTTGTGTAATTTTGTTAGTCATTCACATATTTTAACTCACACATAAATTGGCTCCCACATGGGGCTCAGCCCTATTTTTATTGACGTTTTCTGGAAATTTTGTTTACAAATCTAGACGTGAACTTTTATGTGGCACACCCGTGATTTATTTTATCACATACGAGACATATTTTAGCACATACAGTCCTTGTTACAGTGCATCCAAAGCATCCTTAAGTACACCCAGTCCATTTTATAGTGCATTCAAGGGTTCTTTTAGTGCATTTAGTTATTCTTTTAGCACATTTGGTTTTTATTTTAGTGGATTCAGTAGTTTTTCTAGTGCATTTGTGTAATATTTTGGTGCATATGGTTAATGTTTTAGCACATCTAGTTTACTTTACAAAAAATCAAAAAATTGAGAATTGATCAATATTTTATGTGTTGTACGTGCTTAATACGCTGGTCAAAGACAATTATATCAAACTACTAACAATGTTTGTAGGGGATGGAGTTATTTTACTGCTTTCTTTTGATTAAATTAGACACTTAGTTTAATTAGAAGGTTAACAAACCCCTTGTCTACTATGCTTGTAAAGTTATAGGCCTATGCTCTCCACTTCATTGGGTGACTAGAATGCCAGTCTCACTCTTTTATGTTTTGATAGAAGCTTTACAAGGCCTACCGTAGTGGGAAAAAGTACTCACCCTATGGGAACGACCTAAGTGGGAACAACTAAATCCAAGTTTTCTGACTCACTATAATCATAAGTGAATTCAGGGAAACCCACAATTCAACGGTAGTGTGCAAGATAACCATCCCCAAATCCTTTGTTCTAAAGGTTGGGAGGTCTCCTGAGGGAGTATATCTATTTCCGCACTAAACGAAAACCCTTACTATGAACCTTAAGTATAGAAGCCAACAGAGTTAGTCTTTAAACATTTGTAATATCATAGTGCAAGGGGAGGGAAGAATTTTCCCCCAAGATACTCACCATACAACTATCAAGGATTACTGGCCAAAAGTGGAGGATTCAACTTTGGTTAAGACCCGTGAAAGGAAGAAACATAGGCGCCCTCTAGTGGGTGATATGACTATGTGAGCTGACATAGTTATAAGATTCAGGTTGTGATATTATAAGTGACCCTTGACATTAGAAAAGTGTTTGATCTATTTGCTCTTTTTCTATACCTATGGAAATGAAAGGAATCAGACTAGATTCTTGAACATACACTTAATGTTTAGTTCCTAGGTTGGAAACAACTATTTTATAACTTGCTACTTTGTTTGAATTCATTTTTCAAGAAGTCATCCATTTAATAACACTTAATTCACTTAATTCACAAACTGGAAAAAGCAAACAAAAATCATTGTTAAGAAAAGAATCCCTTGAAAACATCCATTTCACTGATTTAAAGAAAAATAACCAGAAAAAATTTCAAAATAGTGAAACGCTTCCAGTTTAGTGCATGCATTCCCTGTTTCAGCACATTAACGACATTTTCTAGCGCAGATAGGGCATTTTCTAGTGCATTCACAACATCTTTTAGTGCATTGAGTCCATTTTGTGGCACATCTAGGGGATATTCTAGTGCATCTGAGTAATTTTCCAATGCATATAGTCCTTTTTCTAGCTCATCTAAGTCACTTTCTGGTGCATTTGTTCCATCTTCTAGCGCATTTGCAAATCATTTTAGCTCATTCACCTACAGAGTACCAACTTGAATCATATTGAGCGGCAGTATAGTGCATCATTCGCTTGTTTTAGCGCATACACATTGATTTCTTGCACATTTGAGTCATTTTCCAATGCATTGAATCCATCCTTTAGCACATTTAGGACATTCTCTAGTGCATTTGGTCCATTATTCAATGCATTGAGTCCATTTATTGGCACATATAGGGGATATTCTAGCACATCCAAGTAGGTTTTTAGCACATTCCTTCCATCTTTTAGCATATTTGTACCCTTTTTTAGCACATCCAGTTAATATCAAACTAGAGAGCTAAATTCACCATCTGTTTGTCAGTTTAAATTGCATTTGAAGATCCTTTTAATAACATAATCATTTCCCAGTCACAAAAGTTTCTTAAACTTGATGAAACTAGTCTTTGCAAGTGAAATCCTTCAAACTAAACTAAGATCTACCACCTTAAAGTTCCTAAATCATCAAACCTTTCATTTGATTGTTAAGCTAAGTTTCACCATCAAGATCTATCATCCTTCATCACGAAACAACATTGTATAATCCCTTTTAACTTAGTCTTATCAATAGGATTTATCATCCTATTTGACTTAGTTATTATCATTGGCACTTCTCTAGCAAAGATCAAAGTATAGAAAACCTTTAACACTTGCATACTCATTTTAACAAGATCCCAAAAGATAAAACTCAAAGAAAAGGAAATTGAAACTCAAACTATCATGGCTAAAGAAGAAGAAAATCCCTTTCACATATTCCATGAACTTGAAACAGATAAAATCACTGACGAAGACATTCAACAAGCTCAACAAGACCCTAAATTTCACAAATTAATGGAGAAAATTCTAGAAAAAGATGGAGAGAAATACCTTTTGATGTTGGAAAAAAAAGCTGTGCAACTACCCAATGAATTTGATGTAAACCAATTGAAAGAAGCTCCCAAGGAAATTAAAATTGATTTACGAACCACAGATCAAATGGCTGCTTTAACTCATCAAATGCAAAATTTTCAACAAAAAATCCAAGACATGCAAAGGGGAACAACAAAGAGATATTCATTGCAAGAAACCTATCCTTATCCATCTGATAGAAATATGAATATGATATCTTCTCCACCACAAACTACATCATCCAAGTTCAATGTTTTTGAATTCTTACAAAGGTTAAATGAGAAACCCAAATCTAAATCCTCAAACATGAATGATATTGAGCAATCCTATCATGTTATGCATCTATCTCCATCCCCCATAAGCCAGAATAAACCTCATGATTTGTTCATCCAAATTAACGATTCCACCCAACTACCCTCTCCTATCATACCCTCTACATTCAATGATATGAAAATTCCACAAGCCCCTCCAATCTTTGACTAAGATCCCATCTCCCTAAAATATTATGATGATCCCCTCCTTTCACTTTTCATCCAAGATGATTCTCTTCCATTTCAAGAGAAAATTATATTTTTAAGTCCTCCTTCCACCCCATCTAATGAATCCATACCATCTCATGATTCCATTGCATCCCAGGAATATGATAATTTTTCCATCATATCTAATGATGTTCTACTATCTGACGATCAATATATGCTTTCTACAAATGATTCCCTTCCTCATCAAGATCAATATATGAATTGCATACCACTTCATGATGATTTCATGCCTAATAAAGAGCAAGCTACTTCATCTCCTACACCTTGTGATCCTTTCCCAAGTCAAGATCAAAGTACCCATCATCCCCATGTCAAGATCCTATCACACCTATACAAACTACCCATGAACCCCATACCTACAAATTGGGATCCTCCCCCTTTATCCACTCTGTTTAACTTCCAACACCCATCCTTTCATCCATATCATATCCTCCCCAAAATGGGCTCACATCTTGTTTCATAAACAATACATGTCCCATTGGTAAATGAATGTCTCAAATTATGAACTATAAAGGAAAATGATTAGGCCTTCATGAACAAGGTATCCTCGAACCCCTTTCCATTCAAGAAAACCCATATTACCATGGCCTTGGCTATATACCTAAGTGTCCTAGTCCATCAAATCTTTCATCTATCCTAGGTCCTCATCCTAGTCCGTCAAACCTTCCATCTATCCTAGGTCCATATCCTATCCATCAAGAACAACAAAGGCACACATCCTTGATGCCCTTTCAAAGCTCTACCTACACTAACTCATCCATGATACCTCCATATCATTCATCTCAATCCATCTCTCCCATTGCTCTTGGAAGCAATTTGGGTGCCAAAATTCAAAAGCTTCCATATCAAAATCCACATGTATCAAGGGATCAGCATGTACCCTCGAAGAGGCATGCAAAAATAAAATAAAATTTGATCCAAAAGAAAAAGAAAAATCTAAAAGGCCACAAAGGCCCATCAAAGCAAAAATAAAATTTTCAAAGACCACAAAGGTCCATAAATCAACATAAATTTTCAAAAGTCCACAAAGGCCCATCAAAGCAAAAAGAAAAATTTCAAAGACCACAAAGGTCCATAAATCAAAAAGAAAAATCTCAAAGGCCCACAAAGAAAAAATCAAAAGTCCAAAAACTATGTGGATTCCTAAAAGTCTCATAGAAGCAATAAAATATAAATTGGCATCCAAATTTGCTAATCCAAAAGCTTCATCCAATCTTCCATATAAAACCTATCACCTTCCAAATATATTTTTCCTCCATCACTCCACCACCCTTCAAGGTGTGTGCCAATGTTGATCTTGCCATCCTCTCCATCTATCCAGCAACAAGCCTTCCAACCTCCTATCCATTATCCAACATTCATCCCCCATCATTCTCCTTTAATCCCAATCCTTGCATAAGTCCGTAGCTTCTTCCATCATACCATTAATCTGCCAACATTTAGGAGTCTAATTTCCATTTCCATGGCTTATTAGAGCACACATTCAAGGGATATCAGTCATGAAACTTGATGCTTCAGTCCTTCCTCCATCTCCCTATCATCCGTATTCCTCTTTCACTCTACACTTGGGAGAAAGTTTCATCCATCTTATCATTCATGGTCATTATCCTCTCTACGCTCATTGCTTACATTTCCACCTTTGATCTTGACAAGGTTAAGGATTTTCTTGATCATATATCTTATCCTATACACTTTATCCATATCTTTTGTACCATATCCTTCACCTTATCCATATTCCATCATTCTTTCTAAATACAACCTTTCTTCCCTTCATTGGTCTTGATGAGGAATATGGTAAAAGTACTTAGGCATTGTGTCCATATCTTATCTAGTTGATCTTGATCATCCCATTCATTATCCTTGTCCTTGCATTTCTTCCATTCCATATCTCCTAGCTTATCAAAATCCATGTCTCATTTTTCTTCCTTTGTTATTGATGAGATTAGGGGAAAACTTAATCATCTAATTCCATCTTAAATGTCATGAAAAATCCAAAAAAACCAAAAAATCAAAAAGAGTGAAAAAAATAAAAAAAATAAAAAAATAAAAAAATATGAAAATACAAAAAAAGTGAAAAAAAAATCAAAAAAATCATAAAATTTGAAAAAGTGCAATAAAAACTAGTGAAAACCTAGAAACATGTGCTATTTGTGATAGATTAGCTTTTTCATCTATTTGAGCATGTTTTGGACATTCACTTTTGTCATCATTATCCTTGTCATCGGAAAACCTCATGTACATATCATGGCATTGCAGTCGTGTCTCACCCTGGACTGGGGGAAAAATCCTGAACTCACTGGGGGCAATGAAATTTGAGCTTAAACTAACATACAAACAAGAGTTAGACAATGTAGAAAATACAACAATCATCATAAAAAACAACATTGAACATCAATCATCAAAATTTACACATCAACCATCCATATCAAACAACTAAATCAATCAAATAAAAAAAATCAAAATGGATGATGTCTTAATCATGGTTTTATGATGTTAACATAAATGTTCAGCTGTTGTATCTTCATTTTTGTTATCATTTCTCTGGAGTAACTCGATGATGTCAAGAACTAGAGGAGCTAGGAAGGAGTATGATTTTTCTTTGTCTGTTGTATGTGAGTTAATCATTACTACTATGCAAATTGTCATGGGACATCCTCTACAAAGTATCATTAATGACATTATGAATTTGCCAAGGAAAATGATTAACTCTTGTCTATGTAAGCGAGAAATGCTCAAGTAATCTCAGTTTAATTATACCTAGATGCTTGTGTTAACTTGCAATATCAAAAATCATGAAAGTAGTACTCAGGTCATTATGGTCTAATTATACCATCGATTTTTGTACTCACTTTCAACAATTCAAAAGGCTCAATGATGATACCAAGCACAACAAATCGGTTGATACGATGACAAAATTGCATATTTAGATTTGCATGGTTAAGTTAGATTGCATCCATGGTAGTTTTGCATCTACATTATAGATTTCCCAAGGCTGGAAAAATTCCAAAATGATGTTATCTCTCTCATTTAATGATTGAGTAAATCTGACATTAATAAAAACAAATCATTCACATATAGTTACATAATCATTTTCATATCATACAATAGAAAGCATTATCATTTATCATCCATTCATTCATGCATTAAATCATATATCTGCATTCAAAAAATACAAAACCATAAGGTGCATCACATTTTATTTGCATTCATCTCATATAACATAAAATCATCATGCATAAAGTCATATAGAATCATAATCCATATATCATCATTTCATTATTGCATCCATACATAACCATGGCATAATCACATAGGAATCACATAACATATAGAACAGAAATTAAAATGCATCCATCATAAATATCCATCATAAAAAGAGCATGTAGACAACATGTAGATCAATAAGTATCGGTTGCATCTCATATAAAATATCAAAAGAAATGTCAAGTGTACAATGATATCATAAAATATGGAGAGTTACATCATCAAAAAAATGGTAGGATATCATAACGTCTCTAAATAAATGTATACATCAAGTCTTAGTACATCAATAAATCTCTCAACCAAAGCATTCAAAAGACCCCTATCTATCCTATATTGTGGCCTATCAATCAATCAGAGAAGTCAAACCACCTAGCCCAATCAAATCTGAATCCGCTTGCACCAGATGTGGAAATCCTCCTATGATCATAACGTATCGTAAATCAACAATCTTATCAATCAACATCAATCAACCTATCAATCTAATCAGCCCTATTGAGATCTCAATCAAATCTCATGAGTGTCTATCATTGATCCTCATCTATCATGAGGTCAATCATCATTATCTATCCTATGATTGATCCTCACCTATCATGAGGTCAATCAACATTATCTATCCTATCATTGATCCTCACCTATCATGAGGTCAATCATCATCATCATCCTATCATGAGGACAATCATCATCTATCCTATCATTGATTCTCTCCTATCATGAGATCAATCATCATCAAACCAATGGCTGACGTGATCATTCAAACCTCAAACACAAGGAGGTAACACATGGAATCAACTAATCACCTAACAGGTCACTGTTTATTTTTTGGGAGATAAATCATCCCAGGATCATAATATTTGAAAATCATCATCACATCATTTAAAAATCATAAAAATTTCAAAAATTTCAAAAAAATCCTAAAAATTCAAAAATTCATCGATTTATCTCCTGAGGGGGCATATATTCATCATCACTCAAAAATTAGTGTCTGGGGCATATCAAAAAAAAATTATCAGCACTATCAGCAAAATTTTCTTTCAATCAATGTGTAAACACATCACTTCAAAGAGGAAAAAATTGTATACACCTAAAATTAGTCTAGATAATTAATTAATTAAATACAAGGTATTTAATTAATAAACCTCTTATTTCATCTACTTATAAATAAATTCTAAATTTATTTATATAGTTCACATTTTCTAATTCTTCTTATCTTAAATCATATTCATCCAATATTAATTAAATAAACAAATTCAAATAGTTTTTTTAATTTAATTAATACCTTCTTACTAAATTTGAATAATTCCAAATTTAAATTTAGTCACATGTCTACAACTCTTTCTTCTTGCCACCTCATCAAGTGTCTCATGAATTTAAATATCCTTAATATTTAAATGGGATTTTTCCTCAACAAATTTTGAAAAAAACTTGGGCCACTTGGATCTTCTATTCCATTTATTTTATCTCACACTTGGCAAAGTGTTCTATTAAAGGGAACACTCTCCATGATTCCCTCTAACTTGTTCATCCTCCACCCTCAATCTCTCCAGCTAAAATCCTGATCATTGGTTGATGCCACATTAGAATATGCCTTGGAAATCCTATAAATGCAGTCTCATTCTAAAACAAATGGATCCCAACTTTGAGCAATCTTATTGTATTGAATTTTCATTAGAGAATTTGTGAGCATTTAGCAAATAGAATTTAGAATTTCATTAGCATAATCATGGCTTAGTTTGGTAGCTACATTTTAATTATCATTGTAGTTTTCATACAACATTTGCATCACAAAATTTAGTATCATATCTTCATCATAATATCATCAATCACATAGTTTATCAATCATGTAGGAATAGATTTCTTACATTTTCTATCATTTTTTTCTTCAAGTCTTCATTCTAAAGGTCATAGTGCACACAAAAATCTGAGAGCCATTCTGATTTAATGAATCCTTGAAGATAGGAGACAATGGGATGACTTTAGGGAATTTTCTTCGTTTCAATTTGAATAGATTTGTAATCTGAATTCTCTAATATAATGTCTCATTGCTTGTGTGATTTTGTTACTCATTCACATATTTTTAACTCACATAATTATCAAATAATTTGATGCAAGAGCATCGATGCATGCTGGCAATCCTATGTCACCAAAAATATTTTATTTTTCTTTGTTTGATTTTAATGAGGGTCAAGGTTATTAGAAGTCATAGGGTTTTAGGTATTCCTAACCTATCTTGCAAGAATTCAAGTTTTCCCAACCTTTGTCTTAGGTTTTTTCAGTTTCAAAACCTTTCGGCTTGGCGATCTCTTCATTGTTGACGTGTCGAGGTTTTTCAAAGCTTGGAAACCTTTGACAAGAGGTTCTAAGTTTCGGGTTTTTAGCAACTTAGCAACAAAGCGATGGGGTGTGTGATGTCGAATGTGGGACCCGATAGGTGGACAAAGATAGATGGTGACATGTAAAAGAAAATAGTGATTATCATTTGGGTAATCATGTAATTCACATCCTAGTTGTGAATTGTGAGGTAGTGAGTTGGAATGGTGGACCCATGGGTAGTAAAGGCTTATGTAAATCTTCATCAGGGAGAAAGGGTGATGTCACTAGGAGAAGGTTTTTGATCACTTTGCCATAACAATGGACATTAAGCTAAAGAAGATCAACGGTGGAGATCAACCAGTAAAGATCTAATGGTGATAAGTGATTGGCATAAGATGAGGATCAATGGTGATAGTCTAACTGCAGCTACTCAAATGGTCTAGATTTAAAGACATAATAGTGAGCAAGGATCGTAGGATTAGGGCATGAAAGGAGAAGATCAACGGCCAAAATTCAAAAGCAGAGATTTGAAATGGCTTCAACGGTGTGAATGAGGGTTTGGGACTACAAACTGACATAGAGGACGAAATTAATTGGTTCAACTGCACCAGTAATGAATGTAAATGAGGATTTTATCTTCAAGGCGATAGAACAAATTGTGAGGAAATTGAGATCAAAATCAAATCAAAGGATCGGAAGAGAGCATTAAATGCATATTCAATCTTAGGTTTTGATAGGAAGAGAATGAAGGAAATTTCTCTATAATAGATGAATTAAATGTTGGTGGCTCAATGGAAGATATGGCAATATCAGGTAAACTCTATGAGATGTCTTAATCATGGGCTAGACAGTGGTGTGTGGTTGGAGGTAGAGGAAGCTTGCTAGTGAAGTTAGCATGGGAAGAAAACCCTAACAAGAAGTGGAAAGGGGAGGACGTAGAGAGGGGATCTCAAAGGAGAGATTGTTGGTTGGTGAAGAAGGAAGACAATTAGGGATTGTCGAATAATTGGGGTTGGTAAGAAGGCAGCAGAGAGAAGAAGGATTGAGGGTAAGGAAAAGGCGTGTAGTCTACAAGTGCAGAGAGAGTGTTGAAGATAGTAAGGCATAGTAGAGTATCCAACAATGGAAGTTTTTACATGCTGAAATTATGTTGGGAATGGAGCCAGATTGTTGAAGACATTTTTGTTGCAAGTGTTGCATGTAGGATAGAAGAGGAGCCCATGTGCTTCAAATATTTGTAATCTTTTGCATGTTTGAAGATAATATAAGTTGCAGATTGTATCTTCCTATTTCGGTTCTTATTTTGTATTTGTAGCCTTTTCCCGTTGAGTCTTGTGAGGTTTTGTGATCCTGTTGTTGGGTAGAGTCTCCCTCCCTCATTAGTGGTAGCAAACCTAGTTGTCCTAAGTCTGTAACAAAGTGTCGAACATGAGGCAGTTGTAGTAGGAACTGAGTGTGGGTTGAAACCATAAGATCTGCGGGTGATGAGCTAAGAAGAGTTGTGGAAAGCATGTTTTTTCATAAGCATAAAAGAGGGTATGTAACCCTATCCTCCAATAGAGATAAAGATGGGTAGAAGGTGTAGAGTGCCTCCACTGCGAGAAGGAACTAGGTAGAGGAAACATATTCCACAGTCTTTGTTGGGTAGACGATGGTTGTGCAAGTGAGATATTTCTCACAGTTGTGAACAGATCGCCGAAAGTGAGGTAGTTCACATATGCAAAAATTGAGGGTTTAAAGCTTTATTAGATCATTGAGAGTGTGTGGATAACACTTGAAGGAGTTGAAGATTTGTAAACAAATTGTCGAACTGGAGGTAGTTTACAATAAGATTGGCGAATATTGAAAGAGGGTTTTGTAAATAGACCATTGAACAGGAGGTAGTTTATAGTCTTGAAACCCGAGGGTTAAATATTTGTGCAGCTATGGCTTAGAGAGGCCTAAAAAAATGGAAAAGAGAAAAGGAAAGAAGAATTTTTTCATTAGATGTGTTCCAAGGATTCCCAAAATAGAGGAAATCAAAGAGAGATTTTGAGAAAAATAATTGATGGAGTTGCAACAACAATTAAATGAATGGGAGCTCACGATAAGAGAATGGAAAAAAGAGAAGAAAAGAGTTGAAGGTAATGTTTATCCTTATAATGATGTTTTAATTGAAGAAAGTAAAGAGGTTGCAATAGAGTGTCTTGTATATGACACCAAGGAAGAGTATAAAGATGAGGAGCCTAAACCTAAAATTGAAGAATGTTTGTTGGAAGACATAAAGGATGAAGATCCAGAGGTGGTAGCAGCCACAGAAGAATGGAAAGAGATGAAGGTCCATGAAGAAGAAGAAACCCAAGTGGTAGTGGTCAAAAAAATTGTAAAACTTGCATCTTGTGAATTCATAGAGGATTGTGGATTGTGTGTGAGTGATGTAAATGGGATGTCTAGGTATGAGAAGGTTAAAATTTTTGTTGAAATTTTTTCTTTTTAGTATGACAAGAGTAATATAGAAGGATATATTGCAATAGTGGGTGTTTCTATAGTTGAAGGTACTACAACTGAAAATAAGAAAAGAGGTGAAGGGAAAAAATTTGAGATGTTTGGGGATCCTCCCTTAGCATTAGTTGATGTTTTCTTATGTGATAAGGAGATTGGTATGACTGATAGTTTGTTGTAGGGAGTGAAGGGTGAGTCCCTTGATTATAATACTAGAATTGGTGTGAATGCAAAAGAGGAAGTGATTACAACTAGAAAATGTCTTTTAGAAGGCATGGGGAATAGGGAACACAATGTTCAAACCAAGGGTGATGATGAAGAAAAGGGCATAGGATTACCAAAAGAGGAGGTAATGCATAATGTTTTTAAATTTTGTGATGAAGATGAAACTAGTTTTTGTTTGGATGGATAGGATGCAATGGTTATTAGAAAAGATAGGGATATTGTTCAATGCCTTATTAAAGGCATGAAGGAAAAGAATGAGGCTGAAGTTGCAGTCAATGATAAAAAGGTAAATTCAAATTTCATTGAATTTGAGAATAATTATTTTCATGTCAAGATGGATGAGTTGGTGAATGTAGAGGTGATGAAAATAGGTTTTGTTGGTGTAGATTTGGATGGAAGTATTGCATAAGAACATGAAGATTCTTCTTGGTGGAGGTGGTCAGAATATGGTGGGTTTAATCCCACAAGACTAGAGGAGGATATGAATTAAACTAGGAGGAGGTGGTCGGTCAGTGGTGGAATTGGTTCCACATTCAGGAGGTTGAGTACAGAGATAGAGAAGTTGTTCAATACAATAATAGGGATAGTATCATGCATCAGTGAAGAAGAAGATGTTGTGATAGAAAAGGGAATAAAGGTAAAGGTTGTGGAGGAAGTTGTAGGAGATATTTGGTGGGGATGGCCGGCTTGTGATGGTAAAAACCAATGAAAGAGGAGATCAGAAGAGAGATTATTTAGAGGATGGTTGACAGTGGAAATGATTCCAGATTCATGAGGCTTAATGAAGAGAAGAGTTGTCAAAGAAGGAAGTTTTTTCTAGCTAAGTGTTGGAAGAGGATAAAGAAGAATAATTTAGAGGTGCCAAATTCAATGATGGAGTTTTATGAGGGTTGTTTGTGATCCGAAAGGGTGGTACTACCACTCAACTCCATTTTGTGAGACCAAAAATTTCCTACCTTGGATGTCTGATGCAAGATCATCCATGGCATACTGACAATCCTGTGTCACCAAAAATATTTATTTTTTCTTTGTTTGATTTTAATAAGGGCCAAGGTTGTGAGAAGTCATGGGGTTTCAGGTTTTCCTAACTTATGTCATGAGAATTCAAGTTTTCTCAACCTTTTTCGTAGGGTTTTGGAGTTTCAAAACCTTCTGGCTTGGCAATCTCTTCGTTGTTGGCGTGTTGTGGTTTTTTAAAACTTTGCAACCTCCAACAAGAGGTTCTAAGGTTTGGGTTTTTGGTGACTTGGCGATAGAGTGATGTGGTGTGTGATGTCGAATGTGGGACCCAATAGGTTGACAAGGACAAATGGTCACGTGTAAAAGTAGATGGCGATTGTCATTTGGGTAATCATGCAATTCACATCCTTGTTGTGAATTGCGAGGCAGTGAGCTAGAATGGTGGTCACATGCATAGTAAAAGCTTATGTAAATCTTCATCAGGGAGAATGGGTGATGTCATTGGGAGAAGGTTGTCAGTCACTCCAACATAACGATGGACGTTAAGCTAAAGAATATTGACGATGGAGATCAAGAGGAAAATATCTAATGGTGATAAGCGATTGCCATAAGATGAGGATAAATGGCGATAGTCTAATTGAAGCTACTCAAATGGTCTAGATTTAAAGACATAAGAGTGAGAGAGGATCGTAGGATCAAGGTGCGAAAGGAGAAGATCAACAACCAGAATTCAAAAGAAGAGATTTCAAATGGCTTCAATGGTGTGAATGAGGGTTTGGGACTACAAACTCACATAGAGGAAGAAATTAATTGGTCCAACCGTACCTGGTGGAACCTCTAAAAATTTCATGTCCCATCTCCAGTCTTGCTTAAAATTGGATTCAAATTGTATCTAAGGGCTTAAGGTTCTATTCCTTTTCACTGTGTTAGGGTTTTAGTCACTCGAAGCCTTATTTGAAAAACCCTTTTTGAGTTTGTATCTATGCCAAGGTTTTCGGTTTTTGTTGACCTCTAACTACTGGTCCCTAGTCTTTTAAGTCATATCTTGTTCCATTAAAATCCATTAATTAATTGGCCCTCTAGTTTTGTTTTACTGGTTGTCTTGTGTTGGGCCATTGCTTAAAATTATCCTAAGTCGAGCTAGGTATTTCTCATTAGAATTTTAAGTCATCTTTTCCATGGGAATTATCTCGTCATCTTAGTTGGGTCCCTTTTTAAAGATTAACAATTTCAGAATTGTAGATATGAGGATGCTTGATTACTATTCGATTGATGCAAACAAATCTCCATCGTTCCTCGCATGCCCATTCCATTTTATTGCTTCTTATTTTATTCCCATGGGATGGTGGGTGAAGGCCATGTGTCTTGTACGATTGGTGGGCCCGATGTCTTTGTAAAGGCGTATAGATGGTTTTCAGGAGGAGATCAACGGTGGGTGATGAATGATGTGGCCGCATCTGGACCATTCACCGCATGCCTATTTTTTTTTCTTGCCTATTAAAATAATCACACAGGCTAGTAGGCGGATGTCGGATGTCTAGTCTAAACAGTGGGTCCAGTGGTGTCAGGTGGTCAGTTGCAGAGTTTTCAAATGAATCAATGTTCAATAGTGGGTGATGTGGACTAATCTTGACCGTTCTCCACTATCCTATGTGGGTTTCACTTTTACCACCATACTCTCAAAGAGGAAGCGAGAATTTTCCATGTGGTATGATCTAGAGGACGTGGAGGCATTGGTGCAGGGGAAAATAGTAATAAAATATTTTAACACATGGCATGGAGAATAAACTATGCATTACTACTATTGATATATTGTACATGTTTAAAAGATCTTTTAATCTAACAGGGGTATGTGCAGGATCATCATGGAAAAAATAGGGCCTTAAGTGGCAAAAAATTTAGAAAAATTAGAGTTAGGCAACTTGACATAAAAATTTGAATAAGTTATCTTTATTATTTCAAAAATATGTAAGAATAGAATCTATAGAAAATTGAATGTAGTTTCTAAACTACTAGGGTTTATTTTAAAAAAAAATAAATAATCAATTTGGTTAAAATTTGAAATTTTGAATGTAGTAGTACTTAAATTTCGTGGAAAAAATAAGTAGGTGTCTATCTGACCACTCTAACCACAATAAAATGAAAATATTTCATAATATTTTAGATATAAGTAGAGGACTCATGTTCAATGTGATGCATATTTTTTGTAATATTTTTCTAAGTAAATAATTAATTATGAATTTTTATTACAAATTTTTAAAATATAAAAACTTGTATGTCCACCAATTTTAACTTGGTCAAAACTTCATGAAATTCATTTTTCTTTTAATCCTATAGTATGAAGCATAGAATGTGACACATGTTTCTCAATACAAAAAATGTGATACCGCTTTGAAAGCTATAGATGTTTTTCAATCAACCTATCAATCAAGACTTTAGTCATAATTCAAATAGAAAATGAATAATAATTATTAATTAAATTCAAAGTAAAGCATAACTTATATTGGTGGAAAGTTGAGAATCTCCTTTAAAACCCTTTTCGTTTCATCAATTTTGGGTTAAAAAAAAATCGTCAGCCACATACCCTACACATACCCATTATATCACCACTTTTTGGACCATCATGATCCTGCACATACCCACTTGTGGATGTTATCTGAAGGATAAAGCTATGGGTAATTAAGAAGTGTGTATGAAGAATCTGAGAGATTTAATATCGACCTCTCCCCATCTCCCCATTGATGAAAGTTGTGCATGAGTTATGACTCATGGGGGAAATGGAAAGAAGACACATGGATCCGAGCTACAATGACAAAGAGATGGTGGAGCCTGCATACTACTAGAAAAAGGTTCCATGTGGGTTTCTGTCATTTGGTAAATATTGTGGTTGTGTATAGTCGGATCTTTCATAATAATTTGGTCAAATCCAGTTCTTCAATCAATTAACATTCCAAAAAGATCAACGGTGGGCATTCAAAACTCAGTTGAAGGCAAGTGAGCAGTTTTGGTTCGCACGAGCAAGCCTTAATAGTTGAAAGGATATCGAGCTACCGAAGTAAGGAATTGCATAATTATTAATATCTATCTTAAAGGAAATATCCAGAACTGTCAAGCATATTGTGCACTCAAAGAAGCTCGTGTTATAGTTTCTCAATATTTTTTGATGTTGGAACTAGGGTTTTCAACCTACGAAGAAAACTAGTAAGTGAATTATTGCCCTCCCATCAAAATTATTGTTAAGTTGTGGTTTTTTCAACTCTTGAAGTCTGTTAGGGTTTTCTTGGTTTATTATTTTTTAAGTTCTACATTGCATAATTTGTGTCAAACCCTTACAAAATTCATAAGCCTTATTCAAGTAAACCAGAAACCCTACCTCGTAATACCTCTTGTGTTATGGATCCTAAAGTAAAAGCGTATTCATCTAAAGGGGAAGATTCTACTACCAAAATGCCATTAAATAAAGACCTCATGGACCAGTTGCCACCCCCGACCATTCATAAACCTAAGGGCCAACTACTTCTCAGAGGTCTACAAGTTGTAGAGGGTTTAATTGAAAAGAATTACTTTATCAAGGATTCCAAGCTATCTTATATTGGATGGGAACTATTTCATAGCTAGTTCAGGAATAGAAACATGGGTATCCCAGTAGGTAACCCCTGGAACTATGACTTGGGAAAGTTGATTGTAACAAATTTTTATATGGATGTTGACTTGCTTGAGGTAGTGGCTGCCAATTATGACCCAATCACAAGAACTATAAGAATATATGATGGGAAGGAAATGGTTAAGATCAACAAGGAAGAATTGGATCTTTTTCAAGCTTACCAAATGGAGTGATGAAATGTATAAGATAAATGATGGCACTCTCAAGTAGGAGTCTGATAAAACTACTTGATTACATTTAGAGTTCAAATCTTGTCAAGATTCCTAGCAAAAATTGCAGGTTGAAAGATCATAATAGGACCACATGATAAAGAGACTTTCCCGGTTAGCTATTTTTTATCTTGCATCCAAAAAACTTTCTACTCTATTTTCCAAATAATTGGTTATGATCTTGTCATGGGAATGCAAATGGAATGGATGTATATGCTTGCCCATATTCAACACCCCTAGTATTGTGTAGCACATATGATTATGCGGGGTTCCTTTTAGAAAGAATGAAAGAAGAATTAACAAAGTTGAAGAAAGGTGAAGTGGGAGTAAGATTCAGTTGGTATTCATTGTTGATGCATATGTTTTTATACAAAGGTGTAGTTTTCTTTGGGCCTACTATAACTAAGTTGGAAAAAAGAAAGGTTGACTTCCAAGGAGTTTCCCATGCAATGTTGGACTACTGTTTTAGACAAGGATGATAGGACATATGAATATGTGACATTCCAAAACCTATTTTCTTCATAATTGAGAAGAGTCTTAATTGTGATTATGTGATAATTGGGGAGATGTTATCCCATACCCTAATTACACTATCTTAATAGTATATAGTTTCATGGTAGCACCTCACATGCTGCCAAGGTTTGTGCCATAAAGAATTGGTTTCCTAGAGGTAATGTGGCAATTGGGAAGTTTTGAAAATGGACACTTATTGAATCAAGGAAAATGAGCATTCTTTCCTTTGTATACTTGTTTTTATGATTTTTTAATGACCAAGGGAGGATGGAATAATATTCTTGATATACTCAAAACCTACTGCATGTGGAGGTCAGTTGAGAGGGTCATATATGACACTGAAGGTTTTATGGCTTGGTTGAAAGAAAGAAATAAGAGCTTTAAATTTATACACATTTTTCAATATCCTAAAGATGTGATAAGAAATGTGTTTGACCTTTTGGAGCAGGAGAAAAGAATAGCAAGGTGGATTTCTTTTAATAAGATGCAAAGAAAGATAAAGTAAGAAGAACCTAATTTCAAGGTTCTCCCAGAAACTAAAAATCTCATACAAAATGTAGAGAATGTGTCAAAGCATTTTGATTCAATAGTGGGCCACCTTGAAGCTAAAGGGGTAATAAGTAAGGATAAAGGAAAAAACCAAAAGGTAGAAGAACAAAGTGGAGGGGAAATCCTTACTATGAGAGAAAAATCTACATCTTCAACCTCTAATGAACCAAGAATAAGGTTCTTTGTAAGGAGAAAGAGTAAGACATAGAAAGTTGATCCAGTTTTTGATCCTTGTCCACAAGAAGAAAATAATCCTCCTTCTCTTGTGCATGAAGTACAAACACCATCTCCTCCAAGGCCAAAAAATACTAAGATTGTGGACATTGATTCTCTACCACCTAGTGAAATACCACCACAAGAACCACCATTGAAAAAGAAAATGGTTGAAGTGATTGGTCTGGTGGATTATGATGATGAAGGCTCTGATGTTGAAATTTGGGTGTCAGAGAAGGAAATGAAAGGAGTACCAACTGCATGAGTAGTAAGGGAAACACATCAACTGGGTATGATATTAAGAAAAGGTGATCTTACAGGAATCAATGGAAGAAATGATATACGGGTTGAAGCATGTGCAAAGTTTCTAGATGTTGACTCACTCATAAAGTCTCAAGCTTTTATGGAATTTGCATATAGAGCTAAAATAGATGAATATATAAAAGACCTAGCTTTAGAAAGAATCCTTCATCCAGAATTGTCAGATGCCATCATCTAGAAAAGGGTTTTAAATGAAATGCGAGCTAGATTCCAAAAGATGACTGCAAAAGAGGGTCTAGAATTAGTTAGGAGGAAGTTGCACTTGCACTACAGGGGCCTAATTTCAATGAGGAATGGGAAGCCTTGGCTATATGGTCTCTAGCCCCAAGCACCAGAAAACTTGATATTGTTGAGCCTACACCTAACTATAGTGGAGGCCTAATAATAAAAAGAGTGTGAGAAACATCTTCCTTAGAAGTAGCAAATATGTCAATTCATGTTATACAATTTACAAGGGCCACTGTAGAATCTATGACTACAGAAAAGGATAAGCTTAGAACAGATTACAATGATTTGTTAGTTAAATATGGAAGGCTTGAGCAATTTAATATGTAGTGGCAGAAAAAGGTTGCATTAAATTGGAAAATAAGTTGTAGTGTTTGCAACCTAAATAGCCTAAGAAAAATGATGTCAATTCCCCCACCATTTCACAAGAAGATGTACTTTTATATTTTAATGTTGAAGTAATTTCTTCATGGGAAATTGTGCCCTATAACATGGGAAGTGTTCCCATTTCAATAGTGGAACCCAATACACTAGAAGCACCATAGGCTAAGGAAGATACCAATCAGGAAGAACTGCTTAAGCAGTTAAATTAATACAAAGAGAAATGTGACAATCATGATGAGGAGATTTTCAAGAGCAACATGAAGATTGTCACTACAATATTAGAACATTTGAAAATAAGAGTAAATAACAAGTTGAATAGTATCCACCATAGTTATTCATCCATGGTGACCACTATTAGGAATTTTGACATTGACAGAGAAAGAGCCATTCCACTCATGGAAATTTGGATCCCTAGGAAGAAGAATTTGGTATTGATATCAATTGGGGTTAAACATGATGTCAATATACCTAATAATTTTAAACCTACCAAGGTTCTTGTAGGTAAAATTGAAGGATACATGGGAAATCTTGAACCATTGGAAAAAAAAAAGAGAGCTGGTAAAATCCTTTCATGAGTCAGATCACGGCCTTCTTCCATCCATTCTAAGGGATGATGATAGCATCAAAACTATACAAAAGTGGAGAAATGAAACAACTAAAGTTATTTTAGATCAAGTTGTGTCAATTTTTCAAAAAATTGATATGGACACATTGAAGATAAATATGGATATGCTAATTCATGTTGAGACTATCCTACTAGAATTTCATTAGGAGGCTAACTAGATTGTCTCCAAATATGCACCTTATAGAGAAAGGGTTGATGAAGTCATGAATTTCAATTGGCCCACTGAAGAGGAATTTTTAGCATGGAAAGGTAGATACTTGGAGGGAGTGGTGGACTGATGTGAAATAATGGGGTGGTAATTTGAAATTTTGAAGTCTACAACCATGAAGAATAACAGATAAGTGAGAATTGCACTATATAGCCTGGGTTTAGTATAGATTGGGCTTTTGATAAAGTATAGAAAATATAGTGCATCTTCTTCAAGTTCAATTGATGACAAGGCTACAGATGTGGATACATATTTTATCTTTTCTTTTGAGTTTTTGTCATGCTTTCCTTCTTTCACCTTGTGTGCATGGGCACAAATTTTGAGGTAACTATTTCAAGATAATTTTTGAATATTGGACCAAATCTCCACCAACGAATGAAGATTATTTTTATTTCCCCACATGTTTCCCACCTCTTGGGAATGCAATGCAACTGTATAGGTGAATTTATATTATGAGCGGTCCAATGGGATATTGACATGTGTACTTTTTGGCCTGAGGCTTGTTCTATTGCTTCATTTCTATAAGAAGGAATTAAGGGCCAGAAAGTAGGGGTTCATTGTTTTGTATTAAACACTATGGATTGTAGAAGTATCAAGCATGTTTTAGTTTTTTGTCTTAAGTTATGAGTTTTGTTCACATGTATGTAATTTTGATAGCAATATAGTAAATAAAATACAAAGTGATACCAATTTCATGTCTATTGTCTCTCCTTGTACTCATTTTATGACTTATGAATGAAATTAGTCCAGGACTCCTTTTGTTTGTCTCTATTTTTTCTCAATAGATGTTTAATTTCATTCTTTCTTATTAGTTTAATGAATTAATGTGAGTGTTTGGATGAGATTTTTAACTCATAAGAATTAGGTGCTAGGATATTTGTAAGTAGTGATGATCATGATTGTAATAGTGGAGTGTTGTAAAGCAGTGTTTCTTGAGATTGTAGGTTTCTATTGATAACATGTTATCTGGTTGCATAGGATGATATTGACTTCGTGCTTGGAATAAGACATTGGTTCGTGCAAAGTATTCATAATTTAGTTCCTGAGTTGATTTATCAGATAAACACCTTACTTTATAAACTTTTAGAATGGATACCACTGTAGTTGATTTGTGTTGAGTTTCACCTTCTCATGCTCTAAGTGTAGGATATCAATAAATGAGCATCCAACTTGTTTGATGTGCTATGTTGATTGAGTAATTTTATGAGAATTATTTTTTATTGACTATTTATTTGAGTATACATTGTGGGATCACCCTCTTGAGTTTAACAAAGCCCAAAGTGTAGGAGTAGAAGTCTCATAGAGTTTACTCATTCATTGGCCAATCCCTTTGGAGTACTAAGTATTGGAAATGGAAAAGTCCATAGGTATTTTCTGAAGTCAGTTTGGTTCTTAAAAAAATAACCAACAGATTGGCGACTCTGTTGGGCACTAGCTAAGTCCAAAGTCTCTAAGTTTAGATCTGCAACAGATAGATTCAAGTAGTTTATTATATTATTCTTTACTTTCTAAAGAATAATTGGTTTAATTTTTTTTGTAACAAGTCATGTCATACCCAATATTATGTGTCAATTCTTAGTTTAGTT
This sequence comes from Sequoia sempervirens, assembly GCA_007258455.2. Lineage (NCBI taxonomy): Eukaryota > Viridiplantae > Streptophyta > Pinopsida > Cupressales > Cupressaceae > Sequoia > Sequoia sempervirens. Next base: position 14,515,556 of record VDFB02047144.1, on the reverse strand, counting down.
TGTCACCTTGTGTCGGGTTATGTTTAAAATCTTTTTTGAAGTTACAAATATAATGTCAAAGTGCAATCACTTCCTATTTCCCAGTATTCTGGGTGGCGAATCTAACATATCTAATACTCGTATAACGATAAAATATCAAAAGGGACACAAGAATAAGGATTTTGAAATATTTTACATCATGAAGAAGACCAGAAGTTAAGGAAAGAAACATCCTAAGCATAAGGCAAAATCTGAGCCTGTAAAAGAAAAGCAACTCGCTTGGGTAAAAAAGAGCTCTAAGTCAAGTAAGTCTATTGATTCCCCTGCTGATGCATCTTCTACTTTTAATATTTATGTAAGTGGTGTCGGTGTCTAGGAAAAGGAACATGAAGTTGAAGGGTCTAATGTAGACCAAGGAATAATTCATGTTGAGCAAGTGTTTGATAATGAGCTTAACATCTCAAGAGAGGAGGATAGATGAGAGTTTTGGGGTAAGAATAAGATATTTTAAGCACCTTTAACTCCTGGAGTTGGCTCCATTTTTAATGGAAATAATTTTAAACCAAGAGGTGAAGCTCCTAATATATAGGTGTACCTTTCTCTTGAGGAAGATCCTATTGACCAAGCCTATTATACTTCTGTACCAAGTAAGCATGGAGATCTTCCAGAAAATAAAGAAGATATAGATAAAGATATGCAAGCTATAGAAGAAGAAGAGCTAAGGCTTAAAGAAGATGAGGAGAATAGATTGAGGGTGTTAAAGGAGAGATAAGATAGGACTAGAGCTAAGAAACTTGAGAGAGATACTCGTAAACAAAGATTGGAGAAGATGAGAGAAGATGTTGCTAGATGTAAGACCTTTGAAGAATTTTTTTAAAACTTTCTGCTAAAATGACCAATTATATCCTTGAAATAACAGTCCCAATGGGAACCTCTGCTACTGATACCTATACCACATCTATCTCAACTACTAGATCCTTAGATCCTTCTATTTCTACTAAGGAAACATTATTTGCAGATCATGGGAAGAGGCCCATTGATCAACCTAAGAGAACTACCTTCAATACCAATACCACTACCCATACTTCATCTGTTGAAACCCCCACACACAATGCTAAAAAGGGTCATATTTCATCCACTACACCTCCAGATCTTGAATTCTTGACATTATAGTTGGAGAATGAAAAACTATAAGAAGATTTTGAAGAAAGCTGAGATAGAAGCTTCTAATGCAAAGATGGCTAGGAAGATTGATTTTCTTAAAATTTCCACACCCACTCTAGAAGCTTCAAGCTCTGGACATACTACTAGTGAGTGGGTATGTGTAGGAACATGATGGGCCAAAAAGTGCTGATATGATGTGTATGTGTAGGGTATGTGGCTGACGACTTTTTTGTACCCAAAATTGATGAAACAAAAAGGGTTTTTAAAGGAGATTCTCAACTTTCCACCAACATAAATTATGCTTTACTTTGAATTTAATAAATTATTATTATTCAATTTCTATTTGAATTACAACTAAAGTCTTGATTGATAGGTTGATTGAAAATCATTTAAAGCTCTCAAACGGTATCACATGTTTTGAATCTGAAACGTGTGTCACATTCTATGCTTCAAATACTATAGGATTAATAAAAAAATTGAATTTCATGAAGTTTTGACCAAGTTAAGGTGGTTAGACATACAAGTTTTTATTTTTTTTAAAGTTATAATAAAAAAATCATAATTAATTATTTACTTGGAAAAAAATTACAAAAAATTATGCATCACATTGGGACATAAGTCCTCTACTTATATCCAAAATATTATAATTTTTTTTTATCATTTTATTGTGGTTAGGGTGGTCAGAAAAACACCTACTTCTGACTTTTTCCCTAAAATTTAAGTACTCTTGCATGAAATTTAAAAGAATTTTTCACCAAATAGATTTTTTTTAAAGAATAAACCTAGTAGTTTAGAAACTATATTCAATTTGCTAAAGATTCTATTATTACATATTTTTGAAATAATATAGATAACTTATTCAAATTTTTACGTCAAGTTGCCTAACTCTGATTTTTTGAATTTTTTGCCACTTAAGGGAATGTTTTTTCCATGATGATCCTGCACATACCTGAGTCACAAAAGAAGAAGCCATAGTGACACATTCCTATTGGAGGTGATGATGGAGATCAAGGTGGTGGAGGTGGAGGAAATAAGAAGAATAAGAATTATTATTTGAAGATGATGAAGGAAACAAGAAAGGAGGTAGTGATGGTGAAAGTGGAAAGGGTAAGGATAGTAGTCAATCTAACAACAAAAGAGATGATGAAAAAAGGGATGTTCATAGGGATTGACATACTAGGAGGCCACTCCAAGTAGATAGATACCAATAGTTGTGTTTCACCAGAATACCTAGCTACCCTAACCCATTTCCTAAAGATTTTAGACTTCCTCTAGTCAGATTCTCTAGTAATAATGCCTTGAGTGGTGAAGACCACCTCAAAGCATTTCTAATGTTATGGATGATTTTGAGGTAGAGGCAGAGGATGTCATGATGAATTTTTTTATCCAGTCTCTCATTGAAGATGCTAGAGAATGGTATAGGAGTTTTCCTACTAAGACCATTGGTTCTTGGGAGGAATTCAAAAGGATATTTAGAGAGCAATATGGTGACAAGACTGATTCAAGTTTTTTGTTGAATCAATTTAATAATATTGCTAAAGGTTCTAATGAATTGGTTACTACATTCAATACAAGATTCCAAAAGGCTAGGAAGAGGTTGCTTCCTCATTTACAATTGAATGACCATGTGTTCTTGGAAAATTACTATGATGCTTTTGATACAAAAATGAGTTATCAACTGCTCTAGACAAGAATCCTCAGACATTTAGGGAAGCCTTCAAAATGGTGGAGCATATTGAGAATATTAGCAGAACAACTGGTAAAGTTGGCAGAAGAGATGATGCAAAACTCCTCAGAAATTCAAAGGAGGACAAGAGTTCAGGAGCTAAGGCAAACACTTTTGAGGATAAGATTGATAATTTTATGAAGACTATAAGTGATAAAATTGTAAAGCAAGAAAAGGCTCAACCAAAAATTATCAAAGGAATGAAAGACCTCCTAGGTTGCAAGACAACCCATATAATACAAATTGGTATAATGGGAAGAATGTTACTAATAATCAGATAAATATTTAGAAAAAGGTCTCTCTAGACCCTTTACAAAAGAATTCAAGAAATTATAAAGAATATGATTAGAAAAATGAGGAGGATATCGATGCACTTATGGTTATGAGTGATTCTGATGTTGCTAATAGTGAGTTCCCTTCTGATATGGACTCTTATGAAGTGGATGTAGATAATCAAAGGAAAATTGCTAGTGCATATCATTAGCAAGTCCTCTCTGATGTGGATGTCGATAGTGATATTGAGGTGTATAATTTGGAAGCAATTGAAGATGGTGTGTCACTAAGAAGACCCTTAGATGAGGAGATTGCAAAATACACAACAGTCTTGGCTGCCCAAGCCAAAAGTTCCTATCATCTGAGAAATAGAATAGTTGGTGGCGAACAAGGTAATCTTGCTGGTCTTTTCATAAAGAAGTAGAAAGCTAAAGGAAAAGTGCACAAGCCTAATGGAAAAATAGAAGCAGTGAAAGCTAAAGAAGGTAGGGGAGATAAAAATTGGGCTAAAAGGATAGGTAAACCAAAAGCTGCTGAAGAATTCAAATTTCTTGTTGTGTAGATGAAGACATAGAAGAAAAACCCTTAAGTTTCAAAGAAAGATTCCAAGCATAGGGTTGAACTACCCAAAAATCAATATAAGGAGAGCAACAATGAACAAGTTATGCTCCCAATTGAATTACCCAAGTATACTCCTATTGATATGCTTCAATTAGTTAGCCAAGTAAAAGTATCTGTGTCTTTCCTTGAAATGATGAGAATATAGGAACATAAGCAGAAGGTTGTAGCCCTTATCAATTGTGCTACTATAGCCTGTAATGATTTAGTGGTGCCCACTCCACCCAAACTGAATGAAAAAGATAAGAAATACAATGAAGTTGAGGGATTTATCACTGATATTCTCCATATCTTCTTAGGAAATTCAGTAACTACTTGTCTTGAGAAGATAGATCCATTTTTTCTCACTTTAACTATTGGGGAATTTTTTATTAAAAATTGTATTATTGACTCTGGAGCATCAAATAACATCATGCCAGCTAAAATTATGGAAGCATTAGGAATACAAGTTGATAGCACTCATGGTAAGTGCTATGCTATGGATTAAAGATAATTCCCTATTATTGGTGTGATAAATGAACTTCCATACAGATTATCATCCCACCCAGACAAAGATTTTAAGATGAGTGTGGTGGTAGTGGATATCTCACCTAATTATGGAATGCTGCTATCTCGAAAATGGAGTGGATCTACGGGAGGAAGTATGCAATGTGACATGTCTTATGACACATTTCCCATTGATGGTAAGGATGTTCAAGTGATGAGAGAACCAAGAGTCCCACATATGTTAGAACATGTTCCTGAGGATGATACAGTTCTTTTTGTGGAAACTGAACTCAATAATTTTAAAATGGAAGAAGTACTAAGAGAAATTGATAGTTTCCCTGCACCAATAGAAAATGAAGTTGTAAGATTGTCTAACAAGGATGGAATTTGGAAAATTTACTTTGATGGTGCAAGTTCCAAAGAAGGGTATGGTGCACGGATATTACTAGTGTCACCTAGTTGTAGTACATATAAATTCTCTTTTACATTGTCTTTTGTCTGCACCAATAATGTGGCAGAATATGAAGCACTATTGCTAGGATTGAGATTGGTTGAGAAGAAAAAAATAAGAAAATTAATGTTAATTGGTTATTCTGAGTTGGTGATATCCCAAGTAAGAGCTAAATATACCTGCAAGAATAACAAACTTAAGCAATATAGAAATGATGTCTGGGATTTAATTGAGCAATTTGATAATTTTGGAATTGACTGGATGGAAAGAGGACATAATAGAGTGGTTGACTTACTTGATAACACTGCATTGAGACAAAATCATATAACTTTTATTGGAACCTCTAAAGTTTAGGTGCAAACATGACCTTCCATTCCTAATAATGTGCACAACTGACAGATTTTTGATGATGATGAGGATATCCTAAATTTTTTAAACTGTGTTGATGAATATGAAGGTTAGGAGATTGAATTTGGTGTATTTGTTGAAAATATTGATGGAAAGCATACATTATTTGGAAAAGAGATTATCCAGTTGAAAACAAATAAAATCCCCGAAGGTCTTGTAGCACTTCAAAGGGTTTTTGATAGTCAAGATAAAAGCAAGATTAAGGAAACTACTTCTCATCCAGAGGACCTAGAGGAAGTAAATTTGGGGACTGAAAATTCCCCTAAGAAAGTGTATGCAAGAAAGAAAATGAAGCCAAAGGTGAAGGAAATGTTGATTACCTTGCTTAGAAAATATAGACATGCCTTTTCTTGGTCATATGATGACTTGAAATCTTACATATAGGAATTGTTTCAGCATGAGATTCCTTTGAAGGAAAATGTTAAACCTTTCAGGAAAAAGCAGAGACCCATCAATCCTACTATAGGTCCCAAGATACAAGAGGATTTGGTAAAGTTAAGAGATGGTGGCATTATAAAACCCATTATAAATTCTTCATGGGTATCCAATTTAGTGCCAGTAAGGAAAAAGAACAGTGATATAAGATTGTGTGTTGATTTTAGAAACCTGAATATATCCTCACTAAAGGACAATTACCCATTGCAAAACATGGAATCTATGTTATAGAAGGTGACTGGTTGTGAGCTACTGTCAATGATGGATGGTTTTTTAGGTTATAACCAAGTAAAAGTGAAGGATTCTGAGTAGTACAAGACTACATTCACTACTCCATGGGGTTCCTACATCTATGTAAGCATTCCTTTTGGATTAACAAATATAGGTGCCACTTTTCAAAGGGATATGGACGTAGATTTTTTTGATTTTATTGATTTATTTATGGCTATATATCAAGATGACCTAACCACTTACTCCAAGAAAGAGGAAGATCATTATATGCACTTAGAGAAGGTATTTATCAGATCTCTAGAGTATGGGATATCTTTGAATCCAAAAAAATGTACTTTTGGGGTCACCGAGGGTAAATTTTTGGGGCACATTGCATCTAAGGATGGAGTAAGAATAGACCCTAAAAGAGTAGCAGCCATAGATAAAATCCCCTAGCCAAAAAATGTCAAGGGAATTTAGTCATTTTTTGGAAAGATAAATTTTTTAAGAAGGTTTGTGACTAACTTTGTTGAAATCACAAGATCTATTTCTAAGATGTTGAAGAAGGGAGAAAAGGTGCTTTGGAGTGAGGAGCCTAGCCAGACATTAAAAAAGAAAGAAGCTATTAAGGAGGCTCCATTATTGAAATCTCCTAATTTCTCCAAGCCAATGCACATTTTTTCTTTTGCTTCTTTTTATAAAATTGTTGTTGTTTTGTTACAAAAAAATGAGGAGGGCTATGAACAACCCATTGCATTCTTTAGCAAGTCTTTACAAGTTGTAGAGCCTAAATATGATATGATGGAAAATCAAGCATATGCCTTGGTTAAGGCTATAAAGAATTTTAGAACATACTTAGTGAGAGCTATTGTCATAGCTTTTGTGCCAAGTGTTGTTGTAAAAGATATTTTCACTCAGCAAGAAACTACAGGCAAAAGGTGTAGATGGATAAATATGATCGAAGAATTCAAAATTTAGGTCCATATTACCAAATTAGTTAGAGGACAAGGCTTAGCTAAATTAATGGTATAAACTAGTTTGGAGGTTCATCAAGTTAATCAGGTAGAAATGGTTGATGTGGCACCTATCTGTGATATGAAAACATGCAGGTGATATAGAAGAATTGTCCAATATCTACAAACTTTGTAGTGTCCTACAGATATGGCTAAGAATGAAAAAGGAACATTAAAATTGCATTCCATAAAGTATGTGATTATTGACCATGAGCTATGGTGGAGAATCCTAAATGGCATATTGCTTAAATGTGTGAATGGAAAGTAGGCACTAGAACTCCTTTAGGAAATGCATAATGGAGTGAGTGGTTGTCATTACATGGCAAAGACTACTGCTCACAAGGTCAAAGATTTGCAGGAAAAATGAGGTTTTTAGGGAAGTTACCACTTAGGCCTGTCTCTGTTCAAGCCCCTTTCCAATAATGGGGAATTGATTTCATCAGAGAGATAACAAAAAATTCTAGTAGAGGGAACTCATGGGTTCTTGTTGCCACTAATTATTTTACAAAATTGGTAGAAGTAATGCCCACAAAAAAGGAAACAAGCAAGGTAGTGGTGGATTTCCTATTGAATAATATTCTCATTAGATTTGGAGTCTGAGAAAAAATCATCTAAAACAATACTATGTGTTTTAGGTTTGAAGAATTCATAGAATTTTGTGAAAAACATGGTATATAGGTTTCCTCTTCTTCGCCCTACCATCCTCAAGGAAATGGTTAGGCTAAGTCCAACAATAAGAGCTTAATCAAAATCCTCAAGAGGGAGATGGAGAAGAACACAAAATATTGGGATTCAAAACTGAAGCTGGCACTTTGGGTAGATTAAGTGTCTGTGAAAAAGGCTACTGGATATTCTCCATTTGGCTTGGTATATGGTTTAGATGCTAGGTTTCCACAAAATAGCCTGCTAAAGATGTATAATTTTTTGCAAGAATATGATGAAGATATATGTGAAGATATGCAGCACATGATCAATAATCTGGTACAATTGGATGAAACTAGAAGAGAAGCTCATGCTAAGAATACAAAGTTGTAGTTGCAAGTTAAACACTTGCATGATAACAGAGCTTGTCCCATAAAATTTGAGGTAAATAGTATGGTGTTAGCCTAGAATGCAAGGGCTCAAGATAAAGGTAAACATGGAAATTTTGAAGCACTATAGTTAGGCCCTTATCTGGTAGCCAGTACACATTGATGAGCTCAAAATATGCTCATAATTTGAATATTATGATGTATTTTTAATACCCTTAATCTTATTGCTGATAGTTGTTTTAACTCTTTGATTAAAGGTTTTTTTTATCTAAAATCGGGAAGTATCTTGTAGCAACACATTCCTATATTCCTCCAGCTTAACAGCTCTATGTGTCTGTATTAATTACCCAGTTTGACCTCCCAAATGACTGATATAATGCATGTGGTTTTTGGATAATGAAATGGATTTAATATGTGATTAATGAATGTGTATCATGTTATTTAACACGTGTGCCTTCTTTTGTTTCTGTCGCCATGTGCATTGCAGGTTGTTGAAGGAAGCATGAACGAGTCCAAGCGTAGCGGATCTCAGCCCTGTAGTAAAGTCCATTTCTAGCATGACATCGAGGAAGTTGTTCCAGCAAAGACTCTCTAACCAGGTCATTAGGAGGAAATCTAAATGATCATTAATCTAGGAAGAGTGGAATACTAAATTCTCCCTGAATTGTGTTGAACAGATATGCCTTCATTTATCAGAAGTCTATTCCTCGGTTTTAGGATGCGTTTATGTCCACATCTTTCTCTGTTAGAGTTAGGTAGTTAGTTGCTTTTCTAATATAAATAAGTGTTCCTCCTACGTGAGTGAGAAAAAGAGTGTGTAAAAGTTAGTATTATAATGAGAAACAGTGTTTTGTGTTAGTTTTCTTACAAGTATAACAATCAATGTATATGATTCCAAGTTTATGAATAAAAGCTTATGAAGTTTTGAGTTCAATTCTTGCATAAATTAGTTGATGCTTGCTAAGGGGGCCCACTTAGTGAGTATCTGTAGTTAGTTAGTTGTTTATCTCTTGTTGGTTATAAGTTAGATTTCATTCTTAAATGTTTCAGTGCAAACTCAGTCTTATATTGTTCCTACAGCATCGGGAATCCATCCCTTTGTTTGTTTGTACAGCATAAGGCCAATTCATAGTTTGTTTCTTAGTAATAGATGTCATGATTTCTGCTTTGATTATGTTATGCTTAAGTTAAGAAGACTTTACATTACATTCCTATAGCATAAGTAGAATTCCTTCCAAGCATTTATTTCTGGTAAATTGTGACTGAAATTGGTTCTTAGTGCACATACAGTGCCAGCTCCATTTCAAGTATACGTTCCCTGGTTTGACAATGTAAATGGACGACCATAAGAAGATGTTAGTCACTTGCTAGAATGTCCAATTCCTAGGTTAGGATTTTCCATGACTTTTGTATCCTTTTGTGGAACCGATCATTTTTGGAGCCATTGTCGGGGATGGTGTCAAGCTAAGAACCTGTCATAGTCATTGCTAACAGTAGTTTAGTGTGTTTATTCAAGCATTTTCAAAATTCCTTCAATTTATGGTTAATTATATTGCATGCATAGAAGAAGAGATGCTCTGGGAAGATTCCTCCCCAACCTTCCATTCATTGATAACAACTCTGAACCAACTTATAATCTATTTGAGGAAGGAGGAGACCAAGATATCAATCCATTTGCTGAAAACCTGCTTTCTGAATTGCTATTTGCCCCAGCTGACGAAGAACCTCAAGAAAATTAATTTTCTTTGATACACAATCAAGCAAATATGACACATAATCTTCCTAATCAACCTCCTTCTTTTGAATTCCCCATCATTACTCAGCACGATAATGATAACCTTAAAAATATTCCTTCTTCATTACTTCCCAAGTTCTATGGACTAGTGACAGAGGACCCATATACTTGTTTGAGTTTGACATCCTCTGTCGTAGCTATGATTACACTTCAGATGCTCACATGATGAAATTATTTCCTGCTACTTTGAAGGAGGGAGCTCTTAGATGGTTTATGAGTTTGGGAAGGGGTGTTGATAGTTGGGCAGCTATGCAAATAAAATTTCTTGAGAAATACAAGGAATATTATAAGAGTGGTAGTAAGGGTGATGATATATTCAGAATTCAACAAAAGGAGGATGAAAGCCTGGAAGACTATATCTCAAGGTTCTTGTTTTCCCTAAAAAAAAATTCAGACCATACTCTCAATGAAGAATCTCATAAACTACTTTTTCTAGGAGGAATCAATGACACCTATATATATGCCCTGGATCTGATGGGAGGAGGAGATATAACCCAAGTGCCTTGGGATGATATCAAGAAAATATGTCGCAACTACTCTCGAGCAATTGTTAAGAAGGGTAGAGGTCATCAAGCCATAGTGGGAAAGTCTTCTACTAATAGAGTTTCACGGATGGAGATCACACATTTGCTGTCTGATTTCAAGCAATATATCATAAACAACATGGCTACACGGTTGGATACTATGCAAGCTTGAAAGAAACATGAGGAAGTTGAAGCAATCTTGGCTGAATTCTATCCACATTGCAGACAGAAGAAACATGACTGTAGATGTAAAATGGTGGCTAACTTGAAGGATAAGCAGTTACCTACTGATTTTAAGATAGTAGAGGGTGATGATGACCAAGTATTCTTCATTGCACAAAGGAGACCATGGGCTCAAAGAAAAGGTATGCCTCAAGACCCTTTGAATTTTGGTAATCCTTATTCTAATTACAATAACCAATGGCAACCTTCATACGGCCCATCACCACCTTGGAATACTTCTCAACCACACTGGCCTAACTATCAGAGTCCTCAATGGAAATCTCCTCAAGGAGGTTGGCAGTAGCCATAAGGACAATGGACTCTACCCCCAGGTAATTGGCAGAAGAATCCTCAAAATGGAGAGGTTCTCAACAATGGTAGAACCAATCCCCTAGATCCTTGCAGCTTCAGTAGCCACAACCTCCAGCCCTCATGCCACCTCCTGCAGCACCTGCAGCAAATACTGGCCCTCCAAAACAAATGCCTATGCCTGCTCAACCATTGGAAAATCCTAATAATAAGCAGCAGCAACAACAACAGCCTATGTATCTTGCAGAATCCAATCAGTATCCAGCTTATGCCCTAAATATTCATGATATCCATCTCAGGTCTAGAACAACTCTCCCTGCTCCACAACTACTTGTAATTACAGAGATTCCAGATTCTGCCTCTAAACAACCTATTGATCCTGTAGAACATATACCTATATCAGATACTGTCCCTAAGGAGCCTGTCCTGTAGCATCAGGCCAAATCGCCTTTTCCTTAGAGATTTCAAATTACTACATCCAAGTTTATGGAAGAGCCTACCTTTGATATTTTGGATCAGCTAAAGAATGTACACATTCAAATTCCCCTTTTTCAAGCCATTAAAGATGTCCCAATTTATGGAAAATCCATTAAGGAGGCCTATTTAAGGAAACCAAGAAGAAAGAAAAAGGATCCCCAAACTATCCATGTTCTAGGACAGTTGGCAGATATTATGTTAGGGAAGGTAGTCATTCCAAAATATACTCACCCTGGGAGTCCTGTGGTACAAATAAATATTAATGGCCAGATAATAAAGAATGTTTTGATTGACCTTGGTGCAGCTATCGATATAATGACCAAGCATACTATGGAGTATTTGAATATCCTAACCATTCGGTCGACACCTACCATCTTGCAGCTTGCTGATAGTTCCACAGTAACCCCTGATGGAGTGGTAGAAGATGTCATTATCATCCTTGAGTCTTGGGAATACCCAATATATTTCACCATATTTTTCACTAAGGAAACTTTGGGAGGATATCCTATCATCCTAGGTAGACCATGGTTAGCTACAACTAATGCTCTTATAGGATGTCGTTCAGGAGACATGACAATTTCTGATGGTCAGTCAAGAAAGAAATTGGCTTTATACCCACCTGTCCAGCCTCAGCCAGACTTGTCTCAACCAATTTGACCAGATTTAGGAGAGGAAACTAAAGAATTCAATTTATTGGCTCAGCTAATGATGCTACAAACTAATCCATTTTCCCAGCTTCAGAGTGAGTATTGGCTACTTTTACACATTTTGCAGTCCAACTCTGATCTGAGTAGCCCATCTGTTCTAGATAGCTGTCTTTAGCAGTGTTTCCTGCAACAACTAAATCCTGAGAGTCTGCCACCTAAATTTCCTACAGTTTATCACAATTTGCTTCTACATGAAATACAAAAAGCACCTTTATCAGCAGCCTCCATGAATGATCTTACCAAGCAAGTAGAAGTGTCTTTAGGCCGCTATCTAAACATTAATAATAAGCTGCCTCAATCTCAACAAATTGCCCTAGTCACAATGCTACAAGATCAACACAGAGCTTTTGCATGGGACTTTGGGGATATGAAGGAAATAAATTCTCAACTCTGTACTCATAGGATCTACATTAAGGAAGACTGTTCACCTATTAGCCAACCTTAAAGAAGGATAAACCCAACACTTAGGGAAATAGTTAAAAAAGATATCCAAAAATTGCTTGATGCTGGTTTTATCTACCCCATTTCAGACAGTCAATGGGTATTCCATTGGTGATTGTTCCTAAAAAATGTGGATAATGGAGAGTTTGTGTAGACTACAGAGAGCTGAACACAACAACTAAAAATTATCACTTTCCACTACCATTTATTGATCAAGTACTAGACTCATTATCTGGTAAAAAGTATTTCTCATTTTTGGATGGATATAGTGGCTATAATCAAATTAGAATTTCCCTTGAGGATAAAGACAAAACAAATTTTACCAGTCCATGGGGCACTTATGCCTACTCTATCTTACCTTTTGGCCTATGTAATGCACCTGCAACATTTCAAAGGGCATTGATAAGTTTTTTGCTGACATTTCTCATGATTCTATGGAGATCTACATGGATGACTTCACCACTTATGGAGTTACTTATGAAGAAGCATTATAAAATTTGGAGAAAGTGTTGAAAAGATGTAAGGAGAAAAATTTGTCTTTGAATAGTGAGAAGTGCTTTATGATGATGCAAGAGGGAATTGTTTCAGGCCATCATATCTCTTAATGCAGGAATTCAAGTTGATCCTACAAAAATAGAAATCATTCTAACTTTGCAAACACCTATGAAACAAAAGGATATTAGAAGCTTCCTAGGATATGATGGATATTATAGAAGATTTATCAAATATTTTAGCAAAATAGCCAGTCCATTATATGCCTTATTGACTAAGGATTCTGAATTTTACTGGACTGAGGCCTGTGAAAAAACTTTCCTGCAACTTAAGAATTTACTTACTCAGGCACCTGTTCTTCAAGGACCAAAGTGGAGTCTACCATTTCATATACACATAGATGCTTCTGATTATGCCATAGGGGTAGTTTTAGGACAGAAAGAGAATTCCATAGAGCATGCTATATATTTCATTAGCAAAAAACTTCAAGGCCCTGAATTAAACTATACTGTCACAGAGAAAAAATCGCTAGCAGTTGTGTATGCTCTAAACAAGTTTCAACATTATGTCATTGGTTACCAAATATTTGTTCATACAGATCATGCAACAATAAGGTACCTCATGAAGAAGCCTGCCATATCTAGCAGATTAGCAAGATGGCTCCTATTGTTGCAGGAATTTGATATCACAGTTATTGATAAGCCAGGCCGGGCTAATGTGGTGGCTGATTTCTTGTCAATACTTCAAAAAACTACACCTACCACCCCTGAGGTAATTGATGATAGATTTCCTGATGAACATCTATTCTCTATTGCTGCTCAAACTCCATGGTATGTAGATATTGCAAATTATTTAGCAGCCAAAAAGATCCCAGCCAACAAGATTCCAGCCCACTTCTCACCAAAGGAAAGACAATTGTTGGTAGAGAAAACTTTTAACTTTTCATGGATTGCAGACTATTTATTTTACACAAGACCTGACCAAGTCATGAGACGGTGTGTTAGGGAAGATGAGACCTATGACATTTTGCATGCCTGTCATGATGAGCCATGTGGTGGGCGCTTTGCAGCCAAGAGAACATCTATGAAAGTGCTTGCTAGAGGATACTATTGGCCCACACTACACAAAGATGTTGCAGCCTACACCAAAAAATGTGACAGATGCCAACGCATGGGGAGACCAACATAGTCTAATGAAATGCCCCTATATCCTCAAGTGGTAGTCAGTCCCTTTGACAAGTGGGACATGGATTTTGTTGGGCCTATTGATCCTCCATCCAATGGGAAATTATACATTTTGGTTTGCACTGATTATGTAACCAAGTGGGTGGAAGTGAAAGCAATGACACATGCCTGTGACAATAAAGTTGTTGAGTTCCCATATGAGCAGATTTTTACTCAGTTTGGAGTCCCAAGGGAACTTGTTACTGATCAAGGAGCTTAGTTTACATCAAACTTAATCACTGCATTGATGAATGATTACAAGATTAGGCACAAAAAGTCTAGCCCCTATCACCCTCAAACCAATGGTCAGGCAAAGGTTACCAACAGAGAAATTGAGGCAATGCTTACTAAGATAGTACAATTACACAAGAAGGATTGGAGCAGTCACCTTCCTGAAGTAGTCTAGTCTTATAGGACAACATGGAAAACAACTACAGGGTTCACTCCTTTTGAGTTACTCTATGGAAAAACTGCCATGTTGCCAATAGAGTTTGAGCATAAGACCTTAAGGACTGCTCTCTAGCTTAACATTGATATTTCAGAAGCCCAAAAGGAACACCTCCTGCAATTGAATGCATTGGATGAGTTAAGGAAATATGCCCCGCAACATACTGAAGCTATCCAACAGCAAAGAAAAAAATGGCATGACCACCAATTAGAACTAAGCATTTCTCTGCCAGTGATTGGGTGCTGCTCTATGACTCCAGGTACAAGGAAAATGAAGGCAAACTCACCACAAGATGGCTTGGTCCTTATGAAATAGACAATGTGTTTGATAATGGTTCAGTTCAGTTAGCTATAATAGATCATGTCTGATTCAAGCTACTGGTTAATGGACACCGTCTTAGGTTGTATCATAAGCCAGAGTCCAAAGAAGAATTTATGAAGCAGTTTGTCTTGGATGCGGCCACTGATCTTCCTACAACAAAAGGCTTCGGCCTTTCTCCTGCAACATCTCTTTAAAATTCTATGTTGCATGCCCATAATAAAGGTTTCCTTTTTAAGGAAGCCACTTTCTCCATTTTTCATCCATCACCACCATTCATTCCCTCTTCTTCCACGTCACCCATCCATGTCATCCATCCTGCCATACCGCCCTCATTTATGGTTTCAATTCCAGCCGTCATTTCATTTTGAGCTGCAATCTTTCCCAGCATGTACGAGCACTTATTACAAGGTACGCAATATCTTTTATTGTCACATCGTTTATTTATTTCATTTATTCATTAATTTCTATGTACATATCAGTCATCATAGCCTGATTCTTCACCTATCCTTTCGCACATGTGTGGACACATGCCAAATTCTTAGTAGGGGGCAGGGATAATCCATTTGAAACTTTTTCTTATGCCACTGTCATAACTGTTAAGATATTTTTATTTTCTTGTACTTACCAAATATGACTACATATTGTCATCCTAAAAAACAATTAACTGCTTCATTTGAGTAGTTTTTAACAATCATTTCATGCAATTATCCTTTGTGTCATTCTTGGAAAAGTAAAGAAAAGTGATGGCAGGGCAAAGGAATTTTTTTGAATTTTCAGAAGAAGTTTGAGTTTCAGGAATCTCAGCATGGATAATTTGTGAATATGGGTGGCCAGTTATTAAGACATGAGCCTGCAACTCATGAAACCTTGACACAAAATCCTCAAGCGGTTTAGGTATTCGGCAATTGTGGTTGGCTGAATTATTTTCTGAGGATAGATTCCTTTAATGAGGAAGTTGCAGGTAAGTTTTTGAGAATTCTTTCAGAGGGAGAAGCTACAGTGTGGGGTTTGATAGTAGCCGTTATAGAAGAACGGATTGCAGAAGTAATTGGGCTTCTGGCGGTAGGAGAAATTTTTTCTTCAGGGATAGATGCTATCTCTGCTAGGGAAGAATTCACAATACCAACAGATGGAACCTTAGAGGTTTCTAAACAAGGATGCAAACGGGTGTCACTGCCTCCTCCATACTCAGAATATACTACCTTCATAATCAGGTACTTGACTTGTGAGAGATGTTTTTCCTATTTGCATTCCTATCATTTTAAACTATTCAGTCATATGAGGAATGGTTTAGCTGTCAATGTTTCAAAAAATTTTTTAAACCTTTTGAAACAATGTGCCCATGAAACCCAGAGAGGTAGGGACAACTCTATCGCCCATCATGCCCTCATTAAATTCTTGATCAAGTGTTCCCTGAGGGATGTATCAACCCTTTCTTGGCAAGAATTTGTTGGCCAAAAGGGTCTGCAACCTCCAGAGCCTCCTAGAGCACACCCTACATGACAAAAGAAAAAGAAAAAGAGAGTAGAATCTACAAGTCGGGAAGCAGAGCAAAAATCATCTCCTCCTGCAGCACTTAGTCCTGCAACATCCACGCCAGAACCCTCTACCCAACCACAAACTAGGTCTGCTGGTAGAACAGAAAAATGGAAAACGAAGGTAGGAGAGTGATCTAGGGTAGAACAAACCCTAGAATCTAACCCTCATGTTCAAAAGCGAAAACGTTATGCTCCACTCTTTCCTACAACATCTTCCCCTGTAGCAGTTTCTCCTACAGCAATGCATGTTGCCACTGCAACTTCACTATCATCTTCTCCTGCTGAGTCTGAATCCTCTAGATAGGTTAGAAAAAGGAAGGCCACGAAAGTGTCTCCTGCAACTGTTACTTTAGAAACATTTCCAAAAAGAGTTTCATCAAGGAAACAACATAAAGTTACCTCAACCTCCGTTCAACCTGAAATGATAGTAATTTCTGAGGAATCCAAAGAATTCAGTCATGATGTTTCTCAGAATGTATCTGAGAATGTTCCACAATGTGGAAGTGCAAACTAAGACAGTGGAAGTTGAAGAAGCATAACATTGTAGTGGTAATGAAAGGGGGATGCCAAGTCTTGATGACTTGGCTAAAGTAGTTAGGAAAGTTTCAGAAGAAGCACAATCTCCTCCTGTGCAGCAACATGAGTCCATCCTATAGCAAGAGGAAGAACAACATGAACAATCTGAAGTGTCCAATGAAACCCGATTACCCCCTGAAACTTGTCGGGCATTGGTTGTTTATAAAAGGACATTGTTAATTGAATATTTGGAATATCTTAGGACTACATGGAGGCCTATTACATTTCAAACTTTGAGTTTCCGCCATTTAGCTAAAACTGAAATTCAACAAAGTCTTTGGGAGGAAGAAAAGACGAAATTGAAAAGAGAAATTGAAAGAAAAAAATAGGAAATTCAAGAAATGAAAGAGAAAATGGATGAAATGATGAAGATAACTGGTAAAATTATGGAATGTAGACCACCACCTAGGGTATATGCTATGTTCCTTAAAGAGTAATTTCTTTGGTTCCAATTGATGAGAATTTCAAGAAATTTAGACCCTGTTATTCACATAGCTAAGAAATTTTATGATGCATATCAAGTAGCACCCAGTTGGCTGAAAAATTCTTTATGTGAATTTTATTTGCATGGTTTGCTAATTCCCTTTGAAACAGAGTGGAATCCACTTCTCTACATTAGTGACATTCATCTGAGGTCACTCATGTCTTGGGTGACCAATGAAACTAACTATGGGAGACAATTAGAGGCTTATGAAGAGGCTGAAACAAATGAACCTATTCCACTGTGACCTAAAAGCTCAGATCCCCACACAATTCTGAGAACTTGGCTTACTGTTGTGTATGGATTCAATGATTAGATAGAAAGAATGAAAATATTTGATATTAGGAAGTAGGTGTATGATGATTTCAAAGACCAAACATATCTATTTTGGAAGGTTTCATCTTCTAGAATTGAAACAAGATGGGAAAAACTGACTGTTGGTCTGAGGAAATCTGAGCCTCATAGCCCTCTGAACTTTAAGGAAGCCATCAAAAGGACAAAGAAGTATATGCAGCTTGGTCTCTAGAAAAGGTTTGAGTTATGGTTATCATTAACATTTCGACCTCTAGTTTTTATGTGGCCACTTTACCCTTATTGGGCTACAGATGTTAATGAGGATATAGAAACCCACAGGTATGAGAGATGGAAAAGTTTCAGAGGTTTCTACTTCAAATTAAGAACTTCATTACAAGGCCATACTACTCCTAATGATTTCAGAGAAACAACTAGAAAGCTTAATGCTGGAGGGCCATCATTAGGATAAGAAGGGGACAAATGATGAGCTCGAAATATGCTCATAATTTGAATATTATGATGTATTTTTAATACCATTACTCTTATTGCTGATAGTTGTTTTAACTCTTTGATTAAAGGGTTTTTTTATCTAAAATCGGCTAGTATCCTGTAGCAACACATTCCTATATTCTTGTAGCTTAACAACTCTATGTGTTTGCATTAATTACCTTGTTTGACCTCCCGAATGACTTATATAATGCATGTGGTTTTTAGATAATGAAATGGATTTAATATGTGATTAATGAATGTGTATCATGTTATTTGCCACGTGTGCCTTCTTTCATTTCTGTCGCCATGTGCATCGCAGGTTGTTGAAGGAAGCATGACTGAGTCAAAGCGCAGCGGATCTCGGCCTTGCAGTAAAGTCCATTTCCAGCATGACATCGAGGAAGTTGTTCCAGCAAAGACTCTCTAACCGGGTCGTTGGGAGGAAATCTAAATGATAATTAATCTAGAAAGAGTGGAATACTAAATTCTCTCTGAATCGTGTTGAACAGATATGACTTCATTTAGCAGAAGTCTGTTCCTCAGTTTTAGGATGTGTTAATGTCCACATCTTTCTCTGTTAGAGCTAGGTAGTTAGTTTCTTTTCTAATATCAATAAGTGTTCCTCCTGCATGAGTGACCAACAAAGTGTGTAAAAGTTAGTATTATAATGAGAAACAGTGTTTTGTGTTAGTTTTCTTACAAGCAGAACAATCAATGTATATGATTCCAAGTTTATAAATAAAAGCTGATGAAGTTTTGAGTTCAATTCTTGCATAAACTAGTTGATGCTTGCTAAGGGGTCCCACTTAGTGAGTATCTATAGTTAGTTAGTTGTTTATCTCCTGTTGATTATAAGTTAGATTTCATTCTTAAAGGTTTCAGCGCAAACTCAGTCTTATATTGTTCCTGCAGCATCAAGAATCCATCCTTGTGTTTGTTCCTGCAACATAAGGCCAGTTCATAGTTTGTTTCTTAGTAATAGCTGTCATGATTTCTACTTTGATTAAGTTATGCTTAAGTTAAGAAGACTTTACATTACATTCCTACAGCATAAGTAGAATTCCTTCCAGGAATTTGTTTCTGGTAAATTGTGACTAAAACTAGTTCTTAGTGCACATACAGTGCTACTCCATTTCAAGTATACGTTCCCTGGTTTGACAATGTAAATGGATGACCATAAGAAGATGTTAGTCACCTGCTGGAATGTCCAATTCCCAGGTTAGGATTTTCTATGACTTTTATATCTTTTTGTGGAACCGATCACACATGGCGAAGATTCGTTTTTCCTTCAAAGCTTGACAGGTGAACTTTTTCAACTGCTAGTACATGGAAAGTTCTTAAAGCCATACTTCTCCTAAGTATGTTATGATTCCATGTACACTGTAATTTTTGTATATTTTGTATAGGTTTGTTTTCTCTGGTTGTTTTTGGGTCGGTCCTGCTACCTAGTCTGAGTAATTCCCTGGTTTTTGTTCACTATGTTTTGAATGGTCTGCTTCAACCACAAATTCTAGGATCTTGTCATGCCTAAAAGAGACATGCATCCCTAGTCGGAGCCACTAGTGGAACCCCTAAAAATTTCATGTCCCATCTCTAGCCTTGCTTAAAACTAAATTGAAATTGTATCTGAGGGCTTAAGGTTCTATTCCTTGTCACTGTGTTAGGGTTTTAGTCACTCAAAGCCTTATTTGAAAAACCCTTTTTGAGTTTGTATCTATGCCAAGGTTTTAATTTTTTGTTGACCTCTAACTATCAATCCTTGGTCTTTTAAGTCATATCTTGTGCCATCAAAATCCATTAAGTCACCAGCCCTTTGGTTTGGTTTTACTGGTTGTCTTGTGTTGGGCCATTGCTTAAAATTTTCCTAAGTCAAGCTAGGTATTTCTCATTAAAATTTTAAGTCATCTTTTCCATGGGAATTATCTTGTCGTCCTAATTGGGTCCCTTTTTAAAGATTAACAATTTCAGCATGTGAATATATGAGGACCCCTGGTTACTATTCGACTGATGTAAACAAATCTTTGTTGTTCTCCATGTGCCTGTTCCATTTTATTACTTCTTATTTTATTCCCATTGGCTAGCGCGTGAAGGCCATGTATCTTGTATAATTGGAGGGTCTGATGTATTTGTTACTTGGCGTACATATGGTTGTCAAGAGGAGATCAGTGATGGGTGAAGAATGATGTGGCCGCATCTGGACTGTTGCCTGCATGCCCATTAGTCTTTCTTGCCTATTAAAATAATCACACGGGATGGCAAGTGGATGTTGCATGTTTGGTTTGATTAGTGGCCCCAGTGGTGTCAAGTGGTTAGTCACAAATTTTTCAAATGAATCAATGGTCAATAGTGGGTGACATGGATTAATCTTCACCACTCCTCGCTATCCCATGTGGGTCTCACTTTTAGTGCCATACTCGCAAAGGGGAAGCAAGCATTTGCCATGTGGAGTGATCTAGAGGATGTGGAAGCATTGGCATAGGGGAAAATATTAATCAAATAAACACAGGGAATGTAGAATAAACCATGTGTTACTAATGTTGATATACTGCAAGTGTTTAAAAGATCTTTTAATCTAAGTCGTGGATGTTATATGAAGGATAAAGTTGTGGGTAACTACGAAGTGTGTATGAAGAAGGCAAGAAATTTAATCTCGACCTCTCCCCATCTCCCCGTTGATGAAAGTTGTGCACGAGTTATGACTCACGAGGGAAAGGGAAATAAGACATGTGGATCCAAGCTACAATGACAAAGAGATGGTGGAGCCTACATAATACTGGAAAATGGTTCCATGTGGCTTTCTGTCATTGGGTAAATATTGTGGCTATGTATAGTCAGATTTTTCATAATAAGCTGGTCAAATCTAGATCATCAATCAATTAACACTCCAAAAAGATCAATGGTGGGCATTCAAAACTCAGTTTAACGCAAGTGATTCATTCTGGTTCACATGAGCGAGCCTTAATAGCTGAAAGGACATTGAGCTGACAAAGAAAGGAATTGCATAATTATTAATATCTATCTTAAAGGCACAATCCAATGTTGTGAAGCATACTCTACACACTCAAAGAATCTCGTGTTGTGGTTTTTTAATATTTTTTGACATTGGAACCAGGGTTCTCAACCTACGAAGAAAACTAGTAAGTGAATTTTTTCCCTCCCATTAGAATTATTGTTAAGTTGTGGTTTTTCCAACTCTTGAAGCCTGTTAGGGTTTTCTTGGTTTAGCATTTTTAAGGTTTGACGTTCATAAAAGGAGTTTGTTAAGTTTTGCATTGCACAATTAATGTCAAACCCTTATAAAAGGCATAAGCCTTGTTCAAGTAAACCAGAAACCCTGCCTCGTAATACCTCTTGTGTTATGGGTCCTAAAGTAAAAGTGTCTTCATTGAAGGGGAAGCTTATGCTCCCAGAAGGCCTTTAAATAAATACCTCATGGACTAGTTACCACCCTCGACTATTGATAAAATTAAGGGCCAACTTCTTCTCAGAGGTCTACAAGTTGTAGAGGGTTTGATTGACAAGAATTACATTATCAAGAATGCCAAGTTGCCTTATATTGGATGGGAACCGTTTCGTAGCTGGTTCAGGAATAGAAACACGGGTATTCTAGTAGGTAACCCCTAGACCTGTGACCTGGGAAAGTTGATTTTACCAAATTTTTATATGGATGTTGAATTGCTTAAGGGAGTGGCTGCCAATTATGACCTAGTCCCAGGAACTATAAGAACATATAATGGGAAGGAAATGGCCAAAACCACCAAGGAATAATTGGGTCTTGTTTTCAAGCTTACCAAATGGAGTGATGAAATGTATAAGATAAATGAGGACACTCTCAAGAAGGAGTATGATAAAACTAAGAGTGCATTCAGAGTTCACATCCTACCAAGATTCCTAGCAGAAATTGCAAGTTGAAAGATCATAATAGGGCCACATGATAAAGAGCCTTTCCCGGTTAGCTATTTTGTATCTTACTTCCAAAAAACTTTCTACTCTATTTGCCAAATATTTGTTTATGATCCTTTCATCAAAATTCCAATGGCATGGATGTATATGGCTACCCATATTCAACACCCCCAATACTGTATGATGTATGATTATGCAAGGTTTCTTTAAGAAAGAATGCATGAAATACCGATAAGGTTGAAGAAACGTGAAGTGGGAGTGAGATTTAGCTGGTATTCATTTTTTATGCACATGTTTTTATACAAAGGTGTAGTTTTCTTTGGTCCTAGTATAACTTTGGAAAGAAGAGATGGTGACTTGGAGTTTCCAATGTAATGCTAGACTACTATTTTAGACAAGGATGATAGGTCATATGATTATGTGACATTTCCGAACATGTTTGCTTCAGAATTGAAAAGAGTCTTAATTGTGAGTGTACCTAGATTTCCCATAGCTCTACATGATTTCTTGAGACGTAAGGAGAGAAGGCTGAAGCTTGTAGTTGAATATAATTGGGGAGATGTTATCCCATACCCTAATTACACTATCTTAAGAGCATATGGTTCCATGCTATCACCTCACATGCTACCAAGTTTTGGGCCAGAAAGAATTGGTTTCCTAGAGGTAATATGGCGATTGGGATTTCTTGAAAATGGACACTTATTGAATCAAGGAAAGGGAACATTATTTCCTTTGTATACTTGTTTTTATGATTTTGTAATGACCAAGGGAGGATGGAATAATATTCTTGATATACTCAAAACCTACTACATGTGGAGGTTAGTTGAGAGGGTCAGATATGACCTTGAAGGTTTTATGGCTTGGTTGAAAAAAAGAAACAAGAGCTTCAAATTTATACATATTTTTCAATATCCTAAAGATGTGATAAGAAATGTGCTTGAACTTTTGGAGCGGGAGAAAATAATAGCAAGGTGGATTGCTTTTAATAATATGAAAAGAAAGATAAAGCAAGAATAACCCGATTTCAAGGTTCTCCAAGAAACTAAAAATGTGATACAAAAGGTGGAGCATGTATTAAAGAATTTTGATTCAATAGTGGGCCACCTTGAAGCTAAAGGGGTAATAATTAAGGATAAGGGAAAATCCCCAATAGTAGAAGAACAGAGTGGAGGGGAAATCCCTACTATGAGAGAAAAATATACATCTTCAACCACTGATGAACCGAGCATAAGATTCTTTCTAAGGAGAAAGAGTAAGACAAAGAAAGTTGATGCAATTTTTGTTCCTTCTCCAAAAGAAGAAAATAAGCCTCCTTCTCTTGTGCAAGAATTACCACCACCATCTCCTCCAAGTCCAACAAAGCCTGAGATTGTGGACATTGATTCTCCACCACCTAGTGAAATACCACTAGGAGAACCACCATTGAAAAAGAAAAAGGTTGAAGTGACTGTTATGGTGGATTATGATTATGAAGGCTCTGATGATGACATTTGGGTGTCAGAATAGGAAATGCAAGAGGGTATGTGCAGGATCATGATGGTCCAAAAAGTGGCGATATGATGGGTATTTGCAGGGTATGTGGCTAACAACTTTTTTTTTTACCCAAAATTGATGAAATGAAAAGGGTTTTTAAAGGAGATTCTTAGCTTTCCACCAATATAAATTATGCTTTACTTTGAAGTTAATAAATAATTATTATTCATTTTCTATTTGAATTATGACTAAAGTCCCAATTGATAGGTTGATTGAAAAACATTTATAACTTTCAAATAGTATCATATTTTTGGAATTCAAAACATGCATCACATTCTATTCTTTGCATACTATAGGATTAAAAAAAGAAAAATTGAATTTCATGAAGTTTTGATCAAGTAAAGGTGGTTAGACATACAAGTTTTTATATTTTTTTAAAGTTGTAATAAAAAAATCATAATTAATTATTTACTTGGAAAAAAATTACAAAAAAATATGCATCACATCCAGACATGATTCCTCTACTTATGTCTAAAATCTTATAAAAAAATATTATCATTTTATTGTGGTTAGGGTGGTTAGACAAACACTTTTTTTTTTCCTGAAATTTAAGTACTACTGCATTGAAATTTCAAATTTTCACCAAATAGATTTTTCTTTTTTTAAAATAAACCTAGTAGTTTAGAAACTACATTCGATTTTCTATAAATTCTATTCTTACATATTTTTGAAATAATATAGATAACTTATTCCAATTTTTATGTCAAGTTGCCTAACTCTAATTTTTCTAAATTTTTTGCCACTTAAGGGCCTATTTTTTCCATGATGATCCTGCACATACCCAAGGAGGAGTACCTACTACACCAGTAGTAAGGGAAACACCTCAATTGGGTATTAGATTGAGCAAAGGTGATCTTATAAGACTGGATGGCAGAGATGATATGCGAGTTGAAGCATGTGTAAAGTTTCTAGATGCTGACTCATTCATAAAGTTTCAAGCTTTTATGGAATTTGCATATAGAGTTAAAAGTGATGAATATTTAAAAATCCCAACTTTAGAAAGAAGCCTTCATCCAGAAAAGGGTTTTAAATGAAATAAGAGATATATTCCAAAAGATGATTGCAAAAGAGGGTCAAGTATTGGTTAGGAATAGTGGTATTTTGTTGTCAAAATGGGATTTATCCGAGCTGGCATAGATTTCAACACAATAAAGAAGTGTGACAGGCCTATCTATGATACAGAGGAGAAAGTTGCACTTGCACTATAGGGGTCTACTTTCAATGAGGAATGGGAAGCCTTGTATATATGGTCTCTATCCCCAAGCACCAGAAAGCCTGATATTGTTGAGCTTGCACCTAACTATAGTGGAGGCCTAATAATAAAAAGAGTTTTAGAAACATTAACCTTAAAAGAAGCAAATATGTTAGTTCATGTTGCACAATTTACAGGGTTCATTGTAGAATCTATGACTGTAGAAAAGGATAATCTTAAAATAGATTACAATGATTTGTTAGTTAAATATGTAAGGCTTGAGCAGTATAATATGTAGTGGCAGACAAAAGTTGCAGTGTTTGCAACATGAAAAGCTAAGCTGAATGATGTTGATTCCCACACCATTTCACAAGAAGGTGTACCCCTAGAGTTTAATGTTGAAGTAAGTTCTTCATGGAGAATTGTGCCCTATAACATAGGAAGTGTGCCCATTTCAATAGTGGAACCCAATACACCAAAAGGGCCACAGGATAAGGAAGATACCAATTAGGAAGAATTTCTTAGGTAGTTAAATGAATCCCAAGAGAAATGTGACAATCATGATGAGGATATTTTTAAGAGCAACATGAGGATTGTCACTACAATATTATAACATTTGAAAAAAAGAGTGAATAATAGGTTGAATAGTATCCACCATAGCTATTCATCCATGTTGGTAGTTACCAGGAATTGTTGCATTGATAGAGAAATATCCATTCCACTAATGGAAATTTGGATCCCTAGGAAGAAGGATTTGGTATTGATGTCAATTGGGTTTAAATAGGATGCCAATCCACCTAAAAATTTTAAACCTACCAAGGTTCTTGTAGGTAAAATTGAAGGATATAGGGGAAATCTTGAACCATTGGAAAACAAAATAAAAGAGTTGGTGAAATCATTTCATGAGTCACATCATGGCATTCTTCCACCCATTCTAAGGGATGATGATAGCATCAAAACTCTACAGGAGTGGAGAAATGAAACAAATAAAGTTATTTCAGATCAAGCTATTAATTGGTCGTAAATTTGATATGGACACATTGAAGATAAATATGGACATGCTAATTCATGTTGAGACTATCCTACTAGAATGTGATAAGGAGGCTAACCAAATTGTCACTAAATAGGCACCTTATAGAGAAAGGGATGATGAAGTCATGAATTTCAATTGGCCCATTGAAGAGGAATTCTTAGCATGGAAAGGTAGATACTTGGAGGGAGTGGTGGACTAATGTGAAATGGAGGGGTGGTAATTTGAAAATTTGAAGTCTGCAACCATGAAGAATAATAGATAAGTGAGAACTGCACTACATAGCCTGGGTTTAGTACAGATTGGGCTTTTGATAAAGTATGGAAAATATAGTGCATCTTCTTCAAGTTGAATTGAAGACAAGGCTACAAATGTGGATACATCTTTTATCTTATCTTTTTTGTTTTTGTCATGCTTTCCTTCTTTCACCTTGTGTGTGGGCACACATTTTGAGGTAAATGTTTGAAGATGCTTTTTGAAGATTGGACTAGAATTCCAACAACGAATGAAGACTATTTGCATTTCCCCACATTTTTCGCACCTCTTGGGAATGTAATGCAATTGGATAGGGGAATCCTTATTTTAAGTAGTCCAATGTGATATTGACATGTGTACTTTCTGGCCTGAGGCTTATTCCACTCCTTCATTTCTATAAGAAGGAATTAAGGGCCAAAAAGGAGGGGTTAGTTTTTTTTTATTCAACATTGTGGATTGTAAAAAAAGTATCAAGCATTTTTTAGTGTTTTGTCTTAAGTTCAGAGTTTTGTTCATATGTATGTAATTTTGATAGCAATATAGCAAATACAATATAGAGTGATATTAATTTCATGGTTATTGTCTCTCCTTATACTCATATTATAAGTTATGAATGAAAGTAATCGAGGATTCCTTTTGTTTGTCTCTATTGTTTCTCAATAGATGTTTAATTTCATTCTTTCTTATTAGTTCAATTAATTAATGTAAATTCTTGGATGAGATTTTTATCGCATAAGAATTAGGTGCTAGGATATTTGTAAGTAGTGATGATCATGAATGTAATAGGGGATTATTGTAAAGTAGTGTTTCTGGAGATTATAGGTTTCTATTGATAACATGGTATCTAGTTGCAAAGGTTGATAATGATTCTATTCTTAAAATAAGACACTGGTTTGTGCAAAGTATTCATAATTGAGTTCCTAAGTTGATTCATCAACTAATCACCTTATTTTATAAACTTTCAAAACAAATATCATTGTAGTTATTTTGTGTTGAGTTCCACCTTCTCATGCTCTAAGTGTATGATATCAGTAAATGAGCTACCAACTTGTTTGATCACCCTCTTGGGTTTAACATTGCCCAAAGTGTAGGAGTAGAAGTCTCACAACTTTTACTCATTCGTTGGCCAGTCCCTTTGGAGTACTAGGTATTGGAAATGGAAAAGTCCATAGGTATTTTCTGGAGTCAGTTTAGTTCTTAAAATAATAACCAACAACACCAGTGGCCAATGTAAATGAGGATTTGATCTTCTAGGCGGTGAAATAAATTTTGAGGTAATCGAAGTCAAAATTAGATCAAAGGATCAAAAGAGAGCATTAAATGCATATCCAATCTTAGGGTTTGACATGAAGAGAATGAAGTAAATTTCTCAGTAATAGATGAATTAAATTTTGGAGGCTTGATGCAAGATATGGAAATATCGAGTAAACTCTATGAGATATCTGAATGATGATCTAGGAAGTGGTGTGTGGCTAGAGGTAGAGGACGCTTGCTAGTGAGGTTAGCATGGGAAGAAAACCCTAATAGGAAGCGAAAAGGGGAGGACGTAGAGAGGGGATCTTGAAGGAGAGATTGTTGGTTGGTGAAGAAGGAAGACAGTTAGGTATTGTCGAAGAATTGGGGTTGGCAAGAAGGCAACCGAGAGAAGAAGGATTGAGGGTAAGGAAAAGGCATGTAGTCTGCAAGTGCAGAGAGAGTGTTGAACAAAGAAAGGCATAACTGAGTATGCAACAAAGGAAGTTTTTGCATGCCAAAATGTTATTGGGAATGGAACTAGATTGTTCAAGACATCTTTGTTGCAAGTGTCACATGTAGGATAGAAGAGGATCCCATGTGATTCAAATATTTGTAATCTTTTGCATGTTTGAAGATGATATAAGTTGCAGATTTAATCTTCCTATTTTCATTCCTGTTATGTATTTGCAGTTTTTTCCCGTTGATTCTTGTGAGGTTTTGTGATCCAGTTGTTGGGTAGAGTCTCCCTCCCTCATCATAATTATAAGACAACAATATTATATATTAGTTATAATATAATAATAAATATAGAGGAATAATTTTAATTTATTTTAACTGAAAGAGTTATGTTATTTAGTTAAGATTTATTTTATGTTGAAGAGATAATATTATTTACTCAAGAGTAATTTGTTTAGACAATTTTTATTCATTTAAGAGATATTTTAGTTATTTTTATTGGATATTTTCTTTATAATTTTAGTTTCTAAGTATAATATAATTAGATGAGACTCCCTATACCATAATAAATAATTAATCAATTCTTTTATATTATAGTCTAAAATATTTTCCTTTTTTTCAATATATAAAAAAATATTTAAAAGGTATGTTGGCCAAAGGGCCTAAATTTGATCATTGTGTAGGCATATTTAGGCATTTCATTATAATATATAACTAAATTATTAAAAGTACTATAAAATAAAAATATAGATTTTGAACAAATTGTGAATTTTTTTTTAATATATATTAAAAATTAGAAATATACATACTCATTAGAATAAAAGTTACATCATATTCTCAAGAAAATAAAATGCTCAATAATGGATCAAATTAACAAAAAAATTCAACCTTGAATAAGCACTTGACTACATCATGGATACTAATCAATTAATTAATGAATGGAGCTTTTTAATAAAATCCACAAGGCCAAACAACCAATGGGACCACTAGATGACCAACTATCTTATTAAGCATAAAAATAAAAATAAGTAGGCCACCCACATAATTCTTAATTGATCTCCCTTTCCTTTCAGATTCTAGATCTTCTACTATAGATCTTGACCAAATAATCGATAATTTTATTATCTTTTCTTCAAATGAGTTACTCAATGATCTCACATTAAAAATATGAATGTAATTATTCTAAATATCTATGTAAGTTGAACACTATATGGTGTAGTGCCATTTTATCTCCACTAGTTCCAAAGTATAAAAGAAACATAATTTATCTAGATAGATCCATTCTTCTTTAAACCTTATGCATTGTTCACTTTCACATTTAAAATAGTGTAAACAAATCCTTAACTAAGCCATTGATACTTTTTCTTCTCATTTGGACAATAATTGCTAACCCATAAAATTATGGTCTTCTTAATTTGCTTGGTTCAAGTGGGAATGAATCCAATATTTAATACTATGGCAAGAATCAACATATCTCTAAAGCTCAAGCTCTAAAAACTGATGGTGTGCATTCACTATAAGATCTTTATTTAATATACAACTTACATTTCTTGATTATTTGAGCTCCTCTAGTGGAATCATTGGCCATGTAAAAGGTGTTTACTAGTCATCCATTTCCTTATCCAAAAATCTATAAATTGACCTCAACCCAGGCAGTATCATAAAAACCTCCTTGAAGTGAAATGTTATCTATTTGCTAGGAGTATTGACATATTATCATTAACCATATTTGAGCACTACCACCATGTCTTGATGTAACAAGGACAAATATTAATGAGAATTTTATCTATTTTTATGAATGTTTTAAACAACCATCATGCTTAATCAAAATATTAACCATATAGATGTCAATAAACTAGTTGGCATAGTTTAGTTTGATTATATACTAGCATTTGCATGCATAGGCATGCAACAATCAACTGATAGGGGCCTTCTGCGATGGGCTTTCTTCACGGCGAGCAGGGAGGAAGCTTATTTTTTGCATGGAAAGGTCATGGTGAATGAAACACATGAGTTAGAATGTATGAATCAAGTAATCACGAATAAATTTTACTATTAATTTTATTTCATACTGTTAGAAAATTAGGAAATCAATTTTTAAATTTGTTTAAAAGTGGGAACTAAAAAATTGAATTAAATATAAAATTTAAAATAATTGTTTCTTCTAGCAAGAATATTTTAGTTTTATATTTATTAGCAACATATGCACATGTATATTGTCACTTTTTGTGTAGGTTATTCAATCAATTAATTATTTAATTTTGAAGTAAATGGAAATTTTTTGTAAGGGTCATCACCCATGTGTGCAATTTTTAAAATTGGATAAAAAAAGCACACATATTTTCCATCAAAGGAAGACGTTCAATATTGAATACTTTTTATAATTAGTATTTCTCCATTATTTTGGAAATTAGAGTTTTAGTATGGATGTGTTTTTTGATGAGAGAAATCTAAAAGGTTGGAAAGTAGCGAATTACAACACAATTTAGAATAAAAATTTGACTTTTTAATGAATGATTTCATAGTGCAATTGGAGAGTCAAAATAGATAACTAACAAATGGGCATTGTATCAGGGCGAGATGATAAAATTCTCTAGTCCGTTGCCACCACAGTTTGGTACTACATAAGAAACATGTTGTTAAAAAATATGTTTTCTATACATGTATCTATGTGAGAAAAGATATATGACATGAAAAGCTAAAACAAAAAATCCATGCTTGTTATCCACCCTACCATTTTGGCATCATGGAGTCTCGGGGACCCTAGCTAAACCCCCGAGCAAAAGCAATATGAAACGTTCACTGGAAATTTTGTGGAGTTCCATTTTTTGGAATTGTCATGTATGCTTTAGCCTAGCACCTACAAATAGAAGAGAGAGGTATGTCAATGGACAAGGAAAGAAGATGAGGAAAATTAGTAAATATATAGCTGAAATCAATAAACAAAACTAGAAAGTAGAAATGACGAATAACATTTACAAGTGGGTCATCAAATCTATTTATTGATAATGGAGTATTTTTATACTTACATGTACTCTTGGCGTTGCTTGAAAACCACAAGGAGCATTGGATTGAGTTTTTGTAGCGTTGAACAATTTGAAATAGGAAATTTAGAGTATAGTAAGTTTGTTGGATGTCTATTGTATCTGTGCAATATTATAAAAGAAATCGTCTAGATTTAACAAACATATATATCAGTATAAATTTTATCTTGCAAGTTTTTATATTTGCATTGCATGAGTAGGATGTATACATGAATATGTGCATGTGAATCATGTTAAGATATAATAACCAAGAACCAGAATAGGAAACCAATTTCTTTATGGCAAAAGAATCATAGACTTGACTTGAAAAAAGAGAGTCTAGTTCATACATTGCATTTTTGCATAGCACTTTTTATATAGTTTGTCTACATATATTCAATATCTACTAAGAAAGAACATACCTTCAACCTTGTATCAGTATGCTTGATGATATATTTTTTTGCTTCACCTGCTTGAAGGTCGGTGGAATGAACTGCTTGGGTCTGTTTATCCAAGGTAGTTGGTTTGATAGCAAACTGTTTAGAAACTGTTTTATGGTAGATTGAAAGCTATTGTTCTACGGAATGTGTAAGTTGTTTAAAGTACTTATTTGTATATGTATATATATAATGGATTTTTGGACAATGTAACTTAATCAAAATATACTTTCCCACACTACTACATTCAAAATCTATATATATATATATATATATATACATCTATACATATTTATATGCATGTATACATATATATACATGTATACATAGATTGGATGGCAACATGTGAACATATATATATATATATATATATATATATGGTGGTATATATAGAGTATATATATATATATATATATATATATATATATATATATATATATATATATATATATATATATATATATATAGTATATATATATATGGTATATATATACATGTATGCATCTATATATATGCGTCTATACATACATACATACATACATACATACATACATACATACATATCTATATATATGTATATATGTATATATGCATGTATACATATATATACATGTAATGCAACTTAATCAAAATATACTTTCCCACACTACTACATTGAATATTGCATTTACTTCGACCGAACACATTTACTTTGTCCACCGCCATAGTACACCAACCACAAAATGCATTAAGCCTTGGGCGAGCAAATACTTAGCATATACAATTACTCTTTTTGTTATCAAGGTACAAAGAAGCAACTCAATGAATGTGCAAATGTATATATGCAAACACAATAATAAATTACATAGCCATTGACAATCTACAACATCCTATTTGTAAGGATTTCCACTTAAATCAATTAGAATGACACAAAGGGACTAAATGTATAGAATGCACATATAACTCGAAAGATGCACAAAGCAGAGAATGTTGTAGTGTGCGAACGTATACTCCAGAATATGCAAGAAAATATTTTTAATCCAGTTACATTTTCAAAATAGGAATTTTGGCATTATGAATATGTTCTCCAAAATATGCAAGAAAATAGGTTTATTTAGTTGCATTCTCATAGCTCTGTTCTTCACAAATAGAAATTTCAAACAAACACTATATTAGCTAAAGATGTAAAGTTGAACAGATTCAAGAACTATTACAATAACACTTAAAATCCACCAAACACATTTTGTGGATATTGCACTATGATATAATTGTTCCCATAGCATTAAGAAAATACTATTCGAATTGGGTATTTGGACAATGTAATTTTCTCAATATACTTCCTCACAGATTTTGTAGCACATGAGTGTTAAAACCCTCCAACCTACTATCAAAAGGAACAATAAGGAGAGACCGAAAGGAATGAACAATAAATTAATGATTTATGCAAAGTACCTAGTATACATATATATGTATATATACATGTAGATATACATGTGTACATATGCATACATATATACATGTAAAAATTTACATACATATATACATGTATACATATACACACATATATATATATATACAAACATGTATATAGATGTGTATATATATGAAATTAGTTTGGTGACTATTACATAGTAAATCTCTTTTTAATAACACTTTTATACTTTTAATATTTGTCTTAAAATGTTGTGGCCTACTATGAAAAGCAACGATAAGCAAAGAATGGAAGACATGAACAATTAATTAATCATTTATACAAAATCAGAATGAGGCTTTGTGGGTGGCTTTCCATTCCAAAAAGATAAGGAAAAAAGAATACAATGGAATATATTAATGCAAGATCGAAGCTATGTTCTTTGGTAAGAAATATTGAACACAAGCAAAGAAATTGTATAAGAGGTGTTAGAGTGACTCATTTATTGTTCATGTATTTTGGTTTGTGCTTATTATTCCTTGTCATATGGTTGTATCTTTGATGTTGTATGCATTTTGGAGAGCTGAAAGAGATTATCCCTCTACATAGGTGGAGAAATTATTGTTCAATGTTATTACTATTGTAAAAAAATAGGGCGAGGTATAGTGTTTTTCCCACTGTTTGTTTATTGTTTGCAAGTATCTCTGTGCACTTTTGATGTTATAGCCATTAACATAGGATAAATTGTAGATTAAGAATATTTTGCTTGTTGTGAAGTATTATTCTAATAGCTCTTTTAGAATTTCTCTATTCGCTTGGGTTGACTACAAAAGAGTATAACTTGAATTTTGAATTCACAGCTCAATTCTTACACAAATTGCTTATCTTGTATTAATATGTTTAATGTGGGTAAATTAAGATATAAGAGAAAGAGAATAACTTGAAACATATTAATACAAAAATAAAGGGAGC
This sequence comes from Sequoia sempervirens, assembly GCA_007258455.2. Lineage (NCBI taxonomy): Eukaryota > Viridiplantae > Streptophyta > Pinopsida > Cupressales > Cupressaceae > Sequoia > Sequoia sempervirens. Next base: position 14,481,998 of record VDFB02047144.1, on the reverse strand, counting down.
TTCAAAGAGATAAGGGAAATAAAATATCATGAAACATATTAATACAAAAGAAGCAATTGTTGCAACAGTTCACATTTTCCTATTAACTATTTGTTTGAAATTTCCATTGGGGTTTCCATGAGAGGCAAGTATAGGACCATGGGAAAATCTAATCTAAACAAAAAACTATAGTTATTGTAGTCAAGTACATGTATAAATCCATGCATGAATGTTTATATAAAGCAACAAATATATAGAAGGTATCTAGCCATGGAGGGAGGGGAAAATTGAATGCATAAATCAGGAAAATATAAATATGTAAAACAAACCTTGTTTACACTTAGAGCTCTGGGCGTCTTTCTGAGATCAATTGTCGAATACATGGGTTGCATTTTTGCTTCCTGATCTATCTCTGTATTGAGTGCAACATGATACAGCTACAAAGAAACATTTCGTATTGTTATATAAAAATACATGTCTAAAATTAGATAAGTATGGAATGGGGAAAATGCATTGTGGAATGGCTTACCGCAAGAATAGGAGAAAATATGTCATAGGCTATAGAGGAGGACAACTATGGAGCTCTCCAAACTGGCACATAAGGGAGCTGCATAGCAGTTTCTTTGACAAGTCTGCTATGAGAGAAACACCACAATTTGTCATTTCACAAAGGAACCAAAACAATTGACATCCTTATATTAGAACAATGAATATTAGATGTACTGATTTGCATGGAATTCTGCAACAATGCGAGGATGTATCAACTGTCACATGAGCAAGCACCTACCATTTTGTGTCCATTGAGCAAGGGAATATTAGGAAACCACGAAGCCAATAAAGTCCATGATCATTGTGGACATGCTCGAGCAAGCCATGACAAATAGCATGGAATTTAATCATGTATCATAGAAAAGAAAAATAATGTAGACAAGACTATATATTTATGAATGTAATATATAGGATCAGTGAAACAGTGAACCAATGGAAAAAGAATTTTGTAGACAAAAATTTGTAGCAATTTGAATCAAATAAAGCTAATAGAAAAGGTAACAACAAGACATTATAATTTGTGGAAGGAAAGCACAGAGGGCAAATGTGAGAAACCAACATATATAGGCTATGAGAATAGAAAACACAATATGGTTGGGGATCACCTGTTGGTGTAATAGTGAGATAGTTTCCCATTTATGGTACAACCAAGGTTAAAATCCCCACATGGCCTACTAGCGGAAATACCGCTACTAGTCCCAAATTGTGCTTGGAGGAATTGTGGAAGCTAATCTTGGTGGATGTGGTAACTAAGCGTGCTTGTTCATGTAGGTGTGTGCTACTCATGGATCCAGTTTCCTAATGGTGTGTGCTGCTCATGCACTATTATCGGACCCACGCGAGTCTTTCATGCCTGGTGGTGTGTGCTGCTCATGGATTGCTGGTGGACCAACACGGTTCTCTTATGCTTGACGGTTTTGTAACAAACCCTCGTGATTCTTTCATGCCTGGAGGTTCTGCGAGATTGGTCTTGGAGTGATAAGGTTAAGATGACTCAAGGTGTAAGGGTGTTGTGGGCCGTATATATCTAAGGATGAGGCCCCTCAATAATGTGGTGTCACTGGTTCATAGCTCTAGTCAAAAGCATTCAGGGTGCTGCCCCTTAGTAGTGTTCACCAATCAAAAAAAAAAATACACAACATGGTTGCAGGATTTTAAACTTATTAGTCAAATGGAAGACAATTTTCTTTTAGAATGCATCTACAACATGTCCATATATAGTTTAATATATTGGAATGTTCTAAAGACATTATTGACTTATAGAACTTTTGGCTTCTAGTTATTATTGGTTCCAATCTCCATACATTTTTGATAGCTGAAGTTGTTTGTATCTGCATATGTATTAATGTGTAAGAACTGTAACTGTATGTTTACACCACTATATGTTAAAATTAGTTAGAAGAGAATTCTAGGTATGCCAATAAATAGTTGACATCATGTATTTTTAAAACACTTAAACAAATATGGGAAAATGGAACATACAAAAGAGTGTATTGTTTTTAATGCCATACAGTAAAAGCATCACACAACAAAATATTAGAGCAAGAAGTCAGCAGATTAATAGAATAGAATCATCAAAACATCCACTGGCTTGTACAAGTTGTACTGTCGAGTTATTTGTGTGTAGTATCTTTGTGCATCTTTGGCATTATACCCATTTTGCACAAAGTATTACTTGGTATGTTTTTTAGAGATTCAACTTAGAAAATTCTTGACAAGGCAATGGTACATAGGCTAAGGCAGATGCAAGAATAATTATCTTGGATCATTTTTTGTAAGTTAGCCTATGGGGTGGAACCAGAAGCACTTGGAGATGGCTGCAGTTGTTCCAAACCCATCTCTTCACTAAGATGACGAGTAGTGTATTTGTTGGTACTAAGCCTAGAGTATCTCTCAAATGACAAAGGTGGATCAATATAGAGTCTTTCAATTGATTTTACACGTCAAATAGCTGTAAAAGTCAACCCTTGCCTCTCTTTGTTTCCTATGTTTACTGTTGCTTTATCCAATGTTAAGCCTTGTGCTTTATGTATTGTGATTCCCCATGCCATAGTGAGTGGAATTTATGTTCGACTCCCCCAAATTATGGCTGGGATGGGGATGTCTCTTGGATGTTTTGGGTCCCATGGTTGACCAATGTAATTTTGAAAGCGGACAACAACATAGTCAAGTGGGTTTGGCGGTTTAGAATGTGAATTGTACACAATAGTTGTAACAACACCAAGGTATCCATTGACTAGGCCAGCTTGAATCCACAAATTTTTTGTTAGCATCACTTGTTCACCAACAAAAAGTAGCAAAATTTATGAGAGAATCTAGTCATCATCTCCATGACCAGATGCCTGTTGCTATGCCACTCGAGCAATGCTAATGGCTATGACTAGATTTAACTGTTTAATCATCTTTTTGTTCTAGAATGTGACCAAGTCATTTATGGAAAACAAATGTGTAGAAACATCAAATTTTTCTCTTTATGTGGCTGAGAGCATTTTATTTGTTTGTCTCATAAGCTCTTCCCAATCATCATGGAGAGCCTTAGAATTTCTTAAATGGAGAAGGATTTCCCGAAACTTTCATTGTGAAGGGCTATCTCCTTTTTGGTGAAAGATAGTGTCTAGGGTTATTGAGACCATGAAAGTGTGCCACATGGATACAACCAATGAGCATGAAGCATAAATAGGTGTATCCATGATAAGTGGCAACTGGGCAATATCACCAACAAGGATCATATAAATATCACCAAATGGCTTTGTCTGGTTATTTGGGAATGCTTTACACAACCGACTATCTATTTTCAATAGCAAACTTGGGCCTAGAAAACTCATTTCATTGATCAAAATGTGTTAAATATACTTAAATTATTCTTGGAATAATGTCAATTTCTTCGCTTGCAAAAGATTCATATCCTTTATGGGAATTTGAAGTGTTGTATGGATTGTAGAGGCACATATGTTGTACACAACGACACCTGTAGGAGCCAATGTGAGAAAGTAGCTATTGGGTCCAGCAAAAGAGGTGTTCATTTGTTGTCGAATACAATTTATCAAGAAGGATTTACCAGTGCTAGCTCTCCCTTGAATTATCATGTGGAGAAGGGCTTTGAGTGAAGGATGTGTGTGATGGGTTTGGATTATTTGAAGGGCCAGTTGTTGTTTTGGTGAAAGTTGATGGGTTGACATATCTATAGGAAAAAAATGAACCATATCTTGCTCACGTTGTGCCTTGGCTGATGAGATGAACTGCAAAGCAATATTATGGAGTTCTTGAGGAACATGGTTTGCATTCCATGGATGGTTCATATGAAAATCCCACCTACCCAATAGATGAAGCTAATTTATACTAAAGTTAGTACTAGCACCAAGCTGAGAAAAACTTACCATTCATATTCATCCATAGAACGATGATGGTTCAAATCATCAGTATCACTATCATCCTCTTCTTCAATTGTGGTTGTAACTAGAAGTCTATTAACATGCCAAGGATGATAACCAACCGTTTTTAAAAGTTTCTAATTTTCTATTGTCTCTTGTCTGAGAAGACCTATATCTATGTGTATGTTCCAGAAAGGTTTGTATAACATAAGTTCAATCCAACAAAATGTCTCAAATTTCTCTATATCTTCAACAGGGGTAGTCTTGAATAACGGGTAAACAAGGATAATTGCAGCTTGGTGCCTTGGTTTCCATTTATCCTTTTTTCACTTCTAGGAGTGTGTATATAGGCTAGCGGAGTCAATTAGGGATAAAGCAACTAACTTTAGAGGCCTCTACATATAGCAGTGAATATAGTTTGTTAGTAGCTCTTCATTAGTATCATCTTTGTTTATACGAAACCATGTCTTTTTGCCAACATTCAAGTGAACATATCATTGTCTTGAAGTAAGAAGAGGCAATTTCTGTAACATATGAGGGCATAAAGGAGCCAAATAAAGCATGAGAAAGGTGTAAACAGTGAATATGTGCCTAGAAAAGCATGAAATCTTGTTACAAGACTTTACAACAGTTGAAAATAGGACTTGATGATAAGTAAAAGGGTGGTTTTTAGGTGAATTGCAATAAATAGAGTCTAGAAGAATGTAGAAATATCTTACAACACTTCACAACATCTTCACAAGAAATTGTTCTTTGAGTTTTAGTACCTAAAAAAGCATGCTCAAGCCATGTTACAACATAAAATCAGAGCAACATAGTTCCAACACCATGAAACAAGACCTAAAAAGCCATGAAAATGGCAAGGGGCCATTTTTCTACAGCACATTTAGCCCCCACTTTAGTGAGATGATGAACTTGCTTCAAACTCACACTAAAATAGCCATGAACATTGAAAGGATGGTTCAAATGTACTTACGTTAGCAAGATGGAATACAACAGCCAAGAGGGATGACCAAGCCCCCAGGATGAAGATCCCATGGCAAAATGAACATAAGAGAAAAGGAACACACAAGTGTTGAGAAGAATTGAATGAAGCTTCGATTGTCAATCCAACTAGTTGTGGATAAGATCTAGGCCAAAAGAGAATGTGTACTCACTTTGGGGCCACAAAACTTTAGGCTATCCATGGGGTGAGAAAGCCCAAATTTACTCACTCTAGGGCCACAAAATTAGTTGTGCGCGGGGTGAAAAATCCCAACAAGTAAGATACATATGCTAGTTGGTATGCACTCACAAACAAAAAAGTGGCTATGGGAAAAAGTCATGTCGCTAGGTGGGCTTCCCGCTCAACCATGTCAAAGTTATACTTGCCTGATAACTTTAACAAGGTGCCACAAAAAAAAATGCTCAAAAAGAAAAGGTACCACAATCATGCAAGTTGTGTTATGCAAGGCGGCAAAAAGGAAAAATGTAAAAATGCAAGATGTAAAGTGAAAAATTTAAAGGTGTAAGAGATGTTCAAAGGAGTCTTATTCAGTTTATGCGATTTCAATCACTTAGGGAACATTGTGCCTAATGTCTCCAAGAGAAGACCAATCAAAGAATAGTATATTCACAACTTAGGGGATGCAGTGCATCGCATTAGGCCACCAAGAGGAATGTAATATGCTAATATAGATCACACTTATGAAGGACATCACACCCAATGTCATCCACAAAGTAATGAACACATCATATAAATGACAAGGCTACACTAAGAAGCAAGAATGCAAAAGAATTATGGTAATGTGCCCCCCATTTTAAAGGAATTGCTACACATCATTCTATGAGAAATTACTTTAAAGTAGAGAAGAAAATGCAAAAAGAAAACAAGACATGAGAGCCAAGTCGGAAAGCACTATGCCAAGTCATATGTTTCTAATTTAGGTTGCGTCATGTTAGGGAAAAGTGAAAACAAAGAAATGGAGTTTCCCCCCAAAAATGAACAAACCAAACACATAAGGGATCAATGGATTTGGGGTTAGTATGTTTTTTGTTGCAATGTTTTGATTTAAAGAGCTCAAAGCTGTCATCATTCCCTAAATACATAAAATGAGAAGAATGACACATAAAGAAAATGAAAAAAATAAGTTTGTTTTGAGTCAACATGGAAGAGACATTGTGATCTTGATGCGGGTATGTGCAGGATCATGATGGGCTAAAAAGTGGCGATATGATGGGTATTTGTAGGGTATGCGTCTGATGACCTTTTTTTTACCCAAAATTGATGAAACGAAAAGGGCTTTTAAAGGATATTCTCAGCTTTCCACCAATATAAATTATGCTTTACTTTGAATTTAATAAATAATTATTATTCATTTTCTATTCGAATTATGAGTAAAGTCCTAATTGATAGGCTAATTGAAAAACATCTATAGCTTTCAAACGCTACCATATTTTTGAATATTTTTTAATTCCAAAACATGCATCACATTCTATGCTTTGCATAATATAGGATTAAAAAAAATCCTTGAATTTCATGAAGTTTTGACCAAGTTAAGGTGGTCAGACATATGAGTTTTTATATTTTTAAAAGTTGTAATGAAAAATTCATAATTAATTATTTACTTGGAAAAAAATTACAAAAAAATATGCATCACATTGGGACGTGATTCATCTACTTATATCTAAAACCTTATAAAAAAATATTATCATTTTATTGTGGTTAGGGTGGTCAGACAAACACCTACTTCTTATTTTTTCCTTGAAATTTAAGTACTACTACATTGAAATTTAAAATTTTCACCAAATATATTTTATTTTTTTCTAAATAAACATAATAGTTTAGAAACTACATTCAATTTTCTATAGATTCTATTCTTACATATTTTTGAAATAATATAGATAACTTATTCAAATTTTTACATCAAGTTTCCTAACACTGATTTTTCTAATTTTTTTGCCACTTAAGGGTTTGATTTTTCCTTGATGATCCTGCACATACCCACGCCTTGCATCATCCCCAAAAGGAAAACACAAGTGAAAATAAAATGAAAAGGAAAAATAAAAGTGAAAAGCTTTTGGGCCAACATGAAGGAGATACTTCGGTCTCAATGCCTTGTGTCATCCCCAAAACAAAAACACAAAACAAAAAGAGAAAAAGAAAAGGACCATTTGGGTCAACATGGAAGAGACATAGGTCATCTCAATGGTTTGCGTCATCCCCAAAAGGAACACACAAAATGAAAGAAAAAAATACAAGGACCTTTGTGGATCAACATGGAATAGACATAGGGCATCTCTATGCTTTGCGTTATCCCCAAAATGAACACACAAAATGAAAGCAAAAAAGACAAGGACCTTTGTGGGTCAACATGGAAGATACATAGGGTGTCTCTATGCCTTGCGTCATCCCCAAAAGAAACACAGGTATATGTAGGATCATGATAGGCCAAAAAGTGGTGATATGACGGGTATGTGTAGGGTATGTGGCTGACAACTTTTTTCTTACCCAAAATTGATGAAACAAAAAGGGTTTTTAAAGGATATTCTTAGCTTTCCACCAATATAAATTATGATTTACTTTGAATTTAATAAATAATTATTATTCATTTTCTATTTGAATTATGACTAAAGTCCTAATTGATAGGATAAATGAAAAACATCCATAGCTTTCAAATGATATCACATTTTTTGAATCCAAAACATGTGTCACATTCTATGCTTCACATACTATAGGATTAAAACAAAAATTGAATTTCATGAAGTTTTGACCAAGTTAAGGTGGTCAGACATACACATTTTTATATTTTTTAAAAGTTGTAATAAAAATTCATAATTAATTATTTACTAAAAAAAATTACAAAAACATATGTATCACATCGATACATGTGTAATCTACTAATATCTAAAATCTTATTAAAAAATATTATCATTTTATTGTGGTTAGGGTGGTCAGACATGCACCTACTTCTTATTTTTTCCCTAAAATTTAAGTACTACTGCATTGAAATTTCAAATTTTCACCAAATAGATTTTATTTTTTTAATAAACCTAGTAGTTTATAAACTACATTCAATTTGCTAGAGATTCTATTCTTACATATTTTTGAAATAATATAGATAACTTATTCAAATTTTTACATCAAGTTGCCTAACTCTGCTTTTTCTGAATTTTATCGCCACTTAAGGGCCTATTTTTTCCATGATGATCCTGCACATACCCACACACAAAAAAAAAGTGAAAAAGACAAGGACCTTTGTGGGTGAACGTGGAAGAGACATAGGGCATCTCTACGCTATGCGTCATCCCCAAAAGGAACACACAAAATGAAAGTGAATAAGACAATGCACGACAAAAAGAAGAATAGAGGTGGAAATAGAAGAGTGTACAAAGAGAGGGAACACCAAATGCACAATACGGGGGAACATGATACACACATGACAAAAAAAGGAGAGAGAAATGAAAAAAGAAAGGCTAGCTATGCGAATGCAAGTCATCCATCGAACAAGTCATTTGCCTCATAATCATGTTCAGTGTACTGGGAAGGTGGTTGACTATCCAAAGGAGGAATTGTAAGCACCGAACAAGGAGTTGTACCAAGTTCTTCACTTGGTTGAGAGGATTTATCATTTAGGCTCATTGTAGATGAAAATAAAGAGTTAAGATCATCATTAAGATTAATGACAATGGGAGGATGAAGGGTGATTTCTAATAGAGGATGAATCAAAAGTTGTGGTAGTTGGAGTGGTTGGTTTTGTGGTGAGTTTTGGATAGGACTATCTTGTGGTGGGTTAGGAGAAGGAGGGTGGTCATCTATTACTTCTATCAATTACGGAGGTTGACGATATTGACGAGCAAGGAGACGATGATGACACCGACATTCTCTAGCACTGTAATTTTGTTTAATTCGGTTTTGGAGTTGTTGAGGTGTAAGAGCGGATTAAGTAACCATAGGTTCATGTTCTTTGAAAGGAGGAAAAATAGAAGAAACTAAGGAGGATGGATCAACCACTTTCTCTTTTTCTTTATACACTTGTTTAATGCGAGGGGGTAAGACATGATTTGTTTAATTTTCCCTTGGTCATTTAAACAATGGCGGGGAAGTTTAAGGGGTGGTTGTTCAGGTGGTTGAATGGGTTACTCATTTTCATACTTAGGTTGAAGCATGGTTTCGTCTATGATAGGAGGTATGGAAGTGGATGGGAACACACCACGAAGAGACAATTTTGTAGGGTTCCACGGGTGTAGGACAAAAGGCTTCTAATGAAAAATTACCTTTGGAAGCTAAGGGATTAAAACCACTATGATGTATAGTGAATATCTCATTGTCATGTGGAAACTTCAAACACTTGTGAACAAATGAGGGGACCTCTTTCATTGAGTGAAGCCAAAGGTGACCTAGCTGCAAACAAAATTGTTCAGATTGTGGAATAATTGAAAATGTTACATCCAAAGTTTTAGGTCCTATTTGTAGAGGTAGCATGATCGATTCGATCGTAGGGCATGCAAAACTAGTATGAGTTTTAATCCATGCAGATGGTTTATTATAATCGTCTTGATATAGCTCATGTAATACTAGAAACTCTTCTATGATCATGTTCTCCCCATAAGCGAGATCTATTAATATCCCATTAGTGGGCTTATCATAGATTCGGCCAGCTATGTAGAGAGGACCATCAAGAAGTTTTTGTAGTATGTATTTATTAGAAAAAGTGATATAAAGAGATTTAGTGTTTTGGCCCTTACGAGGGATAATGTCTATCGTACCCACAAGGTTATCCATAGGACTAACTTGTGTTGTTGTATCATGTTCATTATCTGTATCAATAGTCTCTACATCAGTATTTGAAGGTTTGCTAGCCTTGACAAATGAAGTTGTGTGTTTAGGCATAGGATTGGTGAAAATTTGCAAGTTCTGGTTAGGGGGTGCAACCAACTTATTTCCTTGATCATTAACACCCAAAATGGATAAATGGCCTGAATCAATAAAATCTTGAACTAGATGTTTTAGACACTTGTAGTGTTCATTTTCATGTCCATTTTGATGATGAAAATGACAATAAGCATTAGGTTTGAAGGTAGATGGTAATGGTTGGTTTGGATCAAGGGGTTGAATGGGTGGAAAAGTGATCATGCATTTTTGAATTAATTGGTTCATTGTGTTATGAAGGGTATCAAGTAGGGGTGTAAATTGTCTCTTCAAATTCCCGTAGATATAAGGCACGACCGCTTTTACAATTGCTACTTAGTTTGGAATAGGTTGAGTTGTTGGTTGCAATTGTGGTTGAGAAGGTGGATTAAACTGTAAAAAGCCTCTATTAGGTTTGCATAAGTTTTTCATGTTGTTTTGGTTTGATTGTTGTGTTTAGGTTTTTCAGCTTAGGTAGAAGTAGATTTTTAATCATGACTTGAAACCGAGTTATGGTATTCACACAAGGTTGTACATAAATGCATGAAAGAAGGGAATTTCATCATAGTTAGTTTATTTTGAAGGCTTGAGTGCTATTTTTGTAGATGTGCATCATGAATCTTGAAATCAATTTGAGAATATAAGGATTGGTATCATGAGATAAAATCCATCACTTTTTCATCTGTGTTTTGTCTACATCGCATGAGGTCAACCATTGTCTTTTTAGGTGTCATGTGAACTTGAAAGTTACTTATGAAAGCATCCACAAGTTCATTGAATGAGTGGATGGAATGGTTAGGTAAGTTAGAAAACCACTCTAATGTAGTGTCTTTCAAGGTCCTTAAAATTTTTTTGGCTAAAAGTCTCTCATCAAGGACAAAATCACTACATAAAGTTGTATAAGCATTAACATGGTTGATAGTGTATCCTTTACCTCCGTATTTCTCAAACCGAGGCATTTCTATCCCTTGTGGCATCAAGGTACATAATATTTCTAGGGATAAGGGGATTCTACAGACATGATATGTTGGTGGATTGGATTGGCCTTGGCTGATGGTAGAAGGTTGGTGTTGCATGGAAGAAATAGTGGTAAGGATTTTTGTAAGAACGGGGTCGAGGTATGTAGATTGAGATGGAAGAGAAAATGGTGGATTGTAAGGGATGTGAGGGGAAGTGAAAGGAATACTAAGGGGTGCAAAGGTGGTGAAAGGGATTTGTGATGCCACAAGAGAAGTAGGAATGCTAGGTGGAATTTCTAAGGAAGGAGCCACAAAACTACCCTATTGAATAGTTTTAGCGACTTGCAGATTGGTGTAAGTTGGTATAGATCCTAGGGTTGAAGGGGGAGGAACTTGAGGTCCTCCTTGGCTTACAGGAATTTTTGTGGATTGGGTATTAGAAGAGGCATGTTTATTGTAAATCTTAGAAATTTTATTCATCACTTGCAAGCCATCATCACTTTCAATTAGGCGATGAAGGTTTTCAATGGCAGGTATGGAATTTGCGGAAATGTTTTCAAGTGACAAGTGTTGTAAATGTGCAAAATCCTCATGAATATTAATGATTTTTTCTTGCGGGAGGGGATTGTTTTAAATGTCAACACTCATTGGATGGAAAGGGGAAGGAATAGAAGTGGTATTGTTAGTGCCTAATGCACCATTGTCCATACTAGGAGTAGGAGCTCGTGAGATCCCAAGGTCCACAACGAAAGTGCTATTTTGGGATGCCATGAGTCTAGAACTTCTTCTCACTAAAGTATTATCAACAGGGCACCAGACACTCATACAAGTACTGCAACAGAGGGGTGAATGCAAATGCAAGCTAATCTAAGATGTCTAAATGAAAATAGCATAAATTTTGCTAACTGTAATAGAGATCTAACTACATAAAATAGAAATGTAGAGAAATGCCAAAAAAATGCTAGAAATTTTGTGAAAAAAAAATGCAAAGGGACTGATTCGCCCTGGGTGGCGAATGAGTCCCAGTATGAAGTTTTTTAGTAATTTTCAAAATTTTAAGATGATTTTAATGCTCTACATAATGCAACTACAGATGCAGAATGCAAATTTTTCTTTTTTTCAATATGATGTAATGCAAAAATGAAACCTAAAGGAATTTTTCACTAATGCAAGATGAAAAAGTCCTAGAATGCAAAAACAAAACAATGTACTAATTGAATGCTAATGAAAATGTAAAATCAGATGCAATATATGAAAGAAAGCAGAAATATAAAGTGTTCAAAATGTAGGTTCACCAAAATGAAACATAGATTTTAGGTACCTGAATGCTTCTCTTGCTCTCTTAGGGTTTTTTGCTTAAAAGGAGAGAGATTAGGGCCAAAAATGCTAATGATTCACTCAAATTATGTTGTATGCAATGTTTTCTAGACTAGATGAAGTTAACTAAATGCAATTGATTGATTAAAATGAATGAAAATGAATGTAAAAGCAAAATTTAAGCTATGTTTGAAAACACACTATGATATGCAAATAATGAAGAAAATGAAAGAAATATGTAGAACAGAAAGAGATGGGTTAAATTAGAGTGCACCTGGGAAAAATATGATGATTTTAGAATGTTGTGGACACTGGTTGAAATCATTGATTTTTCATAGTGGGAGTCATTCGCCCAAGGTGGTGAATCAGTCCACCTACTAGTGAAAAATTGTTGGAAGATGGTTTCTGACTGTCGGGATCCAGAAACTAACAAAATTAAGATTTTTCAGTCCTAAGGTGGGACTCATTCACCACTAGTGGAAAATCAATCCTCTCCTAGATTTCTGAAAAATCAGGAGACAACTCTGCAACACCAGATCTATAAAGGTCTGCTTGTCAGGTTGTCGAAGTCAAATCTATAGGAAACGGGAAAAAAACCTTCTCCAAGCTTGGAATTGACTTAATTTGACTTGAATCACCTAGTTGACTTGTAAAACAATTTTCAACACCAAAAACCTTGTCAAATTTGCATACCTAGGTCTACAAACAAACATGCAATAGGGGAAAAATGGTTTAAGGTTGGTGAATAGGGGTTTCCCTTGGTCAAACCCCACTTTGGTAATCAAAACTTTAATAAAATGATGAAATGAAAAGGAATGATAAACTAACAACATGGAATTGATATAAACTTACCAAACCCTTGATGATGCAAGTCTAAAGTAATGTCAATGGTTACTTCAAAGTGCTTGAATAGTGCTTGAATTAATGTTGCAATATGCTTGAATGCTTAAGTGAATGGGTGAATAAGTGAACTTGATGAATGTGGGGGAAATGAGGTGAAAATCACTTATTTATAAAATTCTTGTTCCTTAGTATCCGTTCATACCTCATAACAAGCCGACATCAAGTGATTTTGAATAAAATCCTGAAAGGAAATTTGAAATATTTTGAATTTGGGGCAAAGGGAGACTCATTCGCCACCCATGGCAAATGGGTCCCACCTAGGACCTGAAAATATTTGTCAAGAAAAATGTTGTATTTAATGTTGTTTTTGAGATAACATCCAAAAATACACTTAATGAAAGAATACGAGGGCATAAAGGAGTCAAATAAAGCATGAGAAAGGTGTAAACAGTTAAGATGTGCCTAGAAAAGCATGAAATCTTGTTACAAGACTTTACAACACTTGAAAATAGGACTTGATGATGAGTAAAAATGTGGTTTTTAGGTGAATTGCAATAAATGGATTCTAGAAGAATGTAGAAATGCCTTACAACACTTCACAACATCTTCAGAAGACGTTGTTGTTTGAGTTTTAGCACATAAAAAAGCACGTTCAAGCCATGTTACAACATAAAATTAGAGCAACATAGTTCCAACACCATGAAACAAGACCTAAAAGGCCATGAAAATGACAAGGGGCCATTTTTCTATGGTACACCTAGAAACAACTGGCTGGTAGTCAACATTGGCATGCCTAATTGCAAGCATAGCTAGGCTATGAATATTTAGGTGATCATCATTTCTTGCTGGTTTGTAGGATTTGTTAGACTCAACATCAGATGTCAATGTAGAGGTAAGCTACTACTGCCATGGTTCTTTATACCAATATTGCAATTTCTATCCTTTTCTTCTTAAACAAGAATATTTGGAGGATTTTGTGTGCTTTTGAACTGTGTTTAGAAATTCTTCATAATCTATGATTGGATCATTGGTTAGGATCTAGCTCATGGTAATCAAGCACCAGTTTTCTTCAGAGCAATTATACATTCTAAGCAATCTTTGTGCAGGGCAACATGGATTCCAAGCTGAAATATATCTATCAAAAAAGTACCTTACTATGGTAACATCATGGTCATTAGACCAATCAAGAGTGTCAATGTCAGGAGCTTCTAGAAGGCATAGAAAACCATGTGCATGTGTAAAGCCATGATGCTTCCATTCATATCTATACAAATAATCTTTTGCATGCAAAATATTTTTGATCACCTCCTCAAATAAAATTGAGAATCTATGATGCAAATATAAAGATGTTATATGTGGATTCTGAACAACACTATCTATTAGCATTTTTGTTGAAGGCTCTATTGCTAAACGAGTTGTAGAAGAGAAAAAATTTTGTAGGTCAGCCCATTTTGTGTCTGCATATTTCAAAGTGAAAAAAGGGTGGGTATGCCAAGTTGTTCGATCATGGCAATTAGTTGGGCACGAAAAGAGCTCCAAAAATAGAAGGTCCCACACAATGATGTGCAAAATCGCATCAACTACTCATCTAGTTGGTGGTCGAGAGCAACTTGAAGCTGTTGCTACAAAATAGTCAACGACTTGGGGATTTTGTCCTCTAGATCCGCTCAAACAAAAATAAAGACAGTTTATTGGCTATAATGTCTCATAATAGAGTTGTAGAGAAAATATCTAAACATAACATGTTTTCCAAATCTATGGTCAAAATATCTCATTAGGTGGAGGGAATATTAATGTAGATGAATTTTAATATTTCTCGGTTCAAGGGGAAGTGTTGCTCTTGTGGGGAGCAATGTGTGAAAGTCCATTGAAAATAAACCTTCAGTGTTGTATTCATTAATAGGATAAGATCTAATTTTAGGCCAAGATAAGATATTCTACTCTTTTTTTCAACTTGTAAGACATCTTTTATTGCTTGCAGCTCTCGTCTATCATTTGGTAAGGAAGGAATAAATGATGAAAAGTTCGAAGAGCCATTTTCTTCTTGTCCAGGATTCGTTGAGTTGGTTGATGGCATTAGGTCTTCATTTGAAACTTGGTCTATTGTATGCAAGAAACTGGATACATCAACAACAACATTAGGTAGCATATTAAGAGCCTCAACATCAATCTCAACATCATTGTAGTATTTATCATATTGAATTTTTTATTTCAATGCATCCATGATATGATGTTTATTAACATAAAAATCATAATTCTCATCTTCAATGGTGGTCATGCTAATGATCACAAC
The DNA here is from genome assembly GCA_007258455.2 of Sequoia sempervirens. NCBI lineage: Eukaryota > Viridiplantae > Streptophyta > Pinopsida > Cupressales > Cupressaceae > Sequoia > Sequoia sempervirens. Next base: position 14,466,797 of record VDFB02047144.1, on the reverse strand, counting down.
CTCAAGGTCTTGCACTTATCATGGCATAAGTTTTTATATTCTCGAGATATCTTGAGGGATGCTTATCATGTGACCAAGATATTTAAATGGGCCTCCTCTAGCATGGGTAACCTGTAAAACTACAGCCACCCTAGCAATAAGCATCTCTTCAACTTGTGTTAACTTTTTGAGTTACAATGGTTGTGGGCCTAGGTCCATGGCATTTACAGACTTGAACTGACGTGCACCCTTTTTAGAATAACACCTTACACATATGGCTTCTGACCCTAACATTTGAGTGTGCATCCCTATGTAGCTTTCCTACATATTGGGAAAATAGAAAGGCTAGAAAGTGCATCTATACGATGTCAAAATCACTTTACCATAGGAAGGTAGTTATTGTTGAATATTTCTTTGAGGTATTGTTCTTATGTTGGTGCAACAGGGAAGTTCCTCTAAGATTGTATACAAGGGTTGGCATCTTCCATTGGAATTGGGTGTTGCAAGGGAGGACTATTAGCATTCTGGCATGCATATGTGGTTGTTGTAGTTATCCTCTACTATAAGTATTTTTTGTGATGCTTCATGGATATTTCCTCTTTATGCTCCCTATAGTAGAAATAGTTTCATCATTATTTTTTACCCTTTTTAAATTCAGCAATTGATTGGGCTATGCAACTTGAGTGTACCTGTATAGCCTATGAGTATACATACAAGCTAAAGTACATTAGGGTATATGAATATACATGTATAACCATAGATATATTTAAAGTTACAATTAAACATAAACATATAACAAAATATATATGTCTATCCATGTGTATATGAATCAATATATGTGAATGATCAGAAAAGGAATAGCATAGTTTGAACATTAGAATATATTAAATTGTAGTTGAATCTTGTTCCTTTTCTAAAAAAATATGTTTAGGGCTAGTAGTTTTATTGGCCTCCAGTTATTATTTTAGTTATGCATATGCATATTTTCCATTAGATAGATTAAGATAGGACCAATTACAGATTATGACCTTGGTGGATATAAAATTAGTTTCGTGGCTAATAAGTGTTGGGTAAGTGCCCCAAGATGGTTCCCAAAAAAGGGGCTTAAATGGCCACTTTTTTTTCTGAAATCAGGAAATACTGACCTTGGACGTGAAATTGAGGATAGCTACACTCAAAATTTTTAGATGGAACAAAAACAAGGAACTTAGTACTCCAAGTCTACTTTCTAAACTACTAATTTATTTTGAAAATGGTTGAGATTAAGGGGTTCAAAAGAGGGACACACACAAATTGCTGTTGTTTCTATCAGAAAAACATAACATAGCAACTCTTGTGTGACCTGAGCACGGTGGAATTTTTTGTAGTATTTTTAAAATCAGCTCTAGTCAGAAGTTAGATAATGATTATGTAGTAAGGACTGGATTTTTCGATAATTTTTTAATGAATATTTGATTTTTTATTAATTTTCTAAGTGGGCACTTCCTAAAAGCAGAATTTTGGCCGTGCTCCCCCTAATTTTTTTTGAAAGTAATAGATTTTTATTTTTTTATTTTTTTTTAAATTTATGGAATGGAGTCTAGTTTCTAAAAATGTAATTTATTTCAAATTTCTATGAACGGTTAATTTATAGCAAAAAAAATACCAAACACTGCTTTTTGAAGAAAAATAGACATACAAACAAAAGAAATTATGGATGAAAGGCTTAACGTTATTAGAAAGTGAAAAAAATTACATCGTTGGAAAGCTAATAAAGAACCTAACATTACCATGTCTTCGATTTTTTTGATATTGAACCAGATGCAATCTTGATGGTGAGCACGAACCCGATTATGTCAAAATTTGTTGAATTTGGAAAAAACACGTCTCTAGTCTTTGGGAATGCCCTCCAAGCCTTTGGGTTGGTATTCCAAGGCAAATACCAAAGCTAAGGCTCAGGGATTCCCAATGCAAAATATAACGCATTCGCGTTATAACGTGCTCGCGTTATATT
>VDFB02047144.1:14451554-14462463 GCA_007258455.2 Sequoia sempervirens | reverse complement strand
GCATGATGTGTTTCTTAACACCTATTTGGTTCACAAGGGAGATGTTAAATATTAGTTGGTTCCTTTTCCTTTGGAGTAGTCTAATGATAGTTTTGTAATCTATTTTGAGAAGAGTTTACAGGTGAATAAGCAGGGTGAAACAGGGGAAGACATTGGTAGGTAGAAAAAAGACAAGTTGCAGCAAGGTTATGTGGTGGACAGTCCTTCAAATCAGTCCTTGTGGGATTTGGATAGTATCAGGGTTGGAGGAATTGAATGCCCTATAAATGATGGTGTTAATGGTAAAGTTCTTTCACAAAGGAGGTAGTGTAATGAGGGTGTTAAAAGTTCTGAGGCTCCTGATAAGGGATCTAGTTTAAAAAATGCAATGTAAAGGGAAAACTATGTTCCAGGGGTTAGATTAGTGATCTTATGCTTTAAATAGGTCAAATAAACTTGGATAGTGAATATCCAATTGTTTTTAGAGGGTGGGTGTTAATAAATTTCAAATTTGCAATTTCAAATTTTTAAATTTTGGTTTAGGTGGGAAAGGGAGTTTTTAGCATTTTAGAGTTAATTTGGCATTATAATCAATAAAAAATAGTTTGGGCAGTTGGAGAATGGATTTATAATCCCAAGATATTCATTTGTATGGGGTTGGCCATCTTGGAAGAAGAGTTGTACGGACTATTTCTGAAAATAAAGGAAAAAATACAGATTTCTTGCATTTTTTGATGTTTTTTTGATGAATCATTGATTCCCGTTGAAGATATACATTGTTGGATGCTTTGGTAACTTGTATTTGCATGTATTCTAACCCTTGAATGCTCTGAAAGTTAATAAGAATCAATTCTTGTACATCTTTTGGCTGACTGTCTACACGAAAGGACAAATTTACATAGTTTTGAGGGTTTAAAATGAATAAATGATCCATTTCATAGGGTGTTATGACTGAAAACTTATGAAATGGATCAAATCTAACATGTACCATGAGAAACTAACAAAGAAATGTGCAGGGAAGAGGAAATCTAACATGTGCACAGTGATTTAGCATGAAAAAAAGGCATGAAGATGGACCCTAGGGTATAGCAGTGGAGAATCTGCCTTAACAAGAGGTATATTTTTGAGTTGTTGTAGTTGAGTAATGTTGAATTAATGGTGAAAAGTCAAAATTTAAGACATGGAAGTGTTTGGAAGTCCTAGAATCAAAAAGCCCTAGTTTTTGAGGCAAGTTGAGGATGGGTTTGTCTTGGAGCATTAACTAGAGTGCTCATAGGGTCTAAAAGAAACTTTTTTTTTTTAGATTCTATGGTTTGACCATTCTAGCATGCTTATACAGTTAGATTTGGACCCTAGAGACATTCAAAATTGGGAGATGCAGGGGTGGGAGGACAAGCATGTCAAAGCATCAATTATGATGTATTGGAGCCTATAATGGCATTTGGTATGAATAAATGTAATAAGAATGTTGAAAGTTATAATGCTCCTGTTAAGGAATCTAGTTTAAAAAATGCAATGTAAATGGGAAAACTATGTTCTAGGGGTTAGATTAGTGATCTTATATTTTAAATAGGTCAAATAAACTTGGATATTGAATATCCAATAGTTTTTAGGGGGTAGATGTTAATAAAATGAGAGTTTGTAATTTCAAATTTTCAAATTTCAGTTTAGGCGGGAAAGTGAGATTAGGGGTTTAATTAACTCTAATGTAATGGGAACCGACTTGAATTGGTTGGGAAAATTTTGGAATTGATCTATAACCCTAAAATCATCATTTGTACGGAGGTTAAGTGGTTGGTGAAAGATTTGTACGAACTATTTCTGAAAATAAAGAAAAAACACAGATTTCTTGCACTAGTTTGGTGTTTTTTTGATGAATCATTGATTCCCGTTGAAGATATACATTGTTGGATGCCTTGGTAATATGTATTTGCATGTTTTAACATTCCTTACATGTTCTGGTAAGCATAATAGATCAACTCTACCACGTTTTAATTGACTGTCCACAGGAAAAGTGCAAATTTTACACAGTTTTGAGGGTTTTAAATGAATAAATGATCCATTTCATAGGGTTTTATGACTGAAAACTTATGAAATGGATCAAATCTAACATGTATCATGAGAAACTAACAAATAAATGTGCAGGGAAGAGGAAATCTAACATGTGCATAGTGATTTAGCATGAAAAAAAGGCATGAAGATGGACCCTAGGGTATAGCAGTGGAGAATTTGCATATAGGAGGTATATTTTTGAGTTCTTTGTGGTTGAGGTAATGTTGAATTAATGGTGAAAATTCAAAATTTAAGACCTAGAAGTGTTTGGAAGTCCTAGAATCAAAAAGCCCTAGTTTTTGAGGCAAGTTGAGGAGGGGTTTGTGCTGGAGCATGTTAGAGGTGTCATAGAGGTCTAAAAACTTGGATTCTATGGTTTTGAGCCATTTAATTTGCTTCCCCAAGGTTTCAAGATGATTGGATAATTTTGAAGGGTACTTCCTTTGTTAAATTGACCTATTTTCCTTGTTTTTCCCATGGTGATGTATTGGAAGTCTAAACTGGTCCAAGGGAGTTATATATAATATTGAAGTATGAGTGATGTCTTTGGGAGAGACAAAAGCGTGGGTTCTCGATGTGAAGGTGGACCAGGTTTAGACTTTCAACCTCATAAGAAAAAAACAAGGAAAAACAAACAAAGTAACTAAAGGAAACCTGCTCAAGCACTATCAATCATCAGAAAACACTAGAACAGAAAATTAAATGTCAAGAATACAATCAGGATTTTGAACCTCCTATATTTACTCTTTCTGTCAGCCCTGGAAACCCTCCTTAACTTGCCTCAAAACTAGGGCTTTTTTATTCTAGGACTTTCAAACACTTCCAGGTCTTAAATTTTGACTTTTCACCATTAATTCAACATTACTCAACTACAACAACTCAAAAATATACCTCTTGTTAAGGCAGATTCTCCACTGCTATACCCTAGGGTCCATCTTCATGCCTTTTTTCATGCTAAATCACTGTGCACATGTTAGATTTCCTCTTCCTTGCACATTTATTTGTTATTTTCTCATGGTACATGTTAGATTTGATCCATTTCATAAGTTTTCAGTCATAACACCCTATGAAATGGATCATTTATTCATTTAAAACCCTCAAAACTGTGTAAAATCTGCACTTTTCCTATGGACAGTCAATTAAAACATGGTAGAGTTGATCTATTATGCTTACTAGAACATGTAAGGAATGTTAAAGCATGAAAATATAGATTACCAAGGTGTCCAACAATGTATATCTTCAACGGGAATCAATGATTCATCAAAAAAACAACAAACTAGTGCAAGAAATCTGTGTTTTTTCTTTATTTTCAGAGACAGTCTGTACAAATCTTTCACCAACCACCTAACCTCCCTAAAAATAATGATTTTAGGGTTATAGATCAATTCCCAAACTGTCCCAACCAATTCAAGTCGGTTCCCATTACATTAGAGTTAATTAAACCCTTAATCTCACTTTCCCGCCTAAACTGAAATTTGAAAATTTGAAATTACAATCTCTCATTTTATTAACATCTACCCCCTAAAAACTATTGGATATTCAATATCCAAGTTTATTTGACCTATTTAAAATATAAGATCACTAATCTAACCCCTGCAACATAGTTTTCCCCTTTACATTGCATTTTTTAAACTAGATTCCTTAACAGGAGCATTAGAACTTTCAACATTCTTATTACATTTATTCATACCAAATGCCATTATATGCTCCAATACATCATAATTGATGCTTTGACATGCTTGGAAGGTCCTCCTGACCCCTGCACTCTCCTGGTTCTTGGAATGCTCCTTGAAGGTCCAAATCTACCTGTAAAGGGGCAACAAATTAAATGGCTCAAAACCACAGAATCCAAGTTTTTAGACCTCTATGACACCTCTAACACGCTCCAGCACAAACCCCTCCTCAACTTGCCTCAAAAACTAGGGATTTTTGATTCTAGGACTTCCAAACACTTCCAGGTCTTAAATTTTGACTTTTCACCATTAATTCAACATTACTCAACTACAACAACTCAAAAATATACCTCTTGTTAAGGCAGATTCTCCACTGCTATACCCTAGGGTCCATCTTCATGCCTTTTTTCATGCTAAATCACTGTGCACATGTTAGATTTGATCCATTTCATAAGTTTTCAGTCATAACACCCTATGAAATGGATCATTTATTCATTTAAAACCCTCAAAACTGTGTCAAATCTGCACTTTTCCTATGGACAGTCAATTAAAACGTGGTAGAGTTGATCTATTATGCTTACTTGAACATGTAAGGAATGTTAAAGCATGCAAATATAGATTACCAAGGTGTCCAACAATGTCTATCTTCAACGGGGATCAATGATTAGTCAAAAAAACACCAAACTAGTGCAAGAAATCTGTGTTTTTTCTTTATTTTCAGAAACAGTCCGTACAAATCTTTCACCAACCACCTAACCTCCCTAAAAATGATGATTTTAGGGTTATAGATCAATTCCAAAACTGTCCCAACCAATTCAAGTCAGTTCCCATTACATTAGAGTTAATTAAACCCTTAATCTCACTTTCCCGCCTAAACTGAAATTTGAAAATTTGAAATTACAAACACTCATTTTATTAACATCTACCCCCTAAAAACTATTGGATATTCAATATCCAAGTTTATTTGACCTATTTAAAATATAAGATCACTAATCTAACCCATGGAACATAGTTTTCCCCTTTACATTGCATTTTTTAAACTAGATTCCTTAACAGGAGCATTAGAACTTTCAACATTCTTATTACATTTATTCATACCAAATGCCATTATAGGCTCCAATACATCATAATTGATGCTTTGACATGCTTGGAAGGTCCTCCTGACCCCTGCACTCTCCTGGTTCTTGGAATGCTCCTTGAAGGTCCAAATCTACCTGTAAAGGGGCAGCAAATTAAATGGCTCAAAACCACAGAATCCAAGTTTTTAGACCTCTATGACACCTCTAACACGCTCCAGCACAAACCCCTCCTTAACTTGCCTCAAAACTAGGGTTTTTTGATTCTAGGACTTCCAAACACTTCCAGGTCTTAAATTTTGACTTTTCACCATTAATTCAACATTACTCAACTACAACAACTCAAAAATATACCTCTTGTTAAGGCAGATTCTCCACTGCTATACCCTAGGGTCCATCTTCATGCCTTTTTTCATGCTAAATCACTGTGCACATGTTATATTTCCTCTTCCCTACACATTTATTTGTTAGTTTCTCATGGTACATGTTAGATTTGATCCATTTCATAAGTTTTCAGTCATAACACCCTATGAAATGGATCATTTATTCATTTAAAACCCTCAAAACTGTGTAAAATCTGCACTTTTCCTGTGGACAGTCAATTAAAACGTGGTAGAGTTGATCTATTATGCTTACCAGAACATGTAAGGAATGTTAAAACATGCAAATATAGATTACCAAGGTGTCCAACAATGTATATCTTCAACGGGAATCAATGATTCATCAAAAAAACACCAAACTAGTGCAAGAAATCTGTGTTTTTTCTTTATTTTCAGAAACAGTCCGTACAAATCTTTCACCAACCACCTAACCTCCCTACAAATGATGATTTTAGGGTTATAGATCAATTCCCAAACTGTCCCAACCAATTCAAGTCGGTTCCCATTACATTAGAGTTAATTAAACCCCTAATCTCACTTTCCCGCCTAAACTGAAATTTGAAAATTTGAAATTACAAACTCTCATTTTATTAACATCTACCCCCTAAAAACTATTGGATATTCAATATCCAAGTTTATTTGACCTATTTAAAATATAAGATCACTAATCTAACCCCTGGAACATAGTTTTCCCCTTTACATTGCATTTTTTAAACTAGATTCCTTAACAGGAGCATTAGAACTTTCAACATTCTTATTACATTTATTCATACCAAATGCCATTATAGGCTCCAATACATCATAATTGATGCTTTGACATGCTTGGAAGGTCCTCTTGACCCCTGCACTCTCCTGGTTCTTGGAATGCTCCTTGAAGGCCCTGGGTGCTCCAAAACCATTCTCCCCAGGAAAGAAAAAACTCTTGCCCCAAGAAGTGTCCCATGTGTTGCCACCAAAAGACCTTTTGTTCTCATGTGTTTTCTTCTTCCAATGAGCAGGTATGTAGTCCCCCAAAGTCACTATCTTTCTCTTCTGCCAATCTGCATTCTTAACATTTATCATGTGAGAACCAAAATAGGGTCTGATTTGTCTTCTTTGCTGCTTGATAACAGTGGATTCTTGTGCCCTGCTCCTGCCCTCATTCCACTGCCTCCTTTGTGAAAGAACTCCACCATTGACACCATCATTTATAGGGCATTCAATGCCACCAACCCTGATACTATCCAGATCCCACAAGGACTGATTTGAAGGACTGTCCATCTCATAACCCTGCTGCAACTTATCTCTTTTCAGCTTGCCAATGCCTTCCCCTGTTTCACCCTGCTTATTCACCTGCAAACTCTTCTCAAAACAAATCACAAAACTATCATTAGACTACTCCAAAGGTAAAGGAACCAACTGATATTTAACATCTCCTTTGTGAACCAAATATGTGTTAAGAAACCCATCATGCAAAGTTCTTCTAACATACTGCCATGGCCTTCCCAAGATGATATGACCACAAGTCATTGGAATGACATCACAAAGCACTCTATCCTGATATGAACCAATGGAGAAATCAACAAAAGCTCTCTTACCAATCTCTACATGTTGTCCTTGAGTTACCCAAGTGGCCTTGTAGGGAGTAGGATGATCAAAAGTTTCAATCCCTAGCTTGGTTACCATATCAAGTGAAACTAAATTGCTATGTGACCCTGAATCTATGAGCAATCTGTAGATCTTACCATGACTGAGACAATTTGTTTTGAAAATGGTTACCTTTGGTTCTTGATGAAGCCTTTCTCCTTGCTTGATCATGAGAAACTCACCATCAGTCACAGGGTCTGCCATGAATGTTTTTGGTTCCTCCTTCTTGTCTTCTTCTTCTTGTACCAAGTTAGCTCTCCTTTCTCTGCCCCTATCAGCTTGTTCCCATTTAGGACACTTGAAGGAAGGATGCCCTGGTTCATTGCAATTGAAACATCTACCTGTAAATGGTCCTCTACCTTGTCCAAATCTGCCTCCTTCAAGGAGCACCCAGGACCTTCAAGGAGCACTTCAAGAACCAGGAGAGTGCAGGGGTCAGGAGGACCTTCCAAACAAGTCAAAACATCAATTATAATCTATTGGAGCCTATAATGGCATTTGGGTTGAATAAGTGTAATAAGAATGTTCAAAGTTTCAAGGTTCCTGATAAGGAATCTAGGTCAAAAATGCAATGTAAGGGGTAAATTATGTTTTAGGGATTTGATTAATGATCTAATGCTTTGGATAGGTCAAATAAACTTGGATAGTGAATATCCAATAGCTTTTAGGGGGTAGATGTCAATAAATTTCAAGTTTGTTATTTCAAATTTTTCAAATTTTAGTTTGGGCGGGAAAGTGAGTTTAGGGGTTTAATTAACTTTAATGTAATCGAATCCGACTTTGGTTGGTTGGGATAGTTTGGGAATTGATCTATAACCCCAGGAGAGTCACTTGTATGGAGGTTGATGAAGTTTTGAAGGAATTTTACAGACTGTTCTAAAAAAAAGGCAGTAAATTACAATTTTTTGCATTATTTTGTGTTTTTTTGGCAGTTTATTGAATTCTTATTGAAGTTTAATTCATGGTGAAGGATTGAGGATTGGTATTTGCATGTATTCTAACCACAAATTGGCTTATGTTTGACTTCCAAACACAAATTTTCACACTTTTCGATGTTCCAACATAAGTCAAAAAGTATATATGCGTAAGTTGTAAAGTATACACTTGAATACATGTAACTCATATCTATTGAACCATGAATTTATAATGCAAATATGGACACCATCAATAAAAAAAGATTTGTATTAATCAAATAGCCATGTACGCGTGTACATCAATATATGTCAATATAAGTATAAAATATAGTTACAAAAAAGCCATATAGGCTTACGAGAATGCCATATAGGCATACAATGTCAAACATATCGAATACAAAATATGTAGAAAATTGCCATGTAGGCATACAAAAAAGGGCTCTACATTCAAAAATAATTTCTCTCCATGCTCTGGTTCAAATACAATTTTTATTCCCTTTCTTGGCCGACCTGATGGCGATAAATCTGTCACCCGTTTCTGTTGAGGAGTGCTCCTGCTGCTCCTCCTAGTGTTTAGCTCCTGGTCAAGTTTCAACTGTTACAATAAGAAGTAAAGACATTAATATATAGAAAGAATATTATAAAAATTAATATATTTAACAAAATTTAATCACTTACAGCCATCTGACGATCACTCTCCTCGATGGAAATATTTGCACGCTGATGCTCAGGCGTGCTTGAGCCCTATATAAACCATCTGAATAGGAAGTAAACTACGAATCAATAATGGTTTGATTTTTCTCTAGAACTAGTTCATCTATAACAACGAATGTAAATTGACATTTAGTAATTTGCCTCATAGCTCCCCTATCAGAGCCATCGAGGATTGTATTGCAGTAGAAACACCAATATCCATTGCCCTTGTTACATTTGGCGGTGTTTCTCTCACCAACATCTGAAAATAAAAAAACAAATTATTCAATCACAAAATAGTTTTCGAATTTGAAGTAATGCTTTGAGTTTGAATGATGTGTAATGCAATGTAACCAACAATATGATTATCAATTTTTTAAAAAGCAATAACCTGGAACAATCACATTGAAAAACAAAAGACCCTTTAGGACAAATTTGAAGTGAAAAAGCGTCAAAACACAATGTAAAATATGACAACCAATATGAGAAGAAGAGATGATCTAGTCAAAAGGAGCTTTGATAGTAGCCAACTGAGTTAAGTATGACAAATCCAAGTATCACTGTTGCAAGGAATGGAGTAAGAGCTAAATAAAGATATAGCAACAATAAAAAATGATGGAGCTAACTTGTCAAGGGCCTATTCTTCAAAACCCTTATTAAGCGCTTGCCATAGTTTAAGATATGCAATAAATGTTTGACAATGGAATTAACCTTTTGAGGATGACAGTGATTAAATTGAGGTCTCCTTTTACCACATGAAAAGACTGAATATTCTTTCTTTGGCCTATCATTATGATTTTTAAGATTCCTCAATTGAGTTCAATATAATAGTCAAGTGTTTATACCAAAGATGATAGAGAAAATAATCATGAAAAGGAGAATATGATGGTGATCAATGACAAGGTAGTGGCACATTTGACAGTTGAAAGAGTAGAGGAATGCATAGTGAGCATCATGGTACAACTTATGATATAAATTAAGCCACATGGTTGTTGTGCTTTGAATCCTTTCAAAGGAAATGGATAGTGAACATCATGTGTTACCTTGTTACTACATGAAGGAGGAGGCTCCATCTCTCCATTTGGTGTGTAAACAAATTGGAAGTTTGCTAACTATCAAGGGAAGGCTTAAAACCCTAGTTTTTGCTCCATTTCATGTTTGAGCTTTGTACAGATAGTGGAAGGCTAATACCTCAAGAATCTTTGAGTGTTGTCCATGTGAACCAAGAACCTTGGAAAAAGAGTGGGAAGTCCTTTTGAGATTTGTGAGTTCTAACCTATTTTGTAGGTGAAGGAGACCTAATAGGGGCTCAAGGGCTACTAGCCTTTCAAACCCTAGCTAAAGGATTGGTGAGAGCAATGGGAAGTTGAAGTCTTGGAGGTTGTTCAAACACCTTTGGAGGAAAGTTTGAAGCCTTTTAAGACTTATCACTACCCCTGCAAGAGTTGATGGAGTGTTGAGGAAGATTGGTCTTTAGTATAGTGTAAAGGCTAAGGAAGAGTTGTGGCAATGAACCAAGGTGGACTTGGTGGTTGGAGTTTGTGATATAAGAGGGGTTGTTCAGACAAACCAGGGGAACCTAGTCATGAGTAGGGGCCTATAGGTTATATTGGTGAAGCAAAGCACCAAGGAGGTCTTACAAGGAAAGGCCTCGAGCAGGAATTAGTTATTGATTCCTCCAACCCCTCTCCCTATCAGATTGGTATCAGAGAAAGCAAAAGATCTAGGATTGATCTTGTATGTTAGAGAAAGAGTCTAGTGGTTCTAGCATCATGGTGACAAATGCTGAGTTGGCCAAGAGGGTTGAAGAAATAGATGAAGACAATAGGGTATTGAGAGAAAAGTTAGACCAACTTGAGCAAGCACTGAATGTTATGCGGTTTGATGGAAGAATAGCAAAAGAAGAAGAGGTTGCAAAGGAGGATAGAATCCCTGAACCTGAACCTATATTGAAGGAGGATCCTTCTTGAAAGCATTGAAGGCTTTTGAGTGGAAAAACACTTGAAGGAGTACCATTGTTTGAGTGGAAAGATGGAGGCTGATTTAGTTATGGATTGGATAGAGGGAATGGAAAACCATTTGAGTGTGATGATCCAGCTGAAGCACAAAAAAGGTAAGGTGGCTAAATCAAGACTAAGATGTTCTACAACAACTTGGTGGGAGATTCATTTAAGGTAGAGAGGAGAGGAAGGCAAGCAACCTATCTCTACTTGGAAGGGAATGGTTGCCAAGATGAAAGAAGCATACCTACCTGAAGACTATGAAATTCAGTTGCATAAGAGGAGACAAAGTTTGAGGCAAAGAGATCAGGAGATGAGTTCTTATACTGAGGAGTTTCAAAGACTTTGCATGAGGTCCAATGTCACAGAGGATGAAAGTATCAAGGTGGCAAGGTATCTCAATGGTTTTAAGTGGAACATTCAAGAGGAGATGGTTCTCTTAAGCCCCAAAACAGTGCACCAATGTTATCAAATGGCATTAAAGATTGAAGAGAGGAGTAAGAGGAAGCAAGATCA
>VDFB02047144.1:14376407-14451454 GCA_007258455.2 Sequoia sempervirens | reverse complement strand
TTTGACAATTAAAATTTAATAAACTAAATTCAATGAACATGTTCAATTTTACCCGACTGTCAATACCATATGCATCATGCAGAATGTCAGCCGCCCTCTCCATCCCCATAGATGCATATGGATCAGGCTGCGTAGAAGCATATGGATCCTGCGTAGCACCCTCCTGAGGGCTAGTAGGGTCATACGAACAAGTGGCTCCACAAGATCGACACACATGGCCTCGAAGGCCACCACCTGAAGACTCCCCTGGATTGCGCTGTACAATGGGGCTAGTGTGGTGGATGACACTCCAAGTCAAGGATGGGATCGCCTGCAAAGTCTCTACATCAGCACTCTCCTTTGCAACCATTTCTCCAAGACGAATCTTATCAATGGTGGCAGCCTAGCGAGAGGTCGCCTCCCCATCGTAGGATCTACTGCACCAGGCTTCCATCCCTGGGTAGTCAATTCCCACCTCCCTCAAACTCCCCCATATGAAAACACCCGGGATTTGGTTCAATACAAACTCACGATAATTTCCTAAGAAAATATTGGGGGACTTCACAGTTATTGCACGGTGGGTAATCAAAGACCATATACCATCTGTCATAAAAATGGTTCCTAATCTCTTGGTGGTGGCACCAATGGATAGGAAACCTCTTTGCATTGAGGGAGATATTTTGATTTGTTCTAGGGTCAGTGAATAGAGAGCACAAATTGCCTTTAGTAATCTTTAAATCTTTAACTTGTTTATATGATAATTTGTCTACATAGTATGCCCTTGATGTTTGCCTCCTATTTTTCCATCCAGATATTTGTTGGGTAATTGCATCCACATTTTTTAACAAATCCTTCAATGAATCTGCTAGATGTATCCTTTCTGTGGTTGAAGAATATTGATCACTCAACCTACTAATAAGATCCTCAACTTCTTTTCTATTGTTTTCAATTTCACTCCTCAAATTTTCTTGAGTGCCAGGAGGGTATTGAGAGAATGGTGGGGGAGGTTGATTTTGTGGTTGAGGCTGATTTGGTTGAGGATTTTCCTCCTCTTGTTAAGGATTTCCTACAAATTAAAAACAAAACATTCATTTCTAAACTAAAACAAACAAAATCAATTTAAAACTAACAAATTCAAAACAAATACCAAACAATACTTACCTCTTGCATTTCTTCGCCGTCGTGATGCCATATTTGTGAAGAAATCCAATTGCTCTTGATGAATTTTGACCTCTCCAACAACGCGAGCGCGTATAACAGGGTTTTTGGCCGCGGGCGGAGCTAGAACACAGCAAAAAGGAAATGAGAAATGATTGAGTTTGCTTTTTTTTTTGCTTTTAAAAGCCCAAAACGCGTTCGCATTATAACGCGAATGTGTTTTGGGCTTTTTTTTTCTTTTTTGGCCACAAAAGTGTAACCATCTTGGTGCACTTACCCTGTTATTGTAAGTATTATTCTTTGTAATATCTCTTACTATTTGAAATGTCTCTTTTGACAATGTAATTTAAGCAATATACTTTCTCGCACATTTTTGCAGCACACCAGTGTTAAAACCGCCCAACCTAGGATTGAAAGGAACAATAAGCAAAGATCGAAAGGCATGAACAATAAATTAATCATTTAGGAAAAATACCCATGTAAAACATACATATATATATATACATGTAAACATATAGACATATATACACATGTATACATATACGTGTAGAAAATCATGTATATATACATTTATACATATGCAAACATATATAAATGTATACATATACATACATATACATACATATACATATAGGACTTGGAAACCTCGGTACAGGGAGGGTTGGATAGTAAGTGTTTGCTCATGAAAGGCTTAATGCATTCTGCCATCGTTGCACAATGGGAACAAGCAAAGCAAAGTAAATGTAAGTGGATGGAGTAAATGAAATATTGAATGTTGCAGTGTGAGAAACTATACTTTGATTAAGATGCATTGTCAAAAGAGTCATTCTTGCATTAATTTCATAGTAAAAGGGAAAAATAGATTGTGTACATATCTAATCTATCATATTGTAGTATTTTTTTTTATCATATACATATACATACACATATGCATATACATACACATGCATATACATATAGATATGCATACATTCATACACACACATACATGTACATATACAAGCATATACATACATATACATATATACATATATACATACATATACATATATATACATAGACATATATACAAATATACATACATATGCATATACATATAAAATATTGATTGTTGCAGTGTTACAAACTATACTTTGATTAAGTTGCATTGTCAAAAGAGTCATTGTGCCATTGATCTCATAGCAAATGGGAAAAATCTGTTGTCCTCATATCTGATCTATCATATTGTAGTATTTGTTTTTGTATGTGCATAGACATACAAATATGCATATACACATACATATACATAGACATAAACATATACATATGTATACATGCATACATGCATACATATACATACATATACATATACAAATATATACATACATATACATATACATATACATATATACATATATACATACATATACATATATGTATATATATATACATATATGTATATATATATATACATAGACATATATACACATATACATACATATACAGATACATATATATACATACATATACATATATATACATAGACCTATATACACATATACATACATATACATATACATATATATATACATACATATACATACATATATACATATAATATACATGAAAGGAATCCTTTTATATGCTAGAAAATAGGAATGCATATCGAGTTCCACATTTATATGCTTTGTCAAGATGACCCATGTACATATACACCTAGAAGTGAAGAAAACTTGAAACAATAATGCCAAATTTGCAACAAGTATAACATAAAGTGAAATCATACTTACGGAATCAGGATCTAAAGGATAGGAGGTTGCACCCTCAAAGCCAGACTCCACAGGGGCACCAATGGGTGCTACCAAAAAATAATATTGGGGGGCTCTAGGAACCCATCCACAAATTTTGCTTTTGTAGACATATTTCTAGGAACTTATTTGCAACGACAAAATTTTGCAATTTGAGTTCACTAATTGACAACTCTATTTCACGATAAAAAAAAAGATTAGTGTACTATAACATCCAAATGGTAATTGGTAGACAACTTTAAAATATCAATTTATAACCATTCCAATTTTAATTTTGTTGAAACAACACAAGATACAACAACAAGAATATAAATCCACTTTTAATGTTGTGCAAACACCAGGGGATACATGAACAAGAATAAAAATAATAAATGAAAATTCATATACCCCTATATGTATCTCTTTATCTTTGGGGCTGCTTATATGTGTGTGCATGCAGGCTTTTATTATTTCTATATATGTGTATTTATGCAGATTTTAAATTTTACTATGTTATGGCAAGAATCATATGGTGCAATAATCTTTCCAAAATGCATATAACATCACAAGATTAATTGGAGATTTGGCCTACGTTGCTTGGTATTCAATATTATAGACAAAACATTTAAGCAAAATACCAATGCAAAATGACTTACAAATTCCACAACACATTAGTTTGGGAAACTTCTATTTTGTTATACAAGAGGCACAACGAAGATGATTCTTAGAATACTGTAATATTAAAGAAACACCGCTATGGCTCTTTTGACAATGCAACTTAATCAATATATTTTCCTGCCTTAATAACAAAAAACAACAACAATTACTCAAGAATCAGACATATGTCATGCTTGAGTGTTTTCCTAATAGTTCTTTTATGATTTTCCTATCTATATATAATATTTAATGCCAAATAATGGAGCTTGAATGTAGAATATATGCATGTATATATGTGTAGAAATAATTAAGTAAATATATGCGTTAAATTTCCCCTTTATCAACAAATTTATAAACACACACATATAAGCAAATATATCTATCCATATGTACATATCTATATATGTATTTATATACACAGTACTATATCTAAATACCTATGTATAGTATATTTATTTATCACCATCTAACTCTTGCACTTGGAATTTATGGAGGCAAGAAAAATCCAAATTGTTTTTCCCCTCAATTAATTGACTGGAATGGATACAAATTCAAACCTTTTTGGTTGCTTATACCATATTGTCTACTCCAAAGTTTGGCATTAGTATAGGTAGCTAAAGGGTTGAATTTGAAGCCTTCACAGCCAGTCAATTGAGGGAAAATCCAGTCTAGATGCTTACTTGCATTTTGAAATGAGCCACAGGGGGCCTACTTTGTATATATGGATATATATGTCTACGTACATGTATATTTTTAAATGCGGAATAGAGAATTCTATATATATATATATATACACCAATTGTAATGCAATGGAACAACAAGAGCTAAATGCAATATTCAATGTTGCAGTGGGGAAAAGTTCACTACAAAATATCCAAGAAAATATATCTATTTAGTTGCATTCTCAAAAGAGCCATTCTGGCATTATGAATATGTTACACATACTGCACGATTAAATGTTGGCTTCTCCACAAATAGAATATCAGCTAAAGATATAAAGTTGAAGAGAGAAAATAACTATTACAAAAACACTTAAAAGCCACCAAACTATTTTTTCCTCCATGCCTATACAAAAATCTTTTCAACTTCCCAAATCAAATATGTAAGCCTAGCTCTTTATGACATTACTTATTTTCTTTAGGCTATGGCAACAATTATATGGTGCAACAATCTCCATAAAATGTGTATAATGCCATAGGCTTAATTGCAAATCAAGGAATGAAACTATCGCTAATTTTTGCAGTTAAAGCTACAAGCCCATATAGCCAACTATTACATACATTACTTCTGTTGTGTGAATATGTTTTATGATATTATTTCCTCCTATTTCAAAGCTCTATTTAATGTTTGGTTCTGGTATTCTCTCATTTTCTATGGTTCTTGAGTCTTTTCCTAATAGTTCTTTAACAATTTTCCTATTTCTCTATAATATTTAGTGCCAAATAATGGAACTCGAATTTAGAATATATGTATGTACATATGTAACCATTCAACCATCCTTTTATGTATTTATTTTGGTGAATTTTCCACTAGTTTGCTGCAAATTACAGCAAAAGACCTCTACATGGTGTAGGACTATTTTGAGTCTACAACAAATCCTCTTGCTATTATGAAAGGTCTTGTTTGCAAACCTTGTCTTTTACAAATATGTTTAATATGGGTTTCCAATAATCTATGATGTATTAGGTTAGGAGAATAATTATATAAGGTGACCCTAAATCTTTTTATGTAAAAAAGACCTTGTCGATTTCTTTAAACTTATAGGCAGCGAACAAAATTTTAAAAATATTGATACAAGATTCAACCTACATCCTTTGCTGGTAAATATTGAAGACACATAGAGAATTGTATAAGAGTTATTAGACCTTATGATGGAAATTAGCTATAGGCATCTCCACCTGTAATTCTATCACTATCTAGACAAGGTGTAACACCAATTTCTATGTAACAATTGGTTTCTCAATTGAAAATTCAAGCTACATTATTTTCCACTAAATATTATAGACAAAATAGGGAAATTGTAAAACAACTATTAAAAGAATAGTTAAAAATCATAGATAAATCGTAGATGAGTCAGAACCCACACTAAGCATTTTTGTAGAAGACAAGTAGGTTGTGTAAGACTTGGTTTCTCAATTAAAATTTGAAGCTACATTATTTGGCATGAAACCCATATTAAATAGAACTAATAAAGGAAATGAGTACCAATAATGCGCACAACCTCCCCACAATGGCATAGGCTTAATAAAAAATTCAAGCTACATTTCCTAGGAGTAAATTTTGTAGACAAATAGAGAATTTGCAAAATATATATTGCATGGCAAATCCTCTTGTCGATAAAGTTGACAGGGAACCCACTGAAAAGTTCAAACAAATAAATTGAACAGATAAAAGAGATATTAGAAACAATAACACTTACCAGCTACCAAACTAATTTTATATCCAACATGTTCATAATCTAAAAATGGTCCTATGTTTTAAAATGCATCCAATAGCACAGATGCAAAAAGATAACCAAAACAATAAA
This sequence comes from Sequoia sempervirens, assembly GCA_007258455.2. Classification (NCBI taxonomy): domain Eukaryota; kingdom Viridiplantae; phylum Streptophyta; class Pinopsida; order Cupressales; family Cupressaceae; genus Sequoia; species Sequoia sempervirens. Next base: position 14,445,367 of record VDFB02047144.1, on the reverse strand, counting down.
TGGAGGGCAATAAAAATACTAACCCTAAACCCATTTTGGAGACTTCAAAGAGATTATCGCTCTTTGCGGGTGCAAAAAATGTAGTTAAATCTTCTTTCTTCTGCTAGAAATTGTAAAAGAGCTACTACACGACAAATCCTATTCATAGCTCGACTTACGAAAATCTTGTCAGAAACTTCAAACAAATAACAAACACTCTGCATATCTATATATTTCCATATCTATATATTTCCATATCTATATATTTTCATATCTATATATTTGCAATTTTTCCATCGATACAAAACCATAACAACAGACATCTATGGAAAAAAACTAACAGATTCTGGAGAAAAATAGTTTTAACATAAACAATAAATAAACCATTTATACAAAACACCCAAGTAAAATAACCTACAGATTACACAGCACCATAGTTTTAAAACCCTCCAATCTGCAATAAAACGGAGTGGAGGATGATGATTTTTATAATACTCTGGTTTCAAACAATAGTATCATTTTTATAATATTCCACTATGAAACCAATAGCACAATGGCTCTTTGGACCATGAAACTTAATCAATATACTTCCACACATTGCGCAGAAAATCAGAGCTACATTGGCTGGAATTAAATATTATAGAGAAACAGAGAAATTGTAAAAAACCTATTACACAAAAAATCCCATTCAAGGCTCGGGTGACAAAAATCCCTTTGGAAAGTTCAAACAAATAACAAACCCTCTGCATATCCATATATATACAATCACTCCTATCTTAATCTGCAATTGGCAATAAAATTACCAAACCTAATCATTTTGACAGAAGAACCTAGATTTAACTACTATTGCTCCTATGGTAATGGGTATAAGGCCAAAAATGCACAAAGATAACTAAAAACAATAAACCAAGAATGAAGAAATTACAAACCCTAACCATATTTCTTAACGAAACAAAAAAAAATTCAACTGTAATTTCTCCATCCACAAAAAATGATAACGCTAGACATCCATGTAGAGTGGCTTACAGATTCCAGACAACAATAGTTTTAACATAAACAATTAAGAAACAATATATACAAAACATCCATGTAAAATGACCTACAGATTATGGAGAACGATAATTTTAAAACCCTCCAATCTGGCACAAAAAGTAGCAAAAGCTGACAATTTTTACAGTTGTCTCCTATGAAACAAACTAGGGAACCACAGGCGATGTATTTTACAATATTCTGCTATCAACCCAACACCATAATGGCTCTTTCAAAAATACAACTTAATCAATATACTTCCTCACACATTATGCAAAACATTAGTGTTCAAACCCTGAAACCTGCTATCAAGACAAACATTAAGTAGAAAATGAAATACATAAACAATAAATTAATCATTTATGCAAAACACCCATGCAAAATGACTTACTAATTTCGTAGCTGAGCAATAGTTTTAAAACCCTTCAACTTGCTAAAAAATAGAGCTCAATGCGATGAATTTAACAATAGCCCGCTATCAAACCAACACCACAATGGCTCTTTCGACAATACAACTTCATCAAAGTATACTCTCCCACATGCCAACATTCAATATTGCATTTACTTCATCCACCACCATCATGAAATGACAGGATACATTGGCCCTCGTGCCAACAAACGCTTACCATTCATCTTCCCCATATTTAGGACACCATTCTCCACCTCCACCAACCTAGGTAATTACCAAGGTCCACATCGCCACAAAAAAACCCAATTACCTCCCTGCCGATGGCGAGACCCCCAACGCCAACAAATCTAATTCCCGGCTAGGCTAACAAAAATCTTGGAAAAAAAATTTAAAAAAATAGCATATCAACTAATGAAAAAGAAAGAAATGTAAATACCTAAATCTTGAACCATTTAAAGAAAAACTATGAACTTCAAATAGGCATATGACTGCATCATTTTAAAGGCCGCAAGTATCGACATATCCTTTTAGTTTTTCAGTTTTCTTAAAAAAAATATTTGCACAGAGTAAACAGACAGTGTTTTTAAGGACGTAAAAATATACTGTTCTGAAAATTTCATGATATCATGAATAGGATAGGTTAATGTTGCATCTATTCAGTCCAAACAATTCCAATCCATCATCCCCAAAACTATACGATATGCATTACACCACATTCTTTATTGGGTCTTTGTTGTTTCATGTGATTACCAATCAATTCATTCAATAAATTAGGGAAGAGGTTGTGGTAGATGAGCATCCTAACTTTACGCTTCTCAAAATTTTAAATTGAAATTTCAAATCACTTCCATTTTTTAAGAGTAGCTTATTTGGTAACTCTTTTGCTTATAACTAAGATTTCACGGTCACATAATCAAATATGATGCCACATCAACATGCTTTGTCAAAGTTAGTGTTGCATCCAAACAATTCCAATCCATCATCCTCAAAACTGTATGATATGCATTACACCATATTCTTTATCGGGTCTCTGCTTATTCTTTTCCCTGCTATGTGATTATCAATCAATTCATCCAAGTAAACAAATAAATGCCAGTTTATCATACAGTGAGAGATTTTATATCATAGATTGTTTGTTTCATATATAGACAGACATGTTCTTATAGATTTATATATATATAAAACATGTTCTTATATGTAATAGATGTTTATATATAGTAATAAAATAAAATTTATATTTTCAATTATTTAGAAAAGTAAAAATGTTTGTGATCAATATTTCATTGTCTTTTTTATCAAGGATATAAATTGTTAAGATTGGAGAGTTTCTCATGAATTTTTATATATATAGACAAGCATGTTATGTGACAATTGTGTCAATATATAATAATTGTTTAGAGATAGTAATGATATAAAGTTTACATTTACAATTATATCATCAAAAGTAAAACAAATTGTGGTTAGTGTCTTGCAATGCCATTCTTACCAACAACATAAATTATTAAAATTGAAGAGTTTGCAATATATTATTTTATATATAGACAAATGTGTCCTTATGTGACAACTGTGTCAATATAATAGTAATGAAATATAGTTTATATTTTCAAAATTATATAAAAAAATTGTGATCAATGTTTCACGATGTCTTTGTTAGTGAGAGTATAAATTGTTAGAATTGGAGAAATTCCAATATATTTTTCTATATAGATAGTTATGAAATAAAGTTTATTTTTTTTATTTTACATCAAAATTCAAATTTTTTTGTGATCAATGTTTCACAATCTCTTTCTTACTAAAAGTATAAATTGTTAAAATTGGAGATTTTTCAATCTCTTTTAGTGCAAATAATTCAAGAATTATACAATATGTGTAAAATCGCATTCCTAATTCAATCTCTCTGAGTTATTTTTGCTTCTACCTAAAACCCATAAGTTCATAATGATATGGGTCAAATTTATTCTTGTTTGTAATAGGTAGTCAATTCCATCAAAATCAGATGAATAAATTTTAGTTTACATCAAAAGTAAAATTGTTTGTGATCAATGTTTCACAATGTCTCTTTGATCATCAATATTATAAATTATTAAAATATTGGAGTTTCAAATAGATATTTTACATATAGACAAACACATTTCTAATGTGAGAAGTATGGCAATATATAATACATATTTACAAATAGTGATGAAAGAGATCCTATATCTTAATTTATACATCAAAAGTAAAAAATTGTGATCGATATTTCAAAATGTCTTTCTTACCAACACTATAAATTGTTAAAATTGGATATTTTTATAGATTTATCTATATAAGGACAAATATTTTCCTATGTAACAATTTTTTCAACATGTAATAGATATTTATAGATAGTGATGAAATAGAACTTATATTCTTAATACTCCAACATAAAATATATTTTTTTATAGAAAACAATGAAACAATGAACTTCAATTACTTTATGCATGCATAGAACACTGCAATTTTTAATATCTTCAACACACTTTACTTATCTTTATAACTTGGAGTTGTAGTCTTTCTTTGTTCTTTTCAATTTATCCATAAAATTTAAGCCTTAATTTGAAGACCCATTTATAATTAATGGCTTTTACCCATAATTTACTTCAATATTATGATTCTTAAACATTTATTTGGATTTTCTTGAAGCGTCATGCTTATTCTTTCAACAACTCCATTTGTTGTTGAGTATATGGAGCTAAGAGTTTCCTCTTAATTCCTTTTATTTGTAAAACTTAACCAAATAATTTGAGGTATACTCTCTCCCATTACTTGTTCTCAATATTATTATAATAATTATTACATTTATTCTTCGATTCGTGTATAAAATTCTTGGAAAAATTAAATGCTTAAAGATTTTCTTAATGCCTTTTGTTTGCATCCACCAACAAATATCTTGAAAATTGAAATTTCTTTATAAAAACTATTTTAATTTGTCTATTGTAGTGTCAAAAATTGGACCCTATGCAAATTTTTCACTTACACATTATGCTTGATGCATCTATGACAAAATCTATAATCATTATTGACAAAAAGGTTCAACGATCAAAGGAATTCATTCTAGGAAGTTTTGAGCTTTATCTGTATAGATAATAGCAAGGGTGCATAAATGTCCTCATGCCATGTTAGTGTCCAAGGCGAAGAAATCACCTAAATGGTATCATATTTTTTGTATTTAGTGCTTACCATTTCTATAAACAAAACATGTTTATCATAGTATATCTAAAATTTATTTGATATATTTGATTATATTTATTTTATTTTTATTAAGAAAGTAGGGTTAAAGTGACCTAACCCAAAAAATAATGTGAAATAGACTTTGTTGATAGTAAATAAAAAAAAACAAGACAACAAAGAAAGAAAATGATTTCTAGTCAATAGAATAGGCCTATAGGCCACCCATAGGGTTGTAATTAGACAAAAACCCAAAAATAGTTAAGCAAACAGTAGGACAAACCAACCCAACCTATAGGCCACCAACAAAATAGTTCAACAACCCAAGCTTGAATTTAGAAAAATTTCCTCCAAAGGCTTGTTAATTGAGGTAGAGTTTTTCTTAGGAGTACACCTCTTCTTGCATGGCACGTCAGTCCAAGAAGAAGCATAAACAAGGTTTGAATCATTTTACAAGAAGGCGGAGAATCCCCTTCAGAAAAGAAAATAGGTGGAGCAATAGGATCAACAAGTGGAACATCCAACCTAAAACAACATTGGATAGAACTATGGAAGAGAGTGCATTATCTAGAATTGGAGTAGTAGGAGCCTCAAAGGAGGCAACATGCACAATAGTAGGAATAGCTTTGTCCAAAATCTAAGTAGCAGTATCCATATGAGTGGTAACATTATCAACACTAGTCACTTTCTTTTGAACAAGAGGAGGAGGCTCAGAATCCTCACTATCAAAAGAAGAGGAACCATTTGGGTACACTGTTAGATGGTCCTTGAGGGGATTCTTTCACCAAGTAGAAGAAGAAGAAGGACAAGACCTTTGAGAGCAATCGCAAGCCAAGTTTCTAGTAGGAAAAAAATGTCTATGTAGTGAAATGTGATACCTTCATAATCCTTGAGCTGAGACCAAGACCAATCCTTCACTTGGAGCACAACCTCTCTAGGTAGTACCTGAGACAGATCAACCTCCACCCAAATTTGAGCATTGGAAGTGTGCATATAATTCAAGGAAACCTCATCCACTTTCAAAAATATTCCATGAGCATTTCCTATGCCCTGAAGAGAAGAGGAGCCCCAAAACTATAAGGGGAGATAAGGAAATCTCACCCGAATAGGCATAATATCAATGGGTTCCTTCATGATGGTAAATTGTGTCTCAACCATGCAATTATATAAAGGTTATTGCTGATAGGATATATATATATATATATATATATCCTAGTTACACTGATAGGTGTAAAATACAATGGAAGCAAGGGGGGAGAATGGGATGCAAGTAAATAATTTTTGTTAACTTTTTCAGGAAACTACAAAAATGGACGACATACATTAGATAAATGATACATTGTAAATATAGACCATTAATTATTAGATTTTAGATCTAATGGTGGATATTTTTCTTGTCTATCTTGCCCTAGAATGTAACCCTATTTTATAGGGAACTATATTACGACTACGATAGAGAGGGACAATAATGTATTCTGAGAGTTTGATAGTAGCCATGTTGTCTTTTGATCTCTCAGTAGTGATACTTCTGTGAGGAGCTTGCTTTGCAAGTATATTGTAATCTTTGTGATTTACTGAATAATATATTGGGTAGTTTTGGAGTGTGGGGTTTTTCTCTCGAAAGGGTTTTTCCCATGTAAATCACTATTTCATGGTATGCATGATATTTATGCTTATTTATGTTTAAGATTTTGTAACTAATAAAGATCTGTAAATTTTTTGCATTATTCTCCTCTCAAGATTAGTGTAGGAAGTTGTTTCACTACCTTATATTCCTTACACTTCAGGGGATTGAAGGATGGAACCCATGGCCTCAAAGATAGGGAATGAGAATCCTAAAAAAACAAACCCTTGTATAAAATGGCTTGTCGATCCTTAGAAGAAGAAAAGCCAACAACAAAGAAAAATGATAGCAAAAGGATAAATCTCAATCCTACCTCCCACCAAGGGTTTCCAGTGCTTCATTACCCATATATTCAAATCTGGAAGAGAAGGTCCTAGATGGAAAAATCTGTAGATTAAACCCATTTTAGAGAAATGATCAATGATCTCAAAACCCTCTTGCCCAAAGGAGACAACATGAGTAGTAGAGGCATAATTCAACATTCGCACAAAGCTCACCCCTACAACATTTGAATTCACAACATCAACACAAAGCTTATCACCCCTATATGGAAACATAGGAGAGTCCATAGCTAAACTCATAACTTAGGAGGTATAATTAAATCCACAATCGCATGTTAAGATAAATCTACAACTTGATCGCATTCTAGCGAGACAGGATGCAACATAGAAAGAGCAGGAGGTAGGGGAGTTGCGAGAGAGTTGTTTGGAGTCTACATTCAAAAGAGTGCTTGGATGGGAGAGTGGGCAATCCATGGGTGGGAGAGTGGGAGGTATGAGTTATATTTATTCCTAATCATATCTTAATTTTTTTTTTTTTAAATCTCTATTTATAGTTCACTTGAGCTATGTCAATTGAGGTAGTTGAAAGCTATTTTCTCCTTAAGATCACATTAGATCATGAGAGTAGAAAATTCCCTCTTGTATATTTTTGTCAACCTGATGTGAAAACTCTCATGCTAGATATTTTTGGTTCAACATTTTAATGCATTTGATATTGACTTCTCAAAGAAAGATTTTGATATGCTAGAGGATGTCCTAGATGGTTTCCTAGAGGCATCTCCTCAAGTATTCAAAAACCTGTTATAGCAACTCCACCCTTATAATCTCCTTTTGTGTAGGATGATAAGTTCGTAAATGTGATTATAGTATTTGTTTCCCTTTAAAGGCCTAAGACACCAATCGTTTGTGTGACTCCATCTAGTCCTTCTTCGAGGAGAGTCCATTGTATTTGTGGTGTTCTATTTAATAATTATTCTCCACATATTTATATGAGGTATACACAATTTAATGATTCTTATATTGTTGTATCTCATACTTATAATACTAGAATGAATAAACATAACATTGATCTTGACCTACATCCTTAGCAACTTATCAAGCAGACCTTCCTAAAGCACCTAAACCTTCAATCAAGAAACAAAGTGAGTATGATCTTATTGAGCAACTTCAAGTTATTGTTGCTATGATATCACTTTGTGATTTTCTTCAAATTAGCCAAGGGTGATCCCACAAAATTGGTTTACAATTCTATTGAGGAAGCAAAATTGCAAAAAATTCCCCCATGAATTTTTTTTGGGTTTTGGGGGGTTTGAATGAACTTAGGGTCCAAAAAAACCCAATAAGGGTTCGCTTGAAGCCCCCTTTGAGAGAACCCTATTAAATGCTAGGTCCCACATATTTCACATTTCCCAAAAAAAAAAAAAGAGAAACTCTAGAGAAAGAGAGGTTTGCTCAAACCAAGGTTTGAATGAACCTAGGTTCGAGCAAACCTCCAAGGGGAGTTTGTACATACCAAGGTTCATTTGAACCTCCCTTTCCCCCCTTCTCCCCCTCGGGTACCAAAAATCTACAAAATGTTTCCCTTCGAAGCTCAATTTGAGGATGAAAATGGAGAAGACTTCCTAGACCCAACTAGATGATGGTAGTCCTCAGAACGAGCTATCCATCAAATATAATTTTAATATGTTTTAGTTTTATTATGGATTTTTATTTTTAGTTTGATTAAACATAGGGTTTTCACTAAAAATCAAGCTCTCTATTCTGCACATGTGGAAAAATAGTAGATTATCAAAATAAAATTTTAAAAAATCTATGTAGGCTAGGTATTGATGTCCTTGATCCAATTTAAAAAAAAAAATCAATTCATACAATTTTTTTTATGTTGTATACGACCTCTGCCTATGTCTGAATTGTAATTGGTTTGAGTTCAAAACTTGATTAAAGAAAAAATATTCAATAAAACACTATGAAACCAAATGAAAGGGTTAGATATCGTAGTTGTAAATCTAAATTCAATAAAATTAGAATTTTATCCTTCATAGAAAAAAAATATGTTGTATATGGTGAGCATCACTCCTTAAAAATGGTGTTTACTATTAAAAACTAGTTTTCGAAGGAGATGGAAAAATAAGTGCAATCTAATTCCAAAAATTTAGAAAAATATATATTTAGAATCTACAGACAAAATGTCACAAATCACTAGTTTGCATCATCTTCAAATTCCTCATGGTTTAGCCACTATAGGTGCCCGAAAGTGAAGATTTAGTTAGAAAAAACTAGTTCAGTGTCCAGTTTGGCCAAAAATTGTAAACCAGTATTGTGGGATCACCCCCTATTTTATTAAGCTATTCTTCAATAAGCTCTTCAAAATATTGTTTACCCTCTTTTTCTAGGCCGACATATGTGAACACATTGAGATAATATTCTAGCAAATTCGTTGAATATTAAATTCTATCCACATGAACTCCCACCTCCAGAAGTGATAAATCAAGCATATTTGTTGATGATGATCATTTACATTAATAACATATACATTTTATGAGATCTCATTAACACTATTCAACACTCAATGTTTGTAGTCTCGATCTATGGCCTAAAGTTAAATTTGATTCAAGTTCTCTTGCTTCATCCTCTTTATCTATTCATGGTTTTGATAACACTAGTCGGAAAGCTTTGGGAACTATTATTTTTCCTTTAAATATAGGACCAATCATCATTCCTACCCTATTTTATGTTATGCCAGGACCTTTACCATATAATCTCCTATTGGGTAGACTTTGAATTCATTCTTTAGGAGTGGTCACTTCTACCCTTCATGTATAATTTATGTTTGTTTTTAAGAACCAAGTAGTTAAAATCAAGGATGAAACTAATGCTATGCATTTATGTCAAATGGCAGTTGTTGGTCATGCCCTACACCTACCTTTCAAAATTAAATTTCATCATTATCTTCTAATGCATTAACATATACTTCTATATTATCCCTTGCAAAAGACACCCATGAGAAGAATGTCCCTAAAGAAGATCATCCTAAAGAAAAAAATCCTAACTCTACTCTTTCTAATTATCTTAAACAAAATGCATGTTTGGCTGATGATTGGGGATCTTTAGATTTCACCAAATCTTACATCAAGGAATACAAAGTAGATCCAATCTACTTGAATATTCCAAAAATATTATTTTCCCCTACTAAAAACCTGATTATTATAATTTTGTAAAGTAGGGTGATACTTATAATATTGATTACACCCTATATACTAGTCCTACTTATTCGGAGTTGTGATCATGTTATCGAATAGATTTTAATATTATTTCTAAATTTGATTATGGAGGAAAAGGTTTTGTTTGGTTAAGTTAAGATTCCTTCGTTGTCTAGATCTACTTTATCTCATTCATCTATGACTATTATAGGACATTTATGCATTTCCTTAGAAGTAAATCAAAAGATTTCAATTGGTTTAAGCAGTTCAAATCCTTGGTTAAAAAATAGAATTGTAGAAAAATAAAACATTTGAGAATGGATAATGGTGGTGAGATTTCTTTTGCACAATTCAATTGATTTTTTCAGAACCATGGGATCAAGAGGCGCAAGACAACTCCATACACCCCACAAAAAAGTGGAGTTATAGAGAGAATGAATAGAATGCTAATGGTGAGGGCTAAGAGTATGTTGAGTGGTGTTGGCCTTGAACATAAGTTCTAGGCTAAATTTTTAGCCACTATGTATGTTATTATATCATTAGACCTCCTACTTCGATAGTTGGTAAAATTACACTCGTTAAGGTATGGTTTGTCCAAATGCCCTCAATGAGACATCTTAGACTCTCTAGTTGTGAGGAATATGCGCATGTGCCTGATGTGAAGAGGTATAAGCTGGAGAAGAAGGAAATGAACTGTATCTTCAGTTTCTATGGTGTCAGTGTGAAAGGTTTGACGCTTTGGGATCTAGTTGTATAGAAGGTTATCTACACTAGTGTGATCTTCCATGAGCTAAAACATTTCACAGTTGATCTACAACTATAGAAGGAAGAGAATAAGGAGGTATTTCATATTTCACCCACTCTTGAGAGAGATGAACTACACACTACTGGTGGACCTAATAATGAGGAGAGATCTAGTAGCTTTGACAGCTCTAAAGAAGAGCTAGAACCTCAACCTCAACATTTGAGGAGGTCTACACAAGAAAGGCAACAACCTGATAAATTTGTGTATTCTATGTTAGACTCCAATTGCATTTTTTTATTGCTAACACTTATGAGCTTGTTGACGACAAAATTTGATGAGGTAACAGTGTCTTATGGGAAACTCAGTTTGTGGGGGACCTTTTGCGCTAAACTGAGTGACCTCCAGCTTTTTAGAGAAGCCGACTTCTTCTATAATGGGGGGGTGGAAAGGGAAAATGAAACAAATATAATAAAATAAAGTCTAACCTAAGGCAATGCACCAAGACTTAATGATAGGCATGATAAATCATAGATCTAAGGGCTTGAATGGTGTTGTAGTGTTCCAGAACATCAGAAACTTAAGATTATAGCATAGACAATCCATTAATTGACATAAAATAATATTGCACACATTCCTACTACCAAGAAGAGTCATTAGACATGGTCTAGGTAAGCAAACTTGCATTCAACATATATAGAAGTTCTCAAATAAGATGTCCAGATAATAAAAAACACAGTTTATAGTTTGATCAAATAGCATGAATAAGAGAAAGGCTGAACAATTGGAACAGTCTGAGAGTTTTGCAATAAAAATAAAACAACAATAAAGGCCTGGCGTCTTTTACTAAAACCTGTTTTTTCCTTCAAATTCTGAACCCCTTTTCTCATAACAGAGAAAAGTATATATAGTAGGGAAAAACCACCACCGCTTTGGAGGGCAACAATAGAAAACATTTCACAATAACCTGGCAATGATGCAAGAATCAGAATATTCCCAAAGCTGTTGCAACAAAATTGATTTGTAACCAAGCATCCGGTCACTCTAGGTACATGTGTATCCTCTGCAAATGATGGCAGTGGTCCCGACAGGGGCCAATCAGACAAGTGTCATCCTCTTGTGCAAATGATTATGACACGCAGTGGCCAATAGCTTCATTCAGTTCATCTAGTCTATCATTTGAATATGGGATCCATTGGCTAGGCACGTGGCAGCCTTTTGCTGCCTGTCTGAACCTTTTTCTTTTGCCACTGTGGACTTGTGTTAAGGCTACATGTGTCGAATGAGTAGAGCACTTCACCAAAAATGGAGGGAATGATCACCAACTAGGGGAAAAAGAGATGTATGGCAGCGTTTCGTTGCCCGCAGTTGCTACTTCATCTCTATGCTGAAAGATTTACAAATAGCAGACACGTAGCATGTGTACATCACATATAGCAACTATGGGGCCTACCAAAACCTTTTAGGAATGAGGGCTTCGTGGCAGCCTTTCAGAGCTTGATGAGGCAGCAAGAAAGCAGGATCAAAAGAATCCCATATCCGCTACATGTGGAAGCATAGTAGAGCTTTCTAGGATGCGAAAGGAATGTTATGACTCAGAGTTACGAGGAGTAGACATGTGGAGCGGGAGAGCAGAACCTAGATAAAAGGCCGAGTTGACCTTGTGATGCACAGGCCGACGCATAGAGGAAAAATACACCCAAAGGGAGTAGTTAAATATTTATTAACAACTTTTGGTGACTATCAAGGGCGTTTCGACTAAGGAACAAAGAACCAAAACTTTCTCTGGTTTTCAGGCTAGAGTGCTATTCCATTTAGAAAATGGAATCAGAGATTGGAAATAGCCATCTACAAAGGTGACCATTCATCCTCAGATGGCTTCACCATGCTGCACAAATTCTCCTGCGCTCCACTTAGATCAATAGTTTCTTTATGAGGTAGTGGATTGGGTAAACCGGCCCCTGCTTCACAATGAAATAGTAGTTGTGCAAGCAGATGAATTAATCCCTCAATGTTGGTCTCTATGGGAGGATGACTAAAATCCTTGAAAACCTCCAGATTGTTTCCTTCTCTTCTATCTTTTCCGCAATCTGCTCAGCCATAGCAATAGAGCCATCTTCAAGGAACGGGGACGGAAAACCCATCCTGCTTAACTCGGAGAAACTCCCTCGTATGTTGTCTAGTTTCTTACTCAGAATAGTCATGACTACTTTAGTGCACTGGAAGGCAAAGTGACAATGGATGAAATTGTTTGTCATTTGGGCAGTAGCATCCCAATCTTCAATACCTGCTCAGACAAGGTTTTCATCAAAGAATGAGTATAGATCAGTGAGCAGATCTTTTGCTTCTGGAACCTTCTCCAAGATGAACTGTGGGAACTACTCAATCATATCATGAGCCTCCTAGCTCAACTTTGATGCCCTGGTGATGAATCGGAGGGTAGGCTACAGTTTTAGGCAAAAGGCATTAATCTTTTCCCAGTGAGAGATGTATAACTGCCTAACCAATGGAATGATGTTTGGCTATGCAGAGGGAGATAGGAGAGAGCTTTTAAGAGAAGCAATCTCCACATCTCTTGAAATAATGGCCTCAACCAATTCTACCATTTTTTTTTTCTCAGATGCTAGCTATTCTGCAGAGCTGGTCATTTCTTTATTCCAATTCTCCTCAGCTCAGGAGTGATTTTCTAAGTGTGTTTCTAGAGAATACTTTGTCTCTTGGAGTTCTTCTTCTATTTGAGCTTTTAGGCCCTTAAATTCAACCTCTTTTTCTTGTATTTTGTGCTCATATTGATCTTGTTGGTGCTCCAATGCTTCATTCCCCCATGCCATTCATTGACTATACTCAAGGCGAAGTCGCTCCATTTCTTCATTCTTCAGTCACAAATTATGTTCTATCTCCTGATTCTTAGACTGTAGCTCTTTTATCATGGCAGGGTTAGTAGCCTAAGTCTTCGCAAGTTCACCCTAAAGTCTGTTCCTCTCATCTTCCACTTCCAGCACCTTTTCAGTCATATGGGCAATATCCTCCTCTAGGGATTTCTCTTTTTTCTCCAAAAATCTAACCCTTTCTCTTGCTGCTTTAAGTTGCTCATCATTTTTCTTTAGTTGGTGGCCAGTTTTAACGAAGTCGGAAGTGACTACTCATTGCGTTTCTTCCATGATTTCAACCTTAGCCTGTGGTTGAGCCACCTTCATGTCGAGCCCTACTGCATATATCTCATAATCTTTTGGGTGCATTTCCCCCTAAGGCTTGGTTACCCTCGGGTACATGGTTGCAAACTTCAATTCCTATCGGGCCTCATCATAAAGAGTTTGTATTTTTGGCTCAGCAAAAGTGTTGTCATATTTTTCCACACGCTTTTGCATTCTACTTGCGCGTGCCTCCTTTCCACAATCAATTTGTGCCATACATTCGGCTGGCGACGAAACTAGTCCACCTGCGAAAGGAGCACCAGAAGGCAAGGCATAGGGATAGGTAACCCTCATAGGTGCAAGAATTTGTTTCTTCTGGAGAGTGACAATTTGCAAGGAGAAGTTGGGCACGTTCCAAAGTTTGGTTTGAGGCCCAACAGAAGGGCTAGTCATTTGTAATGACAGAATTGGTGAATCAACCATAGGACTCATAGGTTGGGATGGTGGAGGAGTTGTGAATGTGGTGTCAGCTTATTTTGATGGAAGAGGATTTACAGTAATAGCTGAAAAAGAAAGGGCACTCGTAGGGGGTATGTTTTTTGAAATCAAAGAAAGGAGATTCTGAGTGGAAGCAATGGGTGTAAGGGTCCGCGAAGGAGTAAGGACGAGTGGAGTGATCTACGAAAATTGTGCGGAACCTCCTAAATATGTTGGGTTAAAAGTGGAAGGTAGAGGGCCAGTACTCATGGTAGGGATTGCTGGTGAGGCAAGGGAAGAAGGAGAAAATTTTACCTGTTGACTGGTTGATGGCGGCTCCATAATTTTCAGTGATTCCTACTCATCCTTAGGCTCCTGGCTAGCTGCAAGCACTTTTCTTCTGGCGGGTTCTTGTGAACCTTCTCTGATAATGCTCTCTGTGCCCTGCCATTTCGCAGGTGGGGTCTCTCGAGCTTCTAAAGCTATTTTCATTTGTTGTAGTGATAACTTGGCTAGCTTAGCAGACCAATTGAGTGTACGTGAGGCCCTTGACATATTAAAATGCACATTCATGGCCACATAGGCGGGCTGTCCGGGGCCTTTCTCCTTCGACGCAAAGGAGGCATTTGTCGCCACTTCCTCTTCCTGCTCTTCGAACTCTCCCCCCGAGTCTCTGCTCTTATTAATATTAGATCTCGGGCTGGGGTGGCCCTCATTCCACAATCTTTCAAATTCCTTATCATCCTTCAAACTATCGTAAGGGGCATCCAATTGCCCTGTTTCTTGGTGATACTTCTAGAAAGCCTCTATTTTTTCAGCACTCCACTCCTCATCTTTCTTTAACTTATTATACATGGTGTGCTCCATGTGGACATTATCTTGGGCCACCACCACAAAAAATTAGTACTTTTGTCATGGCCCTCTAGTATCTTGCATAGGAATACATTCCAATTCAACAAAATTTCCATGCTCATTTGCCCACGGGTTACACTGCTTCTCCTAGTAAGGTCGAGGAACATGTGTAACTTTCATATGCAGCTTTGGAAAGTCATTGAAAGGGCTGTATTCCAACTTATCATTTACCAGCACCAACCCTAGATGAGCCAATTTATCCTCCAATAACTGGTCTGATTGTTTCTTTATCAGAGTTACCGACTTGAAATTCTTCAGACAAGAGAAGAATCCCTTCTTCTTGACACTTTGGTTGTTGCAGAAGGTAAAATCAATGATACACACATGCCAAAACATTTCTAGTGTTAGCACCCTATCTATGAAATAGGCTGGGAGTAGGAGAGGTTGACCAATGAAGCCCTGCATCTGGAGAATTATGAAATCTGTTCCTAAGAACTAATCACAGGGAGGAGTGAAACTCTGCATATATCCGGTTTGCTCCTTGTCGAGCCAAATTATGTCACCTTTTCTAATTAAATCATGCAAGACTAGAGTTATGAAATAGTCTGAAAATGCATAATAATCATATGATACGGAAAGAAAAGGCCTCCACGTGGACACTGGCTTCCTCTTACCCCGCTCATCAAAAATTGATAATTGAAAATATCGGGTGAAGAAATCAGGGTTTTGATGCAGAAACATGTGAACCATGAAAGAAATAAATCTAAACTTTGCCTCCGCCAGGTAATTCTTTATTTGCCATATTATTTCCTCTACCATGAAATCAGCAAAATCATACCAAAAGGTATCATGCTGCTTGCGAAATTGGAATGTCGGTCCTAGTTGAAAAGTTTCCACCATCTCATCAGAGTCTCAGCCGCACACAAAAGCTAGCATGGACATGGCATCCCGTAAATCCTTATGTAATGCACTGCGCGACAATGGAATACTTGGAAGTTTAGTGGCCAGGATTCCTTTCTTACCAGTCTCCTCCAACAAAGAACCCCGAGTTCTTTTTCATTGCCCTCCATGTTTTCTCTCCTTTGCCAGAGTAAAAGGACTCAATGTTCTCTCTTCTTTTACTTGGGTCTGGGATGCATAGCATATGCTAGATGGCTTGTGGGGTGATGTGAACCCTTAAGTTTCAGCCTTCGATGTAGTGGGTGTTAGGGTTATAACGCTAGATGGCAATGTCAACTACCTCTAGGTAGTAGTGCACCAGTGGGACCATGTATTGTGGAAGACTACTATACCAAATTTTCTTTGTTGTAGATTTTTCCGCCTTTCGTGCCGTCAACCTTGCACAGGTTGCTTCTCTTAAGGACTTAAGGTTTTTTGCGAGCCATGGATCTACTATATTATCCCATTTCTCTTCAACCCTTTTCTTGTTTCTAAAATCCTTGGGCCTTTTTCAGCTCTTCTGTATACACCCTCTTCAGCTTTCTTAGTATACCAGGCGTAGCATATGCCAAATCCTCAAACATATACACCCTCTAATGACCGTATGGCTGTAAACAACTCTTGGCTAATTTCATCTTTGCATTCGTTGAGATGAACTATCTGACATCTCTCTTTGGATGAAGACCTCTATGAGTTCTAGACTCTGCAAAGTTTTTTGGCTCTGGATACACAAAAGAAGAACAACTCTGCACCTTTAGATTTAGTGTTTGTGAAAAAAATTTGAATTATTAAGCCTTTTCATGCAATATTTGGCTATCTTTCCTCAAGGTGGTAGATGAAAGCATTCTTTTTGCATTTAATTCGGCATGTACCATTAATTTTGCAATTCGTGCAAAATGAACTACTTGGCATTTTAAGACAGCGGTAGTTTATTATTGCATTCGACAACTGTGTGATACGTTGTGATTCCCTTGAAACTTGAGCCAGAAATTTGCTTTCCAACCTTGCATTAATATGTGTTGGTAATTAATATCTTGTCCGGAATGATTACACCAAAGAAAATGATCACAACCTAAAAAGATATGAATATTGCCTTGGGCTCTGGGAAATGCTTGTGAGATGGGACAATAGCCTATGGTCGTGTAGCTTATTGTCGATGAGGGCCACCTTTTTAAAGCTAATATATTAGCTCCTATTAATCTAGCACGTATTGAGTCATACCTCCACAGATGCAACTGGCCCAAAAATGTGAGCAAACACAGGCACGCCTTTCAAGTTGGCATCTAGTTATCATCACATTTTCTCAAAACTTATTAGCATGTGTCTTGTCATTTTTTCTATAAATAGGCCGGTAAGTAGCATAGGCATAGTGTCAAAATCATGGATACTCTTATTCATCTAACCTCTTATAAGTTGTAGACAACACTTCTAGGGGAGCTTTCTACTAGGAGGCTAAAAAGGATGACCAAGAATAAGAATTCCCTAGTCTTGGTAGCCATAAAGTGGGTTTTGGGTAAAGAATACATAGAATATGAGGACAAGTATCTAGAGAATATAGATATATGTTACCACTTCGTAGCATCTATGCTAGACATTAAAATCCCTAGGCCTCTCATCCTAAAGTTGGTCAAAGAAATGTTTCCCAAAAAGTACCTGAATGGCCTTGGTGAAGTTGTTGCTCATGCTGCATTTGGGGTAGGTCTGTCGTCAGCCAGCGACCTTCGTCGCTACATTGAGGAAGAAGTTGTAGTTGTATGGTTGTTGTTTCTCAATGGATTATGCCTTCAGACACGCGACAAGCATCAGTAGAGGGTTACCCAGGCCTTGCACTTCATGTTCCGTAGTTACAATGTGATAGCATTCTACGATGTAGATTGGTATACAGACTTCAAGAACCTAGTATTTCCCCCGCCAATGGCGGCTGTGCCGAATGATGTTGCTTTTGCTGCCGAAGAACCTGCTGACAAGGAAGAGGTAGACACTACCATTGATGCGTCAATTACTGCCTCTCGTGCCCTTGGATGAAAACCCCTCTCTGTTAAAAAAAATGCCTCCATGTTTTCTCTATTTCCTGTTGTTTCCTAGACCATCTGCCCTATAGTGTGTATATAAGCCTAAAAAAAGGCTATCATTTTTGCATATATAAAAGAATAGCTCGAATACTTGTATACTTTTTGGATTATGGCTTCCTCAACCATTTTGAAATGTAAAAACCGAAGAATATATATAAATAGATATATATCTTTTAAAAAGAATCCATGGCTCTTTCTTTCATTTTGCACTTCAGTTTTATGGGCTTTTATAGCATGTGTTATTTCTCTACACATGGGTGTGTTTCATGTAAAGCAATCCCCTATTCCACCCTCTATAATAATGGGTTTATTTCGCAGAAGCACAAACCAATTTCAAAAGACCGGCCAAAGAAAGGGAAATAAAATAAAGCATTATTCACATATGTACAAAAAAAGAACTCAACACCTAATGGAACAGCTGAAGATGAATCCAATTAACCAGGATTCCTAAGGGTTCCTATTCCATATTTTCTAACTTGAAAATGTTATGCTCCTTGCACCGAATGATTTTAAAGGGACCCTCCCATAGGCTATCAAATTTACCATGCTGACCTAGCTTAGCGGCCCTTTTATCATATTTTAGTACTAAGTCTCCACATTTTAGGCCTTGGTCAGAAGCCTTCTTGTCAAACCATCGCTTGACCACTTATTGACGATTTTTCATGGCTATTAGGGAATTCTCCCTTTTTTCTTGCACTTCTAATAGTTCAGAAAACCAAACTTCCATGGTGCCATTTTGTTCTATCTCAAGCGATTTCCACAAATGGAGTGTCGAAGTCTCAACAGAGATAGGTAACAATGCCTCTTTCCCGTATACCAACTCATAAGGCAAAGTCTTAAGGACTTGCTTAGGAGTTATGCGGTTTTCCTAGAGTGCTGCTTGGAGGTTTTTATGCCATTCTCTCTGGTGTTTTGAACCAATCCTTTTAAGGAGTCGAACTAGGCTCTTGCTTGTTGACTCCACTAGGTCATTTCCCTGTGGGTAATAATTTGATGATGTCTTGAGGAATATGCCATTCATTAATGCAAAGTGACATACCTTTGTGCCTAGGAAAGCTCTGGAATTATCCAAAATGATAGTCTTCGGAGGACCCAACCTTGTCACCAGCTCCTCAAGGAAATCTACAATCTCTATTTATGTTGCACTCTTAAGCGAAACAACCTCTATCCATCTTGTGAAGTAATTTGTGGCAGTTAGAATCCACTTGTGTATGACACTAGAAGCCGGGTTAATCATTCTGATGAAGTCCAGGCCCCATTGTGCAAACGGTTCATCTACCAGTATGGGTTTGAGAGGCATTGCGGAATTCTTCCTTCTGTTAGTAAAGAACTGGCATTTTTTGCAAGATTTTACCATAGAGTGGGAGTCATTAAAAGTGTAGGCCAATAGTAACCTGCACGGATGATCTTAATAGTGGTGGTCCTAGCAGAGAAGTGTCCACCCACATCGTTGTTGTGGAATGCATTGAGGATCCTCTTTTCTTGCTCTGAAGTAACACATCACAGGAGAACACCATTGAAATTCCTTTTGAAAAGGACTCCCTCTACTAGCATATATCTGCAATTTTGTAGCCAATAATATCTCCTTTTTTGGGATGAGAGACCTGGTAGATACTTTCTGGTTTGCATGAACCTCATTCTATCAGTCAGCCAGCAACCCTCTAATTCTGGTTCATTCATCAAGATGAGCTCCACTTGCTCCGCTGTCATAGGTATATCCTCATTTTGTGCCATGTATTTGCACAATCCTCTTCCTCTAATAGTTTTAGTAGGTTCGACCTCAATGTCATATTCCAGGATCTTGGTGATCCAATTAGCTCTTTTTTCTGTGATCTCCCCTTCCATGATATATTTGCATACATTGGAATGTGCAACATACACAATCACCTTGTTGCAGGAAATTAGATGGTGGAACTTTTTAAGTCCCTTCACTATTGCAAAGGCCTTCCTTTCAACGAAATTATAATTCACCTCATATTCCTTTAGGGTCTGGGAGTAGAATGCCACTGGATGTTCCCCCTTTTCTTCATCATCTTTTTGGGTTAGGACAGTATCAATATTGGACTTGCTACTGAATTCATACATTATAAAATCCTTAGATTGATATGGATTAACCAGTTCCAGAGCTGTGGAAATAGCTTCCTTGACCTTTTCAAAGGCTTTCCGAGCTTTGGTCATCCACTTGAATGCCTGACCCTTCTTAAGCATCAGGGTGATCAGCTTAATTATCCCTACAAAGTCATAAATAAACTTGTTGAAAAAGTTTACTTTTCCTAGGAAGGACTGAACACCTTTCTTATTCACCAGAAGGAGAAGTTCCTTGATAGATTTCACCCATTCGGGGTCAATTGAAACCCCTTCCTTAGATACAACATGTCCTAACAACTTGCCTTATGGTACTCTGAATACACATTTTTTTGCATTTAGGGAACCCCGAACTCCTAGCACTTTTGAAAAACTAATTCTAAGTGGTCAAAATGATCATCCTTAGATTTAGAAAACACAGTAAGATCATCCAAATAAATTAGAATAAACTTATTGATTAGTTCACTAAATGCGATGTCCATCGCCTGCTGGAATGTTGCCCCTGCATTGGATAAACCAAAAGGCATTTTAGCATATATGCAAATGTTCCCCACTTTGTGGTGAATTTAGTCTTGTGTTGATCCTCTTCCTTAACTCGGATCTGATTGTAGCCAAAGAAACCGTCCAGTAGAGAAAACATTTTAGATCCTACAACCATTTGTAATATTGACTCCATAGAAGGTAGTAGATAGTGGTCCTTTAGAGATGCTATGTTTAGGTCTCAGAAGTCCACACACAAACGAATATCTCCATTCTTCTTTTGGACCAGGACCGTACTAGATTTCCAGGTACTATGCTTGATTGGGAAGACAATGTGCAACTCAATGAGCTTAGTTAGTTCTTGTGCCATTAGCACTTCAATTTTAGGGTTGATTGGCCTCTGTTTTTGTCGGACTGGTTTTGCACCTTCTATCAGCTCAATAGTGTTCTGAATGATATTAGGATCATACCCCTCCAGATCATCATAGGACCAAGCCACTACTCCATACTTTTCACAGAAACTGATGAGTCTTTCTTTATCATGGTGCAGGACATTTTTCCTGACTCAAAGATTCTTGCCATCTACGAACTGAAGGTTCACATAATCACTTATGTCTGCTACAAACTTTCGTTTATCATTTTGCGCATCTTCACAATTGAATTTTTTTTTTAGAGTAACCAATCCTTTCAGAAGCTTGTTAGATTTGAGCTGCATAATTTTTCCTTCATAAGCTTCGACATTCTTTGGTTGAAGCTGATCAAAAAATTCTCCTGACTGCTGAATGAACGAGGCGATGTGCTCATCACTTTCAAAAACTTGCCAACTCTAATCATTGTCGAGGATCACTGGTCAGACTAGCACTCGTACTAAATGCTTGTTATGTATAAGGTTAGAGATAGGATCAAACTGAGCACCAATCACGGCCATGCGATCTGCATTGCTATTTTGTCCTCGGGGAATAGTCTGGATGTTGAAGGCTTCAAAACCATCAACCAGGTCCTAGACTCGGTGCTAATAATATCTCATGCAGATATTCCTTGCCGCGAAAGTCCCTCAGACTTGGTTGACTACTAGTTTGGAATCTCTGAAAACCATTAATTGCTTAATGCCCATTCGTTCCGCAAGGCTTAAACCTTGAACTAATCCTTCATATTCAGCCTCATTGTTTGAACAGGCAAAATGAAAATGGAAAGACCTTAACAATTTTTCATTTTGTGGGGATATTAGATATATCCCTACTTCAACACCCACTTTGCTTCTTCCTCCATCAAAGTATAGTGTCCAAAGCTCATTTTCTTGGCTACCCTCAGAATCTTTGGCGATCTTTGGAAGCACTTGGTCTTCATCATAAATTACATAGGTGCCCAATCTTGTAGCATGATAATTGCTGAAAGGATCATTGTCCATGTGTTCACTCAAAAGAGCATCTTCTCTATCATTCCACTCTCTGCTGACCTTTTCTTCCTCCAATAATTCAATGCCATACATTTCCTGCTTGGTGATAGAGGTATGCGCGGCTTCAAAATTTATCAAGGCTTCGTTCGCTACATGTTCAGAATGCAAAGACTCTGATTCTATCTTCATTTTTGCATCATTCTTGGGTCTGAGTATCAGATGTGACCAATCCAAGGACAAGTAACCACCCACCTTTGAAGTAAATTCTTGGGATAGATAGAGACCAAACATAGGAGGAACATATATGATCACAGTGTCTTGCGGCACCGTGATACTAGGACAAGCAAATAAAGTTAAAAGAATCACTTTAATGACACCTACGGTTTCAACTTTGTTCCCATCAAGCTGCATTACCCCCTTTTCATAGGTTCATAGATGAGTCCTAAAGCTTTGGCTATCTGTTTAGGCATAATCGTGGTACTAGCGGCAAAATCAATCATAGCTTTGTGCAATAACTTCTTTCCTATGATGAGATTCATGAAGAAGGGTTGGGGTTTTAACTTATCTCTAACCTCAACAGGGGATTCCTTTGTATTGTTTGTAAAGACTTTAGCCGATGGTATTTGATTAACAGCCTGTGGACTTGCAAACAGCTTTGTTGGTGCCGGGATGACCCCATCTTGAAGTGCCTTTTGTAATAGCGTCTTTTTCTCTGGGATAGCTAGAATGTCCCATAGAGACACATTAGTAGATGATTTCTTCAAATTTTCTACCACATTAAAAGGTGACAAGCTCGGAGGTTTCTACTCCTTGGTTCTTGCTATAATAATTTCCTTATGTGGTTGGGATGGTAGAGGGGTGGTAGAAGTTCCAGGAATCTAATCGGAAACACCTTTGAGTTGTGGGCTAGCTAGATGTGAAACAACTTACTCGGTGGTAAATCTCCTCTTTAAGTGTGTGTTATAATCAGACTGCACTTGTAGTGTTTTGGATATGAACACGTCATTAGCAAACATCGTTTCTTCTTCCTCCATCCAGGAGAAAAGCGCGTGATCAGGAGCAATATCAGATTCTTGTTCTAAAGACATTCCTTGCATTTGTGTGGTAAGAACTGCACTCTCCATTTGTGTTGAGGCATATATATAACCTCCATGTTCTGTTGCCACGCCTTGGCTGCGTTGCTCCACCACCATTACTTGTAAGTTTCCATGCGGACAGTTCTGGGCATATGCGCATCGCTGCAAGGGAAACACCATTGATTGATATCATCAATAAGGTTATTCTACCCTATGGTTAATTCCCTACTCGAGCTTGGCGACACACTCATCAACGGAGTAAGCACCGACACCATTTGATTTGCAGTCAGAGTTGGTGGATTTGTGTGAGGCATGCCCTGGTACTGATTCCACTGATAAGAGGACCTCCCACCTTGATAGTTTTGATATGCATGCTTCAGAGGTGCTGATTGGTTTCGCTTAAGAGTGGTTATATCATTTTCCATGGTTCGCAATATCTCTTTGAGGTCGCTCATTTCATCCTTGGAAGAACCTAATGTAGAGGCTACATTTTGTGGGGTGGCTGCATATGTGTACATTGACTAGGCAGTTGTGGGTGCACTAGTTGACGCAACCTCTTGCGTGGGGATCAATATTTCAGGAAATATTGGCATAATAGGTCAAGGAGGAAATTTTTCACAATCTATTAAATGATTCTCAGCTTTGATAACGACACCATAAGCATGTGGTAGAGTAGCTCCTCCTAAAGACTTTATTGTCATGGAAATGTCAGAATTGATGGACTTTAGATAAAATATGAATGCCAACTCAGGAGTCGGGCATATAGTAACGGGAATCCTCTTCCAATTTGTGTGAAATTAGGCATTAAAGTTCGTCAGAGCCTCCTGGGGGGCTCATTTTATGACCGATAGTTGATAATACAGTGAAGAACAATCTTCATCATTTGAGAACCTCTCATAGAATGGATCTCCGAGCTCGTCCCAGGTGAGAATAGTATTAGGTGATAGTTTTGGTACCAATCCAGTGCTTTGCCTTTAAAAGACACGGCGAGAAGCCTCAAAGCTACATTCTGTACTGTCATCCCACGTACTAGGCACACATCCACCACATCTTGCAAATGTTCTGCTAGTGTTCTTGAGCCATCTCTGGTAAATTTGGGTATCGCCCTAGACAACGGGTGCTACTTGGGCTACTAGAGGACTTCCGACATCCCATGCCACGTAATTTCTGTTGGTGGCCGACAACATGGTGAGAGGAACGGGTGGCAGGAATGAAACGTTTACCAATTGATTTGTGACACGCATTGTTCCCAGTGGGGGTACCATTAAACTGGGGTTGTCTATGGTTTGGGATCTAGTTACAAGCCGATAGCTCATACACCCTTCTAAAACGCAATTTCATTTAAGCTCAGTCCTACTGGGTGTGCCAGAAAAAGAACAAATTATCGACGCCAAAATTTGATGAGGTAATAGTGTCTTATGGGAAACTTAGTTTATGGGGGACCTTTTGCGCTAAACTGAGTGACCTCTAGATTTTTAGAGAAGTTGACTTCTTCTATAATTGGGGGGTGGAAAGGGAAAAGGAAACAAATATAATAAAATAAAGTCTAACCTAAGGCGATGCACCAAAATTTAATGATAGCCATGATAAATCATAGATCTAAGGGCCTGAATAGTGTTGTAGTGTTCCAGAACATCAAAAACTTAAGATTATAGCATAAACAATCCATTCATTGACATAAAATAATATTGCAAAAATTCCTACTACCAAGAAGAGTCATTAGACATGGTTTAGCTCAGCAAACTTGCATTCAACATATATATAAGTTCTAAAATGAGATGTCCAGACAATAAAAAACATAGTTTACAGTTTGATCAAATAGCATGAAAAACAGAAAGGCCGAACAATTGGCATAGTCTGAGAGTTTTGCAATAAAAATAAAATAGCAATAAAGGCCTGCATCTTTTACTAAAACTAGTGTTTTCCTTCAAATTTTGAACCCCTTTTCTCATAACAGAGAAAAGTATATATAGCAAGGAAAAACCCCACTGCTTTGAAGAGTAGCAATAGAAAAGATTTCAAATCCCATGGCAATGATGCAAGAATCAGAATATTCCCAAAGTTGTTGCAATAGAATCAATCTAGAACCAAGCATCCGGTCACTCCAGGAACAGGTGCATCCTCTACAAATGATGGCGGTGGTCCCGAGAAGGCCCAATTAGACAAGTGTCATCCTCCTATGCAAATTATTATGACACGAAGTGGCCAATAGCTTCATTCGGTTCATTTAATCTATCGCCTAAATATGAGATCCGTTGGCTAGGCACGTGGCAGCCTTTCGCTGCCCGTATGAACCTTTTCCTTTTGCCGCTAAGGACTTGTGTTAATGCTACACATGTCGAATGAGCAGAGCACTTCACCAAAAATGGAGGGAACGATCACCAACCAGGCGCAAAAGAGACCTGTGGCAGCGTTTCGCTGCCCGTGGTTGCTACTTCATCTCTATGTTGAAAGATTTGCTAATAGCAAAGACATAGCATGTATACACCACATATAGTAACTATGGGGCCCACCAAAACCTTTTAGGAATGAGGGCTTCATGGTAGCCTTTTGGAGCCTGATGAGGCAGCAAGAATGCAGAATCAAAAGAATCTCGTAGCCACAACAGGTGGAAGCATAGCGGAGCTTTCTGGCATGCGAAAGGCATGCTGAGACTCGGGGTTGTGAGGAGTAGAAACATGGAGTGGGAGAGAAAACCTAGATAAAAGGCCGAGTTGACCTTGCGATGCATGGGCTGATGCATAGAGGAAAAATACACCTGAAGGGATCTAGTTAAATATTTATTAACAAAGCCTAGGAATGTTAAAGAGGCTATGGGTATGCATGATGTAGATTCTTAGATGAAAGCCATGAATGAAGAGATGACAAAATTAAATAAGAATGCTATGAGCTTGGATTTGGTACCTTTCCCTAAAGGATGTAAGCCTTTTTTATGCAAATGGGAGTTCAAAAAGAAAATGGTTCATGATGGCAGTGTTGAGATGTATAATGCAAGGTTGGTCATGAAGGGCTATTCACAGGTGGAGGGAATTGATTATCAGGACATTTTCTCTCATGATGCTAAGTTGACATCCATTTGGTTCTTGTTATCACTTCTAGCAACTCATGACTTTTAAGTCAAGAAACATTTGGACATGAATAAGCTTTCCTTGATGGTGATTTGGAGGATTAAATTTATGTGGCAACCAAATCATTTCATTCTGAAAGGAAAAGAGAATCTGATATTGAAGTTAAAAAAATCTATGTCTGGTGTAAAGCAATATCCTAAGATGTGATACTATAAGTTTGAAACCTATGTTTTTCCATTAGGATTTCTAAGATCCAAATCTAACCATTGTATCTATTACAAGACTAATAATGGTCACATTCTCATTATCACTCTTTATGTGGATGATATGGTATTTATTAGGAATGACAAAAGTATGATTTTGAATTTAAAGTCTCAATTGTCAACACAATTTGAGATGAAAGATCTAGATGTAGAAAGGTATATTTTGGGGATTCATATTAGAAGAGATAGAGCTAACAACAAGCTTTGGTTAATCCTAATAAAGTATGTTAAATCTGTGTTGGAGAGATTCAACATGACTACTTGTAAACAATTAGTTGTTCCTATTATGCAAGGGACAAAGCTTTTTGTCAAGGATTTTCCAAAATATCCTACTGAGATGGAGGACATGATTAGAGTTCCTTATACAAGTGTTGTTGGCACCTTGATGTATGTTATGGTTTGTATGAGGCCAAACATTACCAAAGAAGTGAGATTTATTATTTGGTTTATGGCTGATCTTGGATGGGTGCACTAGGATGTAGTTTAGAGAGTGTTCATGTACTTGTAGGATACTTATGAGTATTCCTTGTGTTTTCATGGTTATCCTACTAGACCTTGAGATTCAATGAGAATTCATGGATATGTGGATTTTGATTGAGTGGGTGAAATTGATAGTAGAACATACACCAATGGATATGTTTTCATGATGGTTGGTGGTGTTATTAGTTGGATGAGTATGCAACAAGTTGCAGTTGCTTTGTCCACTACTAAAGTAGAGTACATGATAGCTACTCATGCTTGTAAAGAATCCATTTGGATTAAAAGACTATGTTTGGATGTTGCTTTTGATGGAGGATGGATTACTATTTATTGTGATAGCTAGAGTGCTATATATTTAGCAAAGAATCCTATTTTCCATGCCAAAACAAAGTACATTAATGTGTAGTTTTTTTTTTTTCATGATATGGTGGAAGATGGAAAGGTTATCTTAGAAAATGTGGACGCTTTGTTGAATTTTTTAGATGCAATGACGAAGACAATGAGCACATAGAACTTTAGATGTTGTGCTAGTTCTATGGGCCTTACGTCCTAAGTAGAGATATAGAGACTTTTGAAGGTTTTCGACAAGTGGTAGAATGTTAGGATTAAGGTGTCTCAATATTAGTGAGTCCCCTGATTTATTTATTAATTATTTTCCCCTAAGTTTCTAATTTCATTTATTAAATACAATAATATAATTTGTTTACAAATTGCTATGTCACTTTGTGGGACCCAATGAGGACTTGGCATCCTACATGCAAGGTGTGAGAAGGTAAAATTATGACACATGTTACATGGGCACTCGATTGGGAAAAGGCAATTATTTCTACATCAAAAATGGGTGCCATATTGACATGTGGCAATGTATTTTAGAAATAAGTACTGGCGGGGTCTATTTGTGTCCTAGTTTATCTCTTCAACAAAGTGGAAGAAAGAAAAGATGACACTTATCATTGAGAGGCTCATTTGAGCATTAGAAATTATAAAAAACCTCGATTGAGAAAAGACAATTATTTCTACATCACAAATTGGTGCCATATTGACATGTGGCAATGTATTTTGGAAATAAGTACTGGCATGGTCTATTTGTGTGCTAATTTATCTCTTCAGAAAAGTGGAAGAAAGAAAAGGTGACACTTATCATTGAGGGGCTCATTTGAGCATAAGAAATTGTAAAAACCTTTGGGAGGGGTGCCCTTATGCCATGTGGCATGTATTTGACTTGTTGAATGAATCTTGAAGAGGAAAATTTCTTAATGGAGACTAAGTTGTCACTCAGAGTGACTAGGCGCTGTGGGTGAGTTATCTTTTGGAAGTAAATATGATTTTCTCTATGGGAAACCTAGCATGTGAGGTTTCTTTATTTTTAGAGTTGCAAGCCTTGCATGTGGCTGCATATTGTTCCATGTTGGTGCATGCATGTGAATGTTTGACAAGTTGCTAAATGGGTTACTTGGGACTCATGCATGTTATTAGTTTCTCAGTTTGCATGCATGCAAAGACTGCGATATTTTCACATGGAAAAAATAAACTCCCATGTATGAGATGTATTTATTCGTGCCTTAGTGTACAAAGAGCTTGATTGTAATTTTTGAGATACCATTATGGTGTCAAATTCACTCTAGATTTGTCTCATAGTGAAACAACACTTGGAAGAGCATAGACTTTGCATATTGTATTGTAATAGCTTTTATTGGAAATACAATTGATCTTTTCTTTGGTGTGAGTTATTTCTTGAAAGGGTTTTCCCATGTAAATTGTATGTTATGTGTTTTAATTCTTTAAATCTTAAATAACTTAATTGCATGTGCATTCTTAAAGTAAATGTAGAAGTAAAAGACTTGAAAAAATATTTTGCAACCTCGTCCTTGATTGATTTGCATTAGGGAAGCATTTTTGCACTTGAATTTTCTTTTAGTTAATATCAGAGCCTATCCATGTTTGTTATCCTTGGTGGGTTCTAGAATTTTTTTTTGTGCTTATCTAGATTTAGAGAGTGTTCTTACAAAGAGAACAGTGTAATTTTGTTTGTAGTTTTAGCATGGAAAGTACATCTAGAAGAATAGAGATGGAGAAATTTAATGGTAGAAATTTTGAGCTATGGAAACTCAAAATGCAGGATATGCTCTTAGATAAGATCTATGGGATGCAATATAATTTGAGTGCAAAAATGCTTCCCTAATGCAAATCAATTGGGGAAGAGGTTGCACAAATTTGTTTCAATTATGTGTCTTAACTTTACAAGAATATCGATTACATGGTATATCATAGGACCTCTTTCTTTTTTAGAAACATATATGGCCTCTTATCGATCTACAAGTAAGGTTTTGAGGCGTGACTTGTCATGAAACTTGTCACATTAGCATGTCTAGTGAAAAGTGTCATAAAAATTACTTTTAAAGGATTTGATGAAAACTTAATCATGGTATGTCTAATAGTTGAACAATAATTTTATTTTTTGCTAAAACAATATCATATTCCTATTTAAAATATAATTTTATGGAACCTAAATGACCTCAATACCTTTTGGTAACCATAAATCTTGTTATCTCTAATTTTTATATCCAACACAAATAAAATAATAGATGAACACAAAAAAACTATTTGATGTTATAAAAACAATACATTGTTATTTAAAATTTAACTTATGTTCAACTTTAAATCATAAAAACTTTTGGACAATCCTTCACATTCATGGTAAAATATAAGATATTCATTGTGCTCACAATGACACAATTGAATTATGAAATATGTTTATTATACTGTTTAGTAGGAGACTCTTAAACTATTTATTGTTTGTGTAGGTACCTTTAATAAATGGACTTGAGTCATTTGGATGTGAGAGAAAGTATGAGAGAATGTGCATTTGGTAGCCCATCTAGTTGAGAGGAGCTTCAATTTTTAGTAACTTAGGCTAAAACACCAATGACTTACCACGTAGATGTGTAAATAAATTGTTTGACTTTTGCATCCTCTCCAAGTGGATGCTTATTGTAAACATTAAAATTTGAAAGTAATTATAAAAGTGTGTATTTAAATTTGGAACACCTTCCAGTTGGACCAACTTGTCCTATGTTATAAGTGTAGTGACATGTATTTTGTCCACCTTCAATGATAAACTACTCATGCACAAATAAATACTTTATTGAACTTCTAACTTTCACATAATGATTATCATATAGAATTTAATTGGAAGATTAAGTATTTGACATCATGATGCTATTGGTGCATAGATGATGACTATTGTAAACATTTAAATTTCAAAAGTAATTACAAATGTGCGTATTGAAACTTGGAACACCTTCCAGTTGGACCAACTTGTCCTATGTTATAAATGAACTGACATGTATTTTGTTCACTTCTATAATAAACTTCACATGCACAATCCCAACTATTACTATATTGACAAATAATTGCTACCAAAACAATAACCACCCATATACCCACAGTATAAAGAGTCACCTTCAATTTTAACCAACTTCTCCTATATTATAAATGCAGTGACATATATTTTGTCCACTTCAATAATTAACTTTGCACAATGCTGAATATTGTTCTATCGACAGCTACTGGATCCTCTCCGGAAAAATCTGTATATATGCTGCCAAAACAGTAACTGCGTATGTACCAACAGTCGTAACAATAGCATGCAAAGTTTCACGTGGTCTTAACCACTCGGCACCACAAAGAGCATCGTAAAACATACAAAATATCCCGTGGTCTTTCCCATTGGACACCCTAATAAATATCACTATAAAGACGTAAGCTTTATATGACATAAATCATTGGCAACCATTACAAGTTATGTTTCACGCGGTCTTTCCCATTGGGAACTATAAATAGCATTGTAAGCCCAAGACTGAGTGTATACAGTCCTAAAGTTTGGGCACAAGTGTATACATATATGAACCGATTTTCAATCTTAGAATTTCTATTTTGATAACAAATTTAAGGTTTATACAGCATGGTTGTGATAAAAACAGTTTTGCAATGGACTGTGCATGCTTGAAAACAATAACAAAAGGTTTAGTTTATGGATACAGATGTTGGGATGGAAATGTGGGAATAGGATTAGGATCCAGAAGTGCTATGAAGAACTTATGCTAGAGCTTTAGGACTCAGAGTTCTGAGACTTCATCGTTATGGTGTATCTGCAGGTACCAAATAGCTCAATGTATTTTTAAGATGTTTTTTCATCCTTATGCTATATATGCAAGTTGTAACTATCAAGAACGTACTTTTAACATTACCCATGGTCTACCTAAGAGAAGCTATATGAAAGTTCATGAGGCATAACATGAATTTTTTTTTCCAATGTGGCCTTTCCAACTGTAATGGGTAAAGTAATCACACCGAGCGGTTTTTTTTTACATTGTCAAATCCCTTAAGAGATAGAGAATCAGGTTGAACTTGCAATTTAT
Source organism: Sequoia sempervirens (assembly GCA_007258455.2). Taxonomy (NCBI): domain Eukaryota; kingdom Viridiplantae; phylum Streptophyta; class Pinopsida; order Cupressales; family Cupressaceae; genus Sequoia; species Sequoia sempervirens. The sequence continues at coordinate 14,414,174 of VDFB02047144.1, read as the reverse complement.
CCACGTGAAGGCTATCCAAAAGTTTGACACTACACACATTAAGGGCTGAGCCATTGTCAACAAGGGTTCACTTTATCCCTATGTGTTTGTATTGAGATAGTATTATGAAAGCTTCATTTTGTTTTTGCACTTCCAAAGGGGGGAGTTCACTTTGGTGGAAAACAATGTCAGCATTCAATCCTTGAATGATGGCTGCTATGTCATTTGGTTGCATGCTAGAAGGGATAGGAACTTGTAGTAAGGCCGTTTGAAGCATAGTGTGATAGTTAGGTGAATTCTGAATTAAATCCCATAGGGATATCTTTGCAGGAGTATTCTTAAGTTGCTCAACAAAATCACACTCGCTAATGTGTGAATTTAATCGAGGATCTTGAGGAAAAATGGGATTAGAAAAAGGTAATGGTGTTGGGGTTGGTTGTGGCGGGTGTGGATTGTTTCTAGTGGGATATGTATGAGCAATGGTATTATGACTCAGTTGCTACGAAACATTGTTATGAGGTGGTGTATCATAGAAAAAAGGAAACTTGCTTGATTTGGAGAATAATTGATGATAAATTGGACTTAAGGAGGCCTTTATTTGGTGTTGTGAGGCATTTTTCACATCCACACTAGGTCTTGGACCCTTTCAAATACATTTAACAATGTCTTGTAAACATGTTGTAAAGTGTTGTAAAAGACTTTCACACTTTCTAGACTTAATAAACCCATTTTCCCTTAATTCAACATTATAAAATGTATTTAATTGCATCTTCACATCAATCTAGGAGGCTTGTGAATTAAACTTAACCTTAGTCTAGTGTTGTAATGTGTTTTACACATTCACATTGGATGTTGCACCTTTCTAGACTAAGTGGACCTCATTTTAGTGTTGTAAAGTATATTTAATCACATTTTCGCATTCAATTCTCTATCCCAAGCCCTAATTGACCTTTACATCATCATTAATAGGCCCCTATTACCCCATATTGTGCATCCCAAGGCTTAATTTGATGAAATAACCAACATAGTAATCATATAAACCTATTTTTCTTATCATCCAACAACCCAGCTGACAAGTGGACCCCTCTGGGAGTAATTTTCCATTTGTGGTGAATGAGTCCTTTCCAAGTAGGATTTATTTCCCTGAGGTGGCGAATGAGTCCCATTTGGGCCATTTTTGACTTTTAAGCAGGAAAAATTAGGTTTTAAGTTTAATTTCTCTTCATGTCGGCCTTGGGGATCCAATTAATGGGTGAATAAGGTGAATTGCATATAAATATAAGTCTCTAAACCATAATTTACATCTCTTAACTCATTCACAACTCATTCATCATTTATCTTCTCCTCCAAGTCAAGCAAGTTAGGGTTTTTATCACTCTAAGTCATCAAGAAAGCTTCCAAAGACATTCAAGGGTAGAATCTTCCTCCATTGCTGTAGAAATTCAAGATCAAATATCATGGTAAGGTATTGACTTCATTTTTTCATGCTTCATTACATTCTTTCATCATTTTGGTTTAATTACCTACAAAGGGGTTTGACCAAGGCAAACCTCCATGCCCTAACATCCAACATTTCTTCTTTTCTTGTGTGTTTGGAAATTTAGGCATCTTGGAAGCTTGGAAATGATCAAAGATCAAGGTGAATTTTTTTTTAAGTCCTCTCTTCACTGTCTATGAAAAAATATCAACAAAAAGTCACTTTAGGCCTGAATTTGATAGTTTCAAAACCATATACTTGAAGAAGTAGAAAGTGCAGACCGAAGGCTCCTATTTCCACCTTTGAATACTCAAAAATTCAAAAATGGACTCATTCACCATGGGTGGAAAATGAGTCCCACTTCCAGACTTGATTTTATTTTTCTACATTTTTGGATACCCATTTGTTTGAAACGGGCTCCAGAGCAATTTCCCATAACTGGGGCTGATTCACTCAAAATGGTAAATGAGTCCCACCAGTCCTAAAAATTAGGATCAGCAACATTTCAGATGTCATTTCCAATCTCCATCAAGATCTCAGGTGCACACTTTTAGTTTCATCCATTTTTGTTGCAATTTGCATTGATTTCTAGGTGTTTTTGCATTACACAATGTGTTTTCAAACACTCTACATTTCCTTAGTTTCCATTCATTAATCAATATATTTTATTATTTTTTTGCATCTATATCATTGCATTTAGTCATATTTTCATCATGCATACCCTAGTTTAAGTGATCCACCTAGATTTTGTGTGGGATCTATCTCTTTTCCTTTAGGTGAAAAACCCTAATTAAGCAAGAGAGTTATAGCATCCGACACCCCAAAAATCTATGGTTTAGGTGGGTAGAGGAATAATTTGGGATTTTTTTGAGCTTGAGGTTTGTTTGAAGTGGGATAAATGATGAGTTGAGGTTAAATAATATTAACATCCCTTGGCGAATGAGAGTCTAACATGGGCTCTACATCTACTTCTAAGGGCATAATATCATTATTGTCAATGTTATCCTTGTTTTTCATCATGATATCCTCCCTAGGAGGATATTTTTTAGGAGAACTACAAACCACATGTTCTTGAAGAATAAGGGTTTATTCTTCTAAACTGACTTCATTGCAAGTAGAGGAAAGATCAATAGTTGAATTGTCTTGCTTAATAAGGATTTCTCTAAGAGAAGGGGGATGACTAAGATACTCATGACCTTCATCGATTGTGTTTTATAATATCAAAGTATCTTAGTCACAACTATGAGAGATACTAGGAGAAGAAAAAATGTTATTATCATGATCACCTATGGTTGTGTTATGTTCATCAATGTCTTGTCCACTAAGAGAGGTAAGAGGAGAGAAACAACTAGGATTTTGAAAATGCTCATTGATTGGATTTGCTACCAAAATATCTTCATCACCAATAGGAGGGATATTAGGAGAAGAAAAAATATGATCATTAGGAATTTCTAAGGTTGTATTCTCTTTCACTAAAACACTCTCATAGGGAGGGGATAAGAAATGTTTTTTAGCATGTCTGGATATTTAAGACACTAACATTGTTTGAACAAAAATGAAAAGTACTTGTAACCATTTCATGCAATGTTTCAATAATGTAAAAAATGTATATCCAAAGATGCAATATATTTCTATCCAATATATGCAAAGCTTTAAGAATGCAAACAATGTATATCCAAGAATGAAAAGCACTTTTATCAAACTTATGCAAAGTTTTATGAATAGAAATACTTTGTATGCAAAAGTGAAAAGTACTTTTATCCATGTTATGGAAAAATTCAGAAGTGTGAGCATTTTTCAGTTCTAATGATGCTTGTAATTGAAATTATTTCAAAAATTACTACCCTAAATTGATGTTTTTGAGTTAGATGAATAAAACAAATGTTGTTGAAACTTTCTAGAATTATAGTATATGATACTAGGAGGATTAGGAAGCATAGAAATGAGGTTTTTGATGCTGTAACAGACAGTGAAAAATCTAGACTAGGACTAAGTTGCCCAGAATGGAAAATTAGTCCTAGTAAAGGTTTTTTCAAAAATTTCAAAAAAATTTAATTGGTTTTGATGTTTTTTATGTTGTATGACCTGAATACTAAATGATAATGTAGTTTTTAGATTTTTTCCAATGATTTGAGATGACAAAATGCAACCTATATGCACTTTTACTAATGCAAAATGGAATGCAATGTTAATGCCAACTAATTCTAGGATGATGATGGACTCCAAAATTAGTAAATAAAGTATTCTAAAGTTAGGTTCACCAAAATGTACCACAATTTTTTGTAGGGGCCTATTAATGATGATGTAACTTAGGGTAATTAGGGATAGGGACACAAATTTCAATGTGAAAGTGTGATTATATACAATTTACAACATTAAAATGAGGTCCACCTAGCCAAGAAGGGCACAACATCCAACGTGAATGTGCAAAATACATTAAAACTAGAAGTTCCATGTAGTAACAAGCAACAATGAGCCAATAGGTAGAGATGTACATTAAAGGAAAGTGACATGTAGGAACTGAGGTTGGGAGAGTTCAAATCACCACACTAAAATTCACACTTTTTTGTTATTCTTGCAGACCATACTCCAACCATAATGCAGTATTTGATGAACTAATGTGTTACAAACAACCTCTCAGAATAATGATAGTGACTACAAAATCAATAACAATGGTGAAATAGACAATCAGATCCTAATGTACTCTATATCCATAGCCACAAAACACAAACCTTAAAGAGAAACCCACAAAAAATTGACGGTAACAAACCCATACAAAAATATACTCTTTTCTCAATAGAGCCTCATCGAAAATTGATATAATATAGCCTTTTCAACAACACCTTCTCATAAATTATGAAACAATATAGCTAAAGCAAGAGAACAATAATCAACAATTCCCAATGGAATCTAACACAAATTGTGTGAGATAACAGATTATCATCTACTATAGCTAATAGAAAGCAGTAACATGGCAACTAAATTACATTCTAAATCTCTAAGGACTGATTTTTTCAGCCACAAAGAGATTATTAGAAAGTTGATAGATATTAAAATATGAATGTAATCCATGAGCCCTTTTTGTGGATTCCTTGTTGTGATCAATTAAAAAATAATAATGCCAAAGTTGTATACATTATTGTATAAGTTTTTGAAGATACATATTCGGGATCAACATAAACAGATGTCCCGTTGAGACCTAAAGAAAGACCATCAAGATTTTCATCCTTAGAAAACCCAAAATCAACTACCTGATTAAACAATGATTAAAAAAGGAACAATGGAATTTAGATCATTGCAATCATAGCACATTACCATATTCAACACTCTATATACAATAAAAATGTTTAGCTCAAAGTTTGAGAATTTGGCATTATAATTTTGCAATGGGATTAATTGATAACCTAAAATAGAAATATCAAGAGAAACATTAGTCTTTTTGCATATTAATTTCTAGTCCATAGAGTTATCAATATATGACTTGCTCTTGTTTTTCCATGATATACTTGTTATCAATTTGTTTAACATACAATCTACTACCTCCTTCTTTAGCTTGTCTATAGAGTTAAGTTCCCTAGGTCCTAGATATAGCTTTCACAAATGCCTAATTGGAAAAGAAAAAAGTTCATACACATTTTCAATCTTTTACTGAAAAAAAATTTACACTTTAACTTCTGAAGCTACCTATAATCTTTCCTTATTTGGATTGGAAATCTTAATCATAACTTCTAAGTGATAATTTTATTTTCAATATCCCGATTCTCATGTATATATTATACAGATATGAATACAATATTGATAATATGTTGGGTAAATCAATTTAGGTTGTAGGAAGTACTGACCTACCAAGGTATGTTATATGCCCCATTCAACTTTTGTGGTTTGATCTGCCTACACACATATGTAATGCTCACATTGAATCAAGTCAACACTAATTTATGACATTTTGTCTTAAATTGCATTTTGATTAACTACATAAACAACTCCATCAGAGCCCCATTGTTCCTGAGAAACTCATCTCCTTGCTCACTACATAGTTGGAATATATAAGCTCATGTAGAAGGTTCTAATTTCTTCATCAATACCTAATGAAAAGCCTTATATAAGTGCATTCCTTGAGCTTTTTCAATAGAGATTTAATTGAAGTAAACCAGTTGAAATTTGAAAATCCTTTATATTTGTAGAACCAACATCATTTTTTCAAGTATAGCATTGTTTTGTATATTTTAGATTAAGATGCTTTAACTCTTGGTAGAAATTTTTATCTTGCATTCATTTTCCCAATAATTTATGTGTATGTTGCTCATTATGAATCAGACATCTATGCATTTCAGCATTCGTGTTAAGGCCCTTTAAAGTAAAATGTTAAACATACCTACCATTGCACTTGGGTACTTGTAGCCAAATATAAAGGGATAATATTTCATAGGATCCTAAGTCAAATATTTTTACCTGTATTTGTCCCTTCTCATTCACACTCCTGTTGTTAACAGGGACACCAATTTTTCCTAGTTGAACACTACCTAATTGTGATTGTGGATATGTGGAGGGAGTTGAAAATTTTCTTTGAGTTTGAATTGTCTTGGAAATGAACTTATGTTAAATATGAGGAGGTGAATTTACTATTTATATGTGCATTTAACACTCTAGTTTCCCCTTTAATACACTTTTGTTGTACAGTGACACTCTTTTTGAGCAATTATTTTGAGAAGATGCTAGTTAGACTCTAGTTTGATCAATTAGTTAGGAAATTTATTGTCTCCTACTGAAGAATACGGTTTTCTATTTTAATGGAATAGTATTGTCTTTGTATTGTTTTTGTTTCCAAACATATGTTTGCAAGCTACTATTTTATAACAATTAACTTCTTCAGGTCATGCATTAACTGCTTTGGGCAAGCGGTAGGATGTACAGTAGGATTGGAAGGAAGGGTATGGATATGCACTGGGATGATTTGAGGATCTAAATCAACTATTTGATTTGCAAGAATTACTATCTGATTTAAAAAGTGATTTGTCAGTGGTTAGTGATAGTGAAAATGCAGAGTCCCAAAATTCAACACTAACTTCTTCCAACTAAAATTGTACAAGCCCTTTCAAAACTATTGAGAAGGAAAATCTTGCCAAGAAGGAAAACATTACTGAGAAGGAAAAACCTATTGAGAAGAAAAAACCTTCACAAAAAGAGGTTGACGTAGGCTATAAAAAATATTAGACATCTAATCAGACCTTAAGTGAGTATAGCTTGTTGATTTGACAATGTATGAAGATAGCACCAACCCTGATAAGTGTTATCAGTTGCATATTCTAGACAAAAAAGTAGGGAAGGGTCCTAATCAACTAGGTAGATCAACTTACCATCATTTTAAAACTAAAGGCCCAAGGATAGTGCAAAGAAAACTTGGCCAATCCCATGAAACTCTAATCACTTCAATAAAAAAGAATTGAGTAAGCATTTTACAACCACTAAACACAACACCAACTATGATAAGAGTAATCAGGTGCATGTTCTAGATAGAAATGTAGGGTAGGGGCCTTGATCAACTAGGGAGCTCAAGTTACCATCCTTTCCAAATTAAAGGCCCAGGGACAATGCAGAGAACACTTTATCAATCCTATGAAACTCCAATAATTTTAGTAAGAAAGAATCACTGTAAGTTTCACAAGACCAAGGGGCCTATAACACTATACACTGAATTTTTGTGCAACTTCTATTTTTATTGTTGAAAATCAAAGCCCTCTCTCAAGGTTTCTCAAATAATTCAACATATCTGCCATAAAATCAATCCTTGCAGAAGGAGGTAGAAAGATTTGAGTGATTTTTTTTTTAAAGATTATCCCAAAAGGGGATAGTACAATACAAAAGCATTTAAGATGTGTGATCATTAACAATTCTTTGATATCATTTTTTTAAGGAAGCAACACAATCCCATTTCTTTTAGATTGTTTTAAAGAAAACAAGTTACAAATAGAATTGAAACATCTGAGAAGCTCCTAAAGCACTAGGTAGCAGCTCATCCATCACTAAAAGAGAACTCCTCATCCAACTGAAGAGGGGAAAGATCTAAAATAGATATTCCACCAACCATGAACCAACGTGAAAGTCTTGTAAATAAGGAACCTCCTCTAGGAATTAGGTAGCAAGAAAGTATCAAAACAAATGTAAAAAGTTGGCTCATTGCCTACTTTCACTAATTAGGATATGAACCAAAACAATGGAGGAAGTTGGGGTACTAGACCTACCAGAGGGATTGTGGCTAGGTAGAAAAGAATTACCAGTTGTAGAAACTCTAAACTCATGAACATGTTGAATGACTTAGAATTCTCAATGTGACTACAAAATTCCCTTAAAGCTAGTAGCTTGTATAATAATACTGAATTTTTCTCTTTCTTCTTTTGCTTAATGAGTGTGATGCTTATTTGGACACACTAGACTTCAATATTTAGTTACAAATGGTTCTGTTTATTATTAGTTCAAAATTTTAACTTTGACTTGACCCTATTTCAAGATAAATGAGCACTACATCCTCCCTGTCCCCATTCATCCCCCTCACCTCCTTCCAAGACTGCCTTCTACCACATGTTGATGTGATTTTCGTAACCTCACCAACATAGAATAAATTTTCCAATGGCTACCCTATTCTCTTTTGATCAAAGTGTCCAGCACGTTAAGATTGCGAAAAAGTTTGTGTGTTTGACTCCAAGGTTCCTTCCAGGTGTTGGATAGTCTCAGTTGGCTCGATATGATTTTGCTAGTATTTCAAGGGGACTTACACAATTGTTCAACAGCTAACAACAGAAAACATATTAAGGGCTTCACGCAGTTAAAATGATTCGGTAGGTAGGCACAAGTTTCCTAACACTAGCTAGAAATGAACTGAATTTAAATGAGTGTAGGGATAAGAAGGTTCTAATCTACTCTAAGGCATGGGACATGGCAATCAATTCTCACAGACTTCAACTAGGCTCTACTTTGCCTCGCTTCAGATAGCTTCCACAAAACTGGTGCAATCTTCAGAGGAGTAATCAAAGGTATTCAAATCATGATTTAGCATGAAGACACAATCACAACGATGCATGCCAACATATAAACCATAATCAAAGTTAAGTTTCACAATGTTCTAGTTGACCACGCAAGGCGAACCCACCGTCAGCGAGCCTGCTAGTGGTATGGATAAGCGAAGTTTTGTTCAAATCGATTACCACATTCCACAATTACTAGGTACTTGAATGAAATGAAATCTACTTTACTTTAAGCTACTTCAAGATTCTACGTGAATTGGAAGGATGAAGAAGCCTCGCTAGCTACTCATAACAAAGAAGAGATCACCATCAATGAAAAATATTTTATGATGAAAGTGTTCACAACAAAATCTTACATAGTATTCAAGGGGAAGACTTTCCTTCCTTTTCAGTCTAAGCTAAACTATCAAACTATGCTACCTTCTATTCTATCAATCTCTCTCTATTCTTTCTCTGCTATTCTAACTCTAATGAGGTACAAATGAGGAAGGGATGCCCCTTTATATAGCTCGCCAAGTCCAGTGGACGACCCAGATTACAATCAAATGAAGGGCTTAGATCGAGCCACATAAGCCTTAACCCTAAAAATTTCCACCTAGAAGACTAGGGTAATCAATGCACCATTAATGTCAACCATCATCTAGAAGGCTCTTGTCTGGAAACATGTTCATATTGTTATTTTTATGACTATAAATGACCTGAGTTTGGTCAACACTGATTCAACTCCTTGAACTGGTAAGGCAGGCACGTTCTCAATTTGAACTTCAAGGCTATAACCTCTTTCTCTTGCTCGATGATGATTTTCCTCCTTGATGTTCTTCAACTTTGAAGTACTTGATGGTGGCCATTAACGCCTGGGTTTCCATATTTCCCTCCATCCTGAGCTTTGAAAAAATTTCTCTGTTGCCACTTGAGTAGGGCACATACTAGGTCTCAACACTTAGCCATTTTCTCCAAGTATTTACTTCATCTCCCCAAGTCATCATGCCTTGGCCTCAGTGTTCACCCTACAAAAAAAGCAAGGAGAAGAGCATCAGAATACTTCATAATATAAACTCACCTTACTTACCTGATTTTCATTCTTTAACTTCCAAGGTCTGAGTGATCTAGTTCATCCCTTTCCTCTAGCACAGCTTAAGTGTATTTCTCTAGAGGTGGAATAAATTTCAACACTTAGAAAATTTTCAAATTTCTTCTCGAAACCAAGGGCACATTTGCTAGGTGCTACTTTCAATTTTTGATAGTTAGAAATTTTACCTTCCAGTCAAGGGTAGGGCGCATTCAGTATGGCGAGCTTTCAACTTTGCACACTTAGAATATTTTTCAAGTGTCCCTCCTTACCTTGGGTGCATTTTGACCTTGGAGCTTCCAATTTCAATGCCTTAGAAAAATTTTGGTGCCATCATGCAATTTGGGCACATTTTACTAGTAGAGCTTCCATTTTTGCATACTTCAAAACTTTTTAAGTCACCTTCACAAGGTGGGCGCATTTTGGTGGGCCTCCTGCCATTTACAAGCTTGGGCGCATATCAAGGGGTCTAGAGGAACTTTTAACACTTAGAATATTTTCTCATCCTTATCCTCTAGCTTGGGCGCATATCATGTGCTAAGGATGAAATTTCAAACACTTAGCAACTTTTCAACATCTTGAAAGTCAAACAAGTTGGGTGCATTTTACACATTGAGGTGGATTTATTTCCAACACCCTAGATTATTTTTATCCATCTTCACCTTGCATGGGTGCATTCAAAGGGTAGAGGAGAAATTCAACACTTAGACTTGTCTTCATCTTACTTCAAACATGGGCGCATTTTGATAGTGGAGGAGGATTTAACTCCATACTTAGAAATTTTCCATTCACCAGCCGATTCCTCCTTGGGCGCATTTTGAAGGTGGAGGTGGACTTAACTCAATACTTAAAAACTTTTTATCAAGCCAACACCTAGCACCTTGGAGATGGGCGCATTTAGGGGGTAGAGGTGGACTTAACTCTTTGCCTTAGGATTTTTTCTCAGCTTACCTTGAGGGCGCATTTTGAGGGTGGTGGTGGACTTAAGTCAAACACTTAGGTGTTTTTCTCATCTCCCTGTGAAGTGGGCACATTTTCAGGGGTCTGCAAGAAATTTTTATACTTAGAATTTTTTTACTTCTGCCAGCTGTATCTTTAACTTGGGCACATTTTGGGGATCTAGCAGGAAATTTTTTTAGACTTAGAAATTTTTTAGCTTCCTGCCAGTTTGAGGGCGCATTTTGAGGTATGAGCAAGATTTTCTTCAGACTTAGGCATTTTTCTTATTCTCCTATGGCCTGCTCATGCCTTACTATATATAGTAAGTCCTTTGATTTTCACACTTCTAAAGCTTGGATTGATTTGGAATTCATGCCACAGGATCTTCAAAACCCAGGTGATCTGTTCACACTACCATCCCAAGTTGACTTGCTATTTATGGCATGTTTCTGAAGGTGGTTTACTATTTATAGCAATTGCTTGATTTCATGACCTCCACAACTTCATTTGAATTGAAATTTGAATGACGTGACCCTCATCGGTAGACTTTCCCATTCACATTGGCGCCTGCTACTGACTTACTATTTATAGCCTATTTCTAGAATGCCTTACTATAAATAGTAAGTGTTCCAATTGCCTTCAAATTTTGCCAGTGGATAGCTTGAAAGATACTGATCGTAGTGGGATACATCAAGTTTCAATTTTTTTGGCATTTTACCCCTCATTTTAGGCCCTAAAGCTGGAAACCCTAATTTGACTTGCATGTCAATCAAACAACATCCGTTTGACTCTGTTTCTATTACACTTCGCCCTATTTGTGATAATGATGTGTTGCGAAGCTGTCATAATGGACCTGCTAAAAATAGTAAGTCTCTGAAAATTGATCATCTCACTTTGCATGTCACATCAATGCGTAGCTCTTGAAAAAACCATAAAGAATAACTTGACATGTGTTGAAAACTTTGACATGCAAACCCTAAAAATAGCCTAAAAAGATGGCTTCTGAAAAAGTTATGATTCTGGTTTGCATGTTACATCACTGCGAAGCACTCGAAAAACCCACAAGGAATGTTCAGACATGCAAAGAAAATTTCAACATGCAAACCCTAAAAATAGCCTCTGAGAGATGAATAATGAAAGTAATCGTCTCATTTTGCATGTTATATAACTACATAGGTCTCAGAAAACCCAAAAAGAATCTCTAGACATGTATTGAAGAACTTCACATATAAAGACTAAAATCTGCTCCTGAAGCTGAATTTGCTAAAAATAGAAAGTTGTATGTTTCAGCTCAAAATTTGCAGATGAGTAGCCTAACATTTCTTGGATGTAGTGTTACTGAGAGAACTTCAACAAGGCTGAGAGAATGCCACAAATCTAGTACTTACTAAAAATAGTAAGTTGTCAGAATTCACTGAAATTTTTGCTAGGACCTGCTAAGAGGATGCTGACTGCAACGCCAAGGTTATATTTCAACTTGATCACTCCATTTGACTTCAAATTGACTAGAAAATTCAAAACCCTAATTCTATAGACTTAGCCAAAATCTCACGTCTAAGCTCGAAGGCAGGTACATCCCCGGAAAGATAGACATTAGAAAGAGAGAGAAAGAGGGAGAGAAAAAACCAAAGCCAAAAGACTAGAATGGAGCAAAAATTAACAAGTCCCCATTTTAAATGGGGTCATGTGTGAAAAGGTCACAACACCACCCTCTAGAAAATAGAAGCATCAGTGTGAATAAGAAAGAAAGTAACACAATATCCACCATCTAATATAATTCCAAAGCCAATGCATCAAACTATTTGGAGATACTATTTTAGACTAATTTGATGCTCAATTACAACATGGAAAGAAATTTTCAAAGGTAAATCCAAGGGAATGTTATCATATTCAAATTGATTACAGATTAAGAGTCTCAAACGAAAAGGTAACTCCAAATTCTAAGATTGGCTTCAAATCGCTATACTTAACAAAGAAGAATCGAGTCAAAACGATGATTTCAATGACCCCTAATGGTATAGTTATACATCTAAATTAATTTTAGAATTGAAACAACAAGCATAAAGGGTAGGAATTTAAAGAAACTCTGTTTGCAGTTGTTACCCAAATTTTCCATTGCCCCTTGTCAAATATGGTATGTGTGGAAAAACCACCATGGTGGTTCCACAAATGCCATGACACATGCACATTTTCTACCTTGCTACAACTGGCGGTTGTGTCTCTACCCATGTTTTCTTGGTTTTCTTAAGAACATGCTTCAATCATGTTTGACAACAAAGTGTAAGGTTTACAGATCACCTTAAAACCATTTGTAACTTTTATAGACTCGTGAACAACTTTGATATTTCACCATTGATCAAAATTTGTTGTTTTAAGAATATTTCCAATTACATCTTAATTAGATCAATGAATTGAATTATAATAGTGTCTTAGTTGGCTGATTATAAAAACTTTCATGATCTAATTTAGGTCGTTCAACCTTGTGACTCTAAAATACAAGAATATTAATCACTTGCACCCACAATATGGTGAGATGATGTAAGAATAGAATCATTATGCAGGGAATCAAAGAATACACTTTTAACACATGTTGCCTAAAATCAACTAATTAAGACAATGCTTTCTAAGTTAAATTTGGCACAAAAAACTTAATCCTTATTTTGCTAGATCATATTCCTAATGAAACAACATAATAACATGTAGAATCCAAAATCTTGCTAGGAATGCCTCTCAAAGAAATCAAAATTGGCCCCTCAAAAAATGTAGGTTGTAATGAATTAGATATAAAAAATGGAAGAAACAAGCTCTAGAATGGTAATAATTTTGTGTTATCACAAGTTTTCTAAAATCTAAGCTTAGCCAATAGGTATGTGGAGAAAGTTGTGTTACTATGAGATTACCTCAAAATTCAGACCAAGCCAATGGCCTTCAACTTGTTTCCTGAGTTTTACAAAAATCTCTTTTGGAGTCCAGTTAATATTATATGGGTCTTCCCATGATGATGGTGAATCCATGACCTTGTTCATTCCAAGGCATCTGCAGCCCAGAAGCAAAGCAAGAGAGGAGCATAGGTATGATTTTTACATGAGAAGTTGAAGCCTAATGCTTATGACTAGTAACTTAGACTGCCATTAAATCTTGCGTATATAGAAACCATAACACAAATTTAGTAATTCATTTGAAACATACATCTCAAAAAATTAAACAAGGAAAATTGGTATACAAGTTATTGGGTCCTAAATGTAGCCTGCATAAGCCCAACTAAAAATAAAAAGTTGTCAGCTATATATTTCTATGGACCTAACTAATATATAATATTTCAATCATAAAATTAATATGCCCTTGTCACAGATCTTAGAAACAACAGAAAAAAGCCACAATAAAATCTACATTTGCAAGAGGAACATGAAAAAAAATTATTTGATAAACGCGCACAAAGCAGAAACAAATGTATGATAAAAAAGTTTGTACCAAAGGTGAGTAGAGGCCAATCCCAATGTACTCAAATGTAGATTATTCCCAACAAATGGAACAAAGAAAACATAGAAGGAAAATGCTAGAACAAGGACCATTGCCACAACAAACACCTACAACAGCAACTCAGAAATGGGAATTATTGATTTGCAACATTATTAGCAACACAACATAACCCAAATAAAATATTTGTGAGAGACATACTTTCAGTGGGTGGTAAGGTAGCTCCCAACCATGCCTCCTCATTCTCAAGGATTATTATTACTCAGCATCCCCAAATGCTTAATTCCTATCACTTTCAAACATAAGTCTAAAACACACCCAGATACCAACTTTTCCTAAAGTGAAAATAACCCTACATCCAAGGTCTCACTAAAAAATAATAGCAGGGAAAGGTGGCATCATTTTACTGTTCATCTCAAAAATTGAATATTTGCATCCAGATTTTTCATTTTACATAATGACTTTGGGTACATCTAAATTCCATGATTAATTTTAAATGTTTTATAGAATTTTCTTATCTTTCAATGATATCGAGATTTTCATGTTGGAGTACAATGAACACTGAGAGGGGGGGTGAATCAGTGTTCATGTAAATTGACTCAATTTTAAACAACTTTTCTGATGAAGCAAGACTAAAATGAAAAGCATTATAAACCATACAATCACATAATAATGACACAAAGAATTTCCTAAGTGGAAAACCCTCTAGGGGAATTAAAACCACTTGAATTGCCTCACTGGCTTAATCTAAAAAATTTCCATTTACAATGCCTCACTGGTTGATTGATATGTCTTAGTGACAATAATATCTCTCATATAAATTTCAAATGCCTCACTAGCTATACATTATCACTTTGCAATCAGTGTTTTGAATTGATATATAGAGTATCATCTCTATTTCTTTACACAACATTTTTTAGATCTCACATCACTTGAGATTTTGAAGTAATAGTCCAAATACAATATACCATTGTGTATAATTTTGGTATACATAGTAGTATAGAGTATTTCTAAAATGAATCAATTTCTCAATACTCTGCAAGTGCTATCAACCATTCTTTCAAGTACATATATGAAATAAATAATATGCCTTTTTACATCATAAAGAAAATGTCTCTTAATGGATTATGGAACAATAGAGAATAATTTTTCTTTTTGTTCAATTGAACCCTTTGAATGTCTTAACATAGGATATATAATGTTCTCTATCCTGAAAATAAACTGTCAAATTCATAAATTCCTTACAAATTTCCATAACAAGTAATAGAATAATAGACATGTTGCTTGGAACTATTATTTTCTTATTATACTCAAAGCAGTGTTAACATTTTGATGCTTTGTGGTATATAAACCTGAGAGAAAAGAAAGAAACTTTAACACAACCCACAATATAACCCATAACATAATGTATGTAGTTTGTCATAAATCAAAGAGTAACCATCTCAGTTATGTTAAAGTCTCCTTGACTCCACACTTGCACACAACCTTGTTGAACACCACCCAATTGGCCATGTTGGATAGCAGGCATTGCAACAAGAATATTTGAAACCCATTTATTAAGCCATGAAGGGACAAGGCATGAGATATATAAGTGATGACAGGACTAAGAGCCTCTACAACCACCACTAGTGGAATCTAGAGACAAGACTAAGAGCCTCTATAACCACAGCCAGTGGGATCTAGAGCCAACATATCAAGTATGAACTAGAGTTCAACATAGAAAGCAACGAATACAAACCCTTTAATAAATAATTAACACAAGTTTTAGACTAGGGTTACAAAATGACAAACCCTTGACAATATTACAGTAATTGTTTTAACTGAAACAAAAACATTACCACAATATTAACAAAGAAGAAACTCGACATGACACTACATTAACAACATGTCAAATTTTTGTAAGCAAAGTATGGAACTATGTTTACCACTTATAAGAGATAGAGATAACTAAACCAAACAACATTATCACTGCTCAACAAAAACCCAAAAATTGAAAAGGAAAAACTCAGAACCCTTTCTTTTTCATTTTTGAAACAAAATAAGTATTAAGGAATGAAGACACTTGTTCCTCTGTATTTTTGTCACAAACCACCATGATCCTAGTATCCATTCAAGGCAGTTGGATCCTCTTCAAAATCAAATCAAGCTCAGCATGTCATGCCCTAGTGAGGGATTTTAAAAAATGAATAGACACTAATTTATTCTCACCTGTCGCTGAGCAATGTCAAATTTTTTATTTATTTATTCCCATTTTGATATACACGGGATAAATCCCATTGTAGGATTCTGCTCACTTCAGAGATATGTTCATTTTTTCTTCAATTTCCACCCAAATTTTCATCAATTACCAAAATTATATGCTTATAAAAATAAAAGTAAATCCTATAATAAAATGACCCAACAAACTACAAACAACAAGACACAATTTAGAGCAAGGTCAAGAAACAATCTTTCCTGAGATTTAGGAAAAAAAGGGACAAGGTCTTAAAAAATACCCCTCCATTGCAGAGGCTCTGAAACGATGCCTCTAGTGGAACAATAGTATGCTCCTCTAAATCCTTATATATCTAATCTATTCCTAAACTACCTGGATGATGAATCAAACCCACAACCAAGGAAAAGAAAAAACCCACAAATAAATATGACAAACTACCTATTTATTACACTAAGTAGAATTGCATCTGATGGATATAAAACAAGAAAAGAACAAGAGAGAAACGAAATTGGATCTGAATCTGAAACACCCACTACTTCTAAAGCTTTCAAGTATTTAAAAAAATAGAAAAGATCTGAGACTCTCAAAACCAAAATTGGGACCCTCTGAAGGTGACGGATGAATACAGAGTGGGATGCAAAGAAGCGGGATTTACAAAAGGGGGATTTTCTCCAAGGCGCATAAACTAGAAAAAACTCACTCTAAACTCACCACAAAAAGGGTTCCACAGACCAAATTTTTCAGCCACAATAATCTGGGTAGAAAAGAAAAAAAATTCAACCACATCGTCTTATCTATACATTCTTCCTTTCACGTGATTCTTGCCTAGTGTGTTCCTAAAACTGAAACATGCAAACAGTACATAGCCTATTCATGTGGAAAGAAGCCATCAGGGGAACCGTAAAAGAGACAAAAAAATTAATGAAGCACTTTTATTCAATCCATCTTTTTTTCCTAATGCCAGAAAGTCTGAAAATCGGGATGGCTGACAAAAATTCTGAGCAAATTTGACACAAATAGCCTATCGGCTAATTAGGTTTAATTTAGAAGCCTTCTAGATTAATTTGAGAATTCCATTAGATACATTTTACAATATTGAATTAAGGGGAAAATAGGTTCATTAGTCTAGAAAAGTGTGAAATTATTTTACAACACTTTACAACACCCTTACAAGGAATTGTTAGATGTGTTTTATTTAGTTTGTGAGGGTCTGAAACCTAGTGTGGATGTGTAAAAAACCTCACAACACTAAATCAAGCCCTCGTTAAGTCAAATTTTTCATCAATTATTCCCATATCAAGCAATAAATACATTTCTTTGTGGCACATATTAAAAATATGCAAATTACAAAGAGATTGCAGTATTAAACTGGAGAAAAAACATGATGAAACAAACCAACAACAACTAGAATAGTTTTAGTAATTACATGGTAGTAACAAATGACAATAGCTAATAACAAACAAAATAACTACAACAGTATAATAACAATACCAACAGGCAATAGATCTATCAATATTAACATCTACAACAGATACAAACATGATAATAGCAACTTGATCAAACAATAGAATCCAATAAGACCAATCATGAACATTGAAGTGAATCAATCCTAAAAGTAAGACTTTAACCCCTATGCTACTATAAGCTTTCTTTTGTTGAGTAGTTGATTAAATTGTAGTTTGATTTTCTGGATTTGAAAATCAATCTTTAAATTCTTCTCAACCTCGGCTTGTAGATGAGAAAAAATAGAAATCAGACAATAAAAAATGTTGGAGTAAAGCCCTAGAAGTGAAACTCTCTAGTGATCACTAAGGCTATTAAATATAGCATTGCAAGTCTGTTTCTCTAAATATAAGATAAAATGACATGCTTGAATCCATCAGTAATGATATTCTGATGTAACCAAACCCCAAGAAGAGCTTATTTCCAATTTAAATTATGCCGAAAGATAGCTGGTAGGTCATAGAAAATAATATTTCATTTCCTTTTAACGGATTGGCATCCCCAAAAGATATGCCTTAAATTTTCTTTCCTTTGACAAAAAGGGAAATTAACCAGTTGGATCATCATACATTTCAACCTTCCAGCAATGGGTAGATTTCAATGTTAAACCTTTGTTGCAAGAGTGGAAGAAGAATAAAGTGGTGTCATTGATGTCAACTAGTCAATCAGTTATGTCAACCAGTCAACTAGTTTTCTACTAGGTTTTGTTGATTATACATGTCGAGGATATTGAAAAAATTGTATTAAAAGAAGGTTGCTAGTTTTGGTAATTGTGAGCTATGTTTTGTTTTGTGTTTTTTTAGATCTAGAAGAATTGGTGTTGGTCTGAAATTTCTCTTTGATGAAGTATCATGGTGTTTGGTTCAAGTATTGTCTTGCCCTGGTTCTGTTGCAATTGATTTTGGTATTTGGAAGCATCATGCTTAATTAATCTATTTTTTTTACATTGGTGTGTCCAACCATGTGTCAAGCACTACTTTCAAAGTTGATGAAGCATGTTGGATCTATTATGGGTCCTGGTGAAGCGTGTGTTTAGGTTTCCCTCATTCTAATTCCACCCTAGGATGTTTGGCACTAACCTAATTTGAATTTGATGTTGGATGGCCAACTTTGTATCTTTTCAAAGTTAGAGAAGGTATAAATATAGAATGTGTTAAATGATGAAAATTGCACATAAGAAAAGAAGGAAGATAAGTGAAAGAGAAGACACAACTTTGATGCTATTCTTTATGTGTGAGAGTTGAGTGTGTGGTTGTTCAGTGTGATTAATGTCGATTTTCTCGATGGACTGAGTAGAAGGATAACTCTATCATTCATGTAAGTTGATCAATGATTGTGGTGGAATCTTTGTTACATTAGGATTGTTTTCTCTTTGTAACTGAACCATAGATTTTTGGGTAGGGCTTGTAGACTACTCTTGCGCTCTTATAATGTTTCACCTAAAAGGAGAGAGATAAACCCCACACAAAATATCTAGCTAGGTTCACTCAAATTATGTAATTTATGATGTAATTTAGACTAAATGGAATGAACTAAGTGCAATTAGATGACCTATTTGACTAAATTTGAATGCAAAACCTAAGAGTTATGTAATGTTGGAAAACACAATGTGATATGCAAACATGAACTATGAATGAACAAATTGAAAACATAAAAGAAGAAGGTTAATTTAGAGTGCACCTGGGTAGGGAATGGATAATTTGGAATCTTCTGAATGTTTTCTAATATTACTGAAAGTCACCAGTGGGACTCATTTTCCACTGATGGCGAATCAATCCTGCTTCTGATGAAAACTATCAAAAAATGGTTTCTAAGCATCGGGATCTCGAATCTGACAAAATCTAGATTTCTAGCCTTAAGGTGGGAATCATTTTCCACTGATGGAAAATCATTCCACTCCCAAAATTATGAGAAATTAGGGGACAATTCTGCAACACCAGATCTGAGGTTTTCTGCTTATCAGGTTGACGAAGTTAATTCTGCAAAAAATGGACAAAATGTCTTCTCCAAGCTTGAAATGAGGTTGATTTGACTTGAAGCATTTTGTTAACTAGTTTTCCAACTTTCAACATGTAATATCTTGTCAAATCTGCATACACAACTCAGCAAATGCACATGCAAGAGGAGGAAAATGGTTGACGGTTAGAGAATAGGGGGTTTTCCTTGGTCAAACCCAACTTTGGTATTGAAACCCTAAAAAAATAAATGAAATGAAAAGAGTATAATAAATAGATAACATGCAAATTTTAGAAACTTACCACACCTTTGATACTCAAAATCTGAAGATATATCAATGGCTGCTCCAAAATGCTTGAATGCTTGAATGTGTTAGGGGATGTAAAATGAGGAGAAAAAAACTTATTTATACATTCTTGTGCATTAGTAACCCAATGATACCTCATCACAGGCCAACATCAAGTAATTTTGAATAAAAACCTGAAAGAAAATTTGAAATATTTTTAATTTTGAGCCAAGAGGGGCTCATTCGCCACCCATGGCGAATGGGTCCCACCTTGGACTTGTAAGTGGGTGTTAGGAATTATCTTGCATTTAATGTTGTTTGTCAGGTTTACATTCAAAAATATAATTAATTAATCCTTATGAGTGCATAAAGGGGTCAAATAAAGCATAAGAAAGGTGTAAATAGTGAAATTATGCCTAGAAAAGTGTGAAAACTTGTTACAAGACTTACAAAACTTCAAAATACGACTTGATTAGTGTTGAAAACATGATTTTTAGGTGAATTGTAATGAATAGAGTCTAGAAAAGTGTAGAAATGTTTTACAACACTTCACAACACCTTCAGAAGATGCCTTAATTTGAATTTTAAGGACCTAATGTGCATGTTCAAGCCATATTAATCAATAAATTGAAGCAAAATGGACCAATCGTCATGAAGAAAGACCTAAAAGGCCATGAAAATGATGAGGGGCCATTTTTCTACCACACATTTAGCCCCCACTTTAGTGAGAGGATGAACTTGCTTCAAACTCACACTAAAGTAGCCATGCAAATCGAGAAGGATCCTAGTGCACTTATGTTAGCAAGATGGAATGACAATGATCAAGAGGGATGGTCAAGCCCCCAGGATGAAGATCCCATGGAAAACTAAACATAAGAACAAAGGGATGAAAATGTTGAAATGAAAGAAGGGAAGGGGGAATCAAATTAAGCTTCAATCGTTTGTCCAACTAGTTGTGGATTAGATCTAGGTTGTTTGTTTGAAAAAGAGAATGCATACTCACTATGGGTGATAGAACTCATGGCAGTCCGTTGAGTGAGAAGACCCAAGAAGGTAAGATACATATGCTAGTTGGTATGCACTCACAAACATATAGGTGGCTATGGGAAAATTCATGCTGCTAAATGGGCTTCCCACTCAACCATATCAAAGTTATACCTCTTAATAACGTTAACAAGGCATGACAAAGGAAAAAATTGGTTTGTGCTTCATGAGACAAGCAAAGCTTCATATTCTTATAACTCATGAAAAAAAAAAAAGGTACCACAGGTATGTAATTTGTTTAATGTAAGGTGGAAAAAGTGCAAACTGTAAAATGCAAAAATGTAAAATGTAAGATGTAAAAGTATAAAATGGAAAAGATGTTCAAAGGAGTATTGTTAAGTTTATGTGAGGTCTATCACTTAGGGAACATTATTTCTAATGTCTCCAAGAGAGGACCAATCAAAGAATAGAATATTCACAACTCAAGGGATGTAGTGTGTCGCATCAGGCCACCAAGAGGAATGTAATATGATAAGATAGATCATAGTTATGAAGGACAAGAAACCCAATGTCATCCATAAAGTTACAAACACATCGTATGAAACGACACGACTACACTAAGAACTGTGGATGCAAAATGAATTATGGTAATGAATCCCCCCCAGTTTAAAGAAATTGCTACACATCGTTCTATGAGAAATTACTTTAAAGTAGTAGAGGAAAGACAATGAAAAAAGTAAAAAAAAGACATGAGAGCCAACTCAGAAAGCCCTATGCCAAGTCATATATTTCTGAGTAAGGCTGCTTCATGTAAACGAAAAGAAAAAAAAAAAGAGGGGGTTTCCCCCTAGAAAGGGACACACCAAATACATAAGGGATCTATGGATTTGGGGTCAGTATGTTCATTACTACTGAACTGTATATTTTTGGGTAGGTCTTATAGACTACTCTTGCACTCTTAGGATGTTTCACCTAAAAGGAGAGAGATAAACCCTACACAAAGTATAGGTTAGGTTCACTCAAATTATGTAATGTATGATTTTATTTAGACTAAATGAATGAACTAATTGACTGATTATATATGCAAAACCTAAGAATTATGCAATATTGGAAAACACAATGTTGTTTGCAAAAGATTTAAAACAATGAACAAAGATGCAAAATAAACCAAACAGAAGGTTATTTTTCAGAATGTGTGCACATGTGAAGCTGAAGAGGACTGGATAACAATGTGGAAAACTAATGAGACCTGATTTTAAGCTGAATAGGACTCATTTGCCACCCAAGGTGAATTAGTCCTAGATCAGGGTTTTTCTGCATAGAAGTTGTTTTCTTCAACTGTGTGTTAGGATTTGCATCTAACTCAAAATTACATCTCAGGAGGGACTCATTCACCATGCATGGAAAATCAGTCCACTTTCAAATTTCTATGATTTCAAATCTCTATTCTGCACCTTGACACTTGTACAATAATTTCTGACAGAAACCTGAGTCGAGATCTCAAAAAATTCTTGTGAAATAGTTCAAGATTATTTTTCTAATGGGGTTTTGCCTTGGTCAAACCCCTAATTGGGTAATTAAACTTTGAATGAATAAAAATATGAATAAAACCTTAGCATTAGTTGTGTTAAATACTAGGAAAATCTGAAGTATGTCAAAAATCTTATTCTATTTTGCAAGAATAAGAAATTCAAATGTGATTTGAATGATGCAAGATCTCAACCCTAGAAATATTACAACACATAAAAAATAGAGATGAAATAATATGCAAATGAAATTCAAACCTTAATCTGAAGATACAATGAAAATGAAAGATAGAATCGTTTTGAAACCAAGCCTTTAGGTGTGATTTGATGGCTAGTTGCATCTCCTCAACCTAGATTTCTCCATGATTCACCATAGGCGTCCATCATCAACCCTTTGCAATTTTGAATCTTGACCTAAAGAGTGAGCTTCAAAACCTGGAAAAACCCTAGTTTGCTACCCTAAAACTTCAACTTTTACTAATGAAACTTGTTGTAGAAAACTTGACTTTAAGAATTGATTTTGTGAAATGACTAAAAGATGTGTAAAATGACTTAAAATGAGTATTTATAAGAAACAACCCCTATTTTTCCCATTATTTAGACCTAAGAGGATGACATTCACCAGAAATTCAAGTTGAATTAATTAAATTCCCACTGAAACTTGAATTTTCCCTCAAAAGGCACTCATTCACCACCCTTGGCGAATGGGTCTCACTACTGACTTTTGAAGGTGGGTTTTCGGGATATGAAAGAATTAAGTGTTGTTTGTCGAGTTTTAAGTGATTTCTTAGGTGAGACAGGCCTCTAGATCAAAAATAATTGGTATTAGGGGCCTATAAATGTTGTATTGAAGGATAAATGATGCAAAGGGACTCAAAAGTGGGTCAATTAGACGTGAAATTGTCTCTTTTGTCAAGAGGGTCCAATTTTCTATGTCACCTTTAGCCCCCAATTTAGTGCCCATATGACTCTACATGCATATGTAAGCTAAAGGATTCTAAACGATGCACTTTACTACATAAAAGGATACTCAATCAGAAGATAGGAGAATGAAGCCCCTAGTGTAGTTACCTACAAAAACCACAACATTAGGAACCGCATCCTACAACACACATTCATTAATCATATAAAAATACTTTTGTCTAACTCCTAGAAATGCAATTTGAGGGTAGATTTAAGCCCCCCTTGATTCTGCTTGATTTACAGAGGTGGAATCAAGGTAGCATTCTAGCCACGTCGAATAAGAAACATCATATCATAGGGTATTGTCAAGTACCATGCCTCATAACAATAGACAAATGATGATGTTGGGTGTGGAATCATGATTCCAACACATCAAACGACATTGAAAATAGATTAACCTAGCTCCCATTATGTTGATTTGAAGAAGGGATACTTTATTGATTCCTAAAAGATAGTAACCCTAGTTTAATCCATAAGAGTAAAAAGAGATGAAAATGGAGTAAAAGATGTAAAGAGCAGTAATTTGGAACTTACTATTCATTTTACCTTCTTGTAATTTGAGAGTGACGAGTGAGAGAAGAAAATGTCGAGAAGACGATATTACACACCTTCATGCGGCTAGATGAGCTTCATGAGCAGGTGGTGTGCGACGAGCTGTATTATGAAGTGAGTCGATTATGCAACTTTCCCCTTGTTATTTTGTAATAATTTAATTATTTTAATACATGGATAGGTTAATTAAGGCTCTTGGAAAAAAAGTTTGCAAAGTGTCCCCTTTTTTTTGCAAAGTGTCCCATTTGTTTGTAGAGTGTCCCTTTGTTCGCAAAGTGTCCCGTTTCTTTGCAAAGTGTCCTAAAAGGGTTATAAAGTGTCTAGGTCCATTAGGAAAGCACACTAGATTTACTTTAGCACACTTGCATGTCAAGAATGTGAAAATTGAAGAAATTAGATGGACTTTAGAGCATTTTGTGATGATTTCGATAGGTCCCACCCAGTTGCAACAACGACTCAGGGGGAGACAACTTACGTTTTTGAGAGATCATGCTCCAGGGCTATCAACAACAAAGACAAAGCATTTACAATAAGTAGGTATCTATTGGGCATGTCTTATGTCACCAATGAGATAACATGACGCCATGCTTATGGCCCTATGAGAGCATTGGGACGCTGATACTTGTACATTTCATCTTCCCACCAGGGAGATGACTGTCACTCTCAAGGATGTACACCACATTCTCCGAGTTCCTATTTGGGGAGAGCAGGTATACTTCCATGGGGATTAGTCATTCCGCAAGAAGAGAAACATGCAGTATTTCCTAGGTGGCCTCGTTCATGATGAGCAGGTTAGAGTATGGATCAAACTCCCCATATAGCTACAATCACAAGATCCTATTATTAGATAGATTATGATGCACATAGTGTCACTGGTTCTCAATCCAGATGGACGAGCCACATGCATATACAGAGGACTGGTACGGGTAGGTGCATGGAGGTGGGTAACAAATTTGTGACCACTTTTTAAAAAAAAGTTTTGAAAAGTCATCATGCAAGCGCGTTATAATGTGCTCACTTCATGGCTTGGTGTTCTGAGCCTGAGGCTCAGCCACAACGATCCCATAATGTGAGTGTGTTATAACACGCTCGCGTTATAACATGTTAAAAGAAAAAAAAAACTGAAACGCGTTCATTCTTGCATTTTAACTGTGTTTTTTGTTGTGCCCGTGGCCAAAACCCCCATTTTTCATGCTCGCATTCTAGGAGGAGGTATTCATCAAAATAATTCATCAACAATTGCTATTTCATCACAAGGATGGCACCACGATGAGGAGGAGGTGTGAGAGGTAAGGATTGTTTGCTTTTTGTTTTGAATTTGTTAGGTTTAGGTTGTATTCAAGATATTTATTTTTATGAATTTGTAGGATATTCAAATGAACCTGCAAACCCTCAAAGTCCTCAACAAGAAGAGCAACCAAATCCTCAAGAAAAAAATCCTTAGCAAAAAAATCAACCTCAACAACAACCTCCTCCACTATTCACTCAACACCCTCTTGACACTCAACAAAATTTAATGAGTGAAACTGAGAACAACAAAAAGAAAATTCAGGATTTAATCAGTAGGTTGAGTGATCCAAATGGTTCAACCGTGGAAAGAATGACCCTAGCAACTTCATTGAAAGATATGCTGAAAAATGCATATTTAATTAGCAATCAAATAACTGGATGACAAGATAGGACGCAAGTGGCTAGGGCCTAGATTACATAGATAAACTGTCATATATAAAGATGTAAAGGATTTAAAAATTACAAAAGGTAATTTGTGCTCATTATTCACTGACCCACGCACAAATCAAAATCTTACCCTCAATGTGAAGAGGTGTCCTATTCATTGGTGCCACCACCAACAGATTAGGAACTACTTTTATGATAGGTGGTACTTGGCTTTTGATTACCCATCATGCAACAATTGTGAAGTCCCATAGTATTTCCTTAGGAAACTATATAGTGAGTTCATATTCAAACAAAATCCCAGATTATTTTGATATGAGGGACTTCCAGGGGAGAGGTGGGGGTTCGGCTCAGGATAGACCTGGTGCACAACGGGATCCTACATGGCAAGGGAGACAACCTCTTGTTAAGCCGCCTCATGAGCACATTATTATTCCTTCCATCATGAATGAGAGTGCTGAAGTAGAGACATTGCAAGTGATCAACACTTTGAACTAGAGTGTCATCCAACATACTAGCCCTATTCTATAGTGTCATCCAAGGGAGTCTTCAATTTGTGGCCTTCGAACCCATGTGCGTCAATCTTGTGGGGTGACTTGTTCATATGACCCCACCAACACTTAGGAGGCCGCTACGTAGGATCCATCTATAGCTATGGAGATGGAGAGGGTAACAAAAAATTTGTATGAGGTGTATGGCATTGATACTCAGGTAAAAGTTAGCATGTTCATTGAATTTAATTTATTAAATTTTGATTTTGAAATGCAAGATTATCTAATTTAGTTTTATGATTTCAATAAAATTGTAGGGTCACAGAGTTGATATTGGATACACTATCCCTCCACCTACTTATTTCTATAGTACACCTATCGGTGGGGTATGTAACTAGTAAACAATTATAAATTTATTACATGTTAATAGCATTTTTTTACGAATGGTATTTTAATATGTGATTTTGGATGTTGAACAAGCTAATATTGGAGGTTTTGAGGGAACACCTCCCAGTGCCAGTGGATTTACTCAAACCTACATGTAGGTAATAGAATAAAGAGTTTAACTAATGAATTGTATTTAATAGATTTGTGTAGTTTATATTCATATCATTGATTATGTTGCATTGTACATCATTCAAACTCAAAGCATTACTTCACATTCCATAACTAATAACTAGATGTTGATAGATGATAAAATTTCAACTTCAATATAGTTGTTTCAAAATTCAACATAAGCAGTGATGCAATTCCTTCACATAGCATAAGTAATAAGTCTAGGAGAAGCTTCCAATTGCATTTGCTTGTCATGACATTCCATGAGACCACTTTTTACTGCTTGATATCTTTTCAAATAGTTCACTTCCTTGTCTATGCTATGGATGCTTGGAAGGAATATATTAAAGAATAATAGTAAGCAATAGCATAGAAAAGGAAATGAGTTTTTTTTTTTAAATGTCTCAAAGAAATGTGGTCTCATGGTGATGTCCATCACCATGAGACCCAATTTCTTTGATGCACTTTTTCCAACAGCTCACCACCTTTTCTATGCTACCACATTTTCCATACATGTCTACCAAAGAATTTTATCAAATAATTCATTTCCTGATTGCTATGGCTAAAAGCTTTAAAAATGTGCTTTTGAACAAACTATGGATGTTTGGAAAAAATCTATCAAAGCATAATAGTAATCAATAGCATAGACATGGTACTTAATAGTTTGAAAAAATGCCTCATAGAAATGTGGTCTCATGGTGATGGTTGGAAAAAATCTATCAAAGCATAATAGTAAGTAATAGCATAGACATGGTAGTTAGTAGTTTGAAAAAATTCCTCATAGAAATTTGGTCTCATGGTGATGGAATGCCATTCCATCACCATGAGACCACATTTCTTTGAGGCATTTCTTCAAACAACTCACCACCTTTTCTATGATACCACATTTTCCATACATGTGTACCAAAGCATTTTATCAAACTACTCACTTCCTTGCTGCTATGGCTAAAATCCTAAAATAGGCACTTTCCAACAAGCTATGGATGGTTGGAGAAATTTCTATCAAAGCATAATAGTAAGAAATAATACCATAGAGAAGGCAATGAACTATCTAAAAAAAATCCTAAAAGAAATGGAGTCTTATGGTGATGAAATTCCATGATGTGCATTTGTTTGTAATGGCATTCCATCACCACGAGACCCCATTTATTTGAGGATATTTTTCAAAAAGTTCACTGACTTCTCTATGCCACCATAGTTATTGTACATGTCTATGAAAGCATTTTATCAAATGTTTCACTGGCTTGTTGCTATGGGTAAAAGCCTAAAAACATGTGCTTTCAAACATGATATGGATAGGGAAAATAGTAAGCATGATAGTCAGAAATATATAGTCTAATAAGTACTCAAAATTTTGTTCATTATCTCATACATTATAAGTCATGATGTGGATTGTTATTGTAGTTTTTGTGATTGAATAATTTGTTGTTTTATTTTCAAATGTTGCAAGTTGTAGAAACACCACTAAATGTGATGAGGGAAATGGAGATTGGTGTTACATCTGCTATAGAATCCTTGATGGCTTTGATAGGGGAGGTATGAGGAAAATTACTAAATTTCAATTTAAATTTGTTGTTATAGATGTTAGTTAGTGGAAAAGAAAACCATTATTGATTCATAGTTTAATTTCTATTTGGATGGTTTATACAAGGCTTGAGCATGCCTCAACATGGGGGTGTGAATATTTCCCTCATGGATAGTGATCATGAGATGGCAGTAAGTGATTATTTTGTTAAATATATCATTTTTTATAATGTAATTTCTATATATTAATGTATTTACTTCTTATTTTAATAGTTAAAACTTCACCAAGAACTAAACTCTAGGAGGAGCAGTAGGAGCACTCCTCGAGTGTAGCACAAACGAGTGACAGACTTATCGCCATCTGATCAACAAGCAAAGGGAAATAATTTATCTCCAGAGCATGGAGAGCAATGAATTTTGATTGTAGATCCCTTTGTTGTATGCCTACATGGAAGTTTTGTAACATATTTTTTATTGGATATATTTGACATTGTATGCCTATATGGAATTCTTGTAATCCTATATGGCTATTTTGTACCTATATTTTATACATATAGCGACATATATTGATGTATGCATACATGGCTATTTGGTTAATACAATTTTTTTTTATCGATGGTGTCCATATTTGCATTATAAATTCATGGTTCAATAGATATAGGTTATGTGTATTCAAGTGTATACTTTACAACTTATGTGTATACTTTTGTGACTTACTTTTTTTCTAATGTATACTTTGCGACTTACATGTTTTCATGTGTATACCTTCTATCCATGCATATACTTTCTATTAATTTGTGTATACTATGTATTTGTGTGTATACTTCAAGGCTTACGTGTTTTTCAATACTTGTCCTTCTCTTATTCACATGTGCATGCTTGACTTATTCACGTGTATACTTATTAATTGGTTAGCCCTAGCATTGATCATTATTGTCCTTCATGGTTTGTATTGAATATTAATTGATTGATGCTAAACAACTTTATGTAAAAGCAAAAAATGTGTTTTCAATTGGTATTCTATGAAATGATTCATAAAATGATTCCAATATATTTAATCCTTTGATTGGAATGACTTAATTAAGCAAAGGATACATAATCTTCAAAACACTTGCAAAACATAATATGCAGAGTAGATGAAGTAGTTAACTTCTTGACACATTATCATACAAACATTTATCTTGATTAGTCTTTAAACATTTTTCATAGCATAATATTGATAGTGAAAAATGAATTGTTATGTTCTTGATCCATCACGATTTAAACATGTCCAAAGATTTATATGTCAAATTTTTGCAATATTATTTCTTGAATACAAAATGGACTCGGGAGAAAGCAAGTTATGATTTATAATACAAATAAGAAATGGACTCAACGCTATCCTAGACCCCCGAATAGGTCTATTTAACAAAGAAACACCCTCTCAATCACTCTTACATTTGCAAAACACCATTGGGCAGCATTTACCAGTCTGAAAATCTACAAAATCCATAATTTTTAGGGCGAGATTGGCCCTCTAACTGCACTATCCTCTAAAACCTCACTTTTCTCAAATTCCACTAGGGTTTATTTAAAACCCCATATCCAGACATCATACAACCTCAAAACTTCTTCCAACGCTCTTCATTCTACTTGCACAAACATTGACCACCAAATTATGCTGCCCCTTGACTTTACCCACTTTTACTCCCTCAAACCTCTTTTTTTCATTCAAAACCCCTCTTTCCCAAAGTAGGGCATCATGCCATAACACACTTTTGACCTCCCTTGTCTTTGCAAACCATTTCAACACATCAAAATCCACAAATTCACCCTATTTCCAACCTATTCTAACTTATTCTCAAGCAATTTCTTCTTTTCACCTCATCCAACCTTGCTTTTAAGTCCTAAATTCTAAATTTTGAATAGGGGCAGCATTAGTAATCTCTTCCAATGTCTTTACCAATGCTATTTTCTTATTTGTACTCCCTATCGTACTTACATAATTGACACAAATGACCCCACACTAACTCAAAACTAAAAGAAAGATCACAAAAGGGCCTATCATGGCCTTATTTGGCATTATAATGACTAAAACCATTGAACTAGAACTTCTTCATCAAATGGAGGAACAAGGTGCTCTGCACCAATTATCATATGTTTTTTGTGTGGAATACTCAGACTTCTCAACCGTCGTGTGTATGTTTCTTTTTTCCATTTTTTTGCATGCCATCATAAGTGATCAAGCCAGTTGAATGTACCTCAGACCAATTCCACGTGTTTGTGTGAAAAAGAGGACTATGCCTAGCATAAACCTACCTATCGGGATGCATTGGAGCATTTTTTTTGGTCACACAAATTGCAAAATGAAAGTTGCACCACTTTGCAACTTTACACTGCTTCCATTTGACACTTCTTCCATCAAGTGAAAACTGGACACTATAGGAGAACAACTCTGAGATTAAAAAAATAAAATGAGAGATATTATTGTAGAGGGGGCCAACGTGATCTTGTAAGCTTAGATGAAGAGTTCATAAGCATCACAGTTTCTGAGTAACAACATGCTAAAGTTTGCAACCATTTTGCACTTTGGAATCTTAAGGAATCGATCTAGTTGAATGTAGCTTATAGAAATTATGCATGTTTGGGTGCAAAAGAGGACCATAAATAGAGTAAACATACCTATTCGAACATGCTGGAATAATCCATTTAGTCACACGAGTTGTAGAGCGAAAGTTGCACCACTTTACAACTTTGCACTACTTGCATTTGACACTTTTTCCATCAAATGAAAATCTGCCACCAAGGGAAAACCACCTCGAGATAGCAAAAATTGAGGGAAGTTTTTGTAGAGGGGCCTGCCATAATCCTATGGGATTAGACAACAAGTTTCTAAGCATCGAAGTATCTGAGTAACAAAATGCTGAAGTTTGCAGTCATTTTGCACTTTGGACTCTTAAGGGATCGATCGAGTTGAACGTACCTCAGATCGATTCCGCGTGTTTGGGTGCAAAAGAGGACCATACCTAGTGTAAAAATCCCTATTCAGATGTGTTGGATCAATCTGTTTGGTCACACAAGTTGTAGAATGAAAGTTGCACCACTTTCCAACTTTGCACTGCTTGCATTTGACACTTTTTCCATCAAGTGAAAATCTGCCACCACGGGAAAACCACTCTGAGATAGCGAAAACCGAGGGAGGTTTTTGTAGAGGGGGCCAATGTGATCCCATAGGATTAGATGAATTTTTTTTAAGTGTCACGGTATCCAAGTAACAACATGTTGAAGTTTGCAGCCATTTTGCACTTTGGATTCTTAAGGGATCGATCCGGCTGAATATAGCTCGGAGTGATTTCGTGTGTTTGGGTGTGAAAGAGGTCCATGCCTAGCATAAAAATACTATTCAAATGTGTTGGAATAGATTGTTTGGTCACACGAGTTGCAAAATAAAAGTTGCACCATTTTGCAACTTTCAACTACTTGCATTTAACAATTTTTTCCGCAAGTGAAAATCCACCACCACGGGAAAACCACTCCAAGATAGAAAAAATTGAGAGAGGTTTTTTGAGAGGGTACCAACAAAATCCTATAGGATTAGATGAAAATTTTTTAAGTGTCATGGTATTTTAGCAACAACATGCTGAAGTTTGCAACCATTTTGTACTTTGGACTCTTAAAGGATCGATCCGGCTGAATGTAGCTCAGAGTGATTTCGCATGTTTGGGTATGAAAGAGGACCATGCCTAGCATAAAAATACTATTCAAACTTTTTGGAACAACTTTTTTGGTCACACGAGTTGCAAAATGAAAGTTGCACCATTTTGCAACTTTCAACTACTTGCATTTAACAATTTTTTCTGCAAGTGAAAATCCACCACCACGCGAAAACCACTCCAAGATAGAAAAAATTGAGAGAGAGATTTTTAGAGGGGCCCAACATGATCCTATAGGATTAGATGAGAATTTTCTAAGTGTCATGGTATTTAAGCAACAACATGCTGAAGTTTACAGCCATTTTGTACTTTGGACTCTTAAGGGATCGATCTAGTTGAACGTAGCTCAAAATGATTCTACGTGTTTGGGTGCAAAAGAGGACCATTCCTGGTGTAAATATACCTATTCAGATATGTTGGAATAGTCTGTTTGGTCATATGAGTTGTAGAACAAAATTTGCACTACTTTGCAACTTTCAACTGCTTGCATTCGACAACTATTTCCCCAAGAGAAAATCCGCCACCACGGGAAAACCACTCTGAAATAGAGAAAATCGAGAGATTTTTGTAGAGAGTCCCAACACGATCCCATAGGATCAGATGATAAGTTGCTAAGCATCACGGTATCTGAGTAACAACATGCTGAAGTTTTGCACAATTTTGCACATTGGACTCTTAAGGGATCGATCTGATTGAATGTAGCTCGAAGCAATTCTGCATGTTTGGTTGTGAAAGAGGACCATTTCTAGCATAAAAATACATATTAGGATGTGTTGGAATAATATTTTTGGTCACACAAGTTGTAGAACAAAAGTTTCACCATTTTGATACTTTCAACTACTTGCATATGATAATTTTTTCCTCAAATGAAAATCTACCACCATGGAAAATCCACTTCGAGATAGCAAAAATTGAGAGAGGTTTTTATAGAGGGGCCCAACATGATCCCATACAATTAGATGAGAAGTTTCTAAGCGTCGCAGTATCCAAGTAACAACATGCTAAATTTTGTAGTAATTTTGTACTTTGAACTCTTAAGGGATCGATCCAGTTGAACGTAACTCAGAACGATTCTACATGCTTGGGTGTGAAAGAAGACCATTCCTAGTGTAAAAATAGATGCATTGAAACAGTCTATTTGGTCACATGAGTTGCAGAATGAAAGTTACACTACTTTGCAACTTTCAACTACTTACATTTGACAAATTTTTCCCCAAGTGAAAATCCACCACCACGGGAAAACTACTCCAAGATAGGATAAAACAATAGAGGTTTTTTAGAGGGCCCTATGCAGTCCCATAGGATTAGATGAGAAATTTCTAAGCATCACAGTATCTGAGTAACATCATGTTGAATTTTGTAGCCATTTTTCACTTTGGACTCTCATAGGATTGATTTGGTTGAACATAGCTCAAAACGATTTTGTGTGTTTGGGTATGAAAGAGGACCATGCCTAGTGTAAAAATACCTAGTTAGACACATTGGAATAGTCTATTTGGTCACATGAGTTGCAGAACGAAAGCTGCACCACTTTGCAACTTTCAACTACTTGTGTTTGACAACTTTTTTCCCAAGAGAAAATATGCCACCAAGGGAAAACCACTCTGATATAGAGAAAACCAAGAGGGGTTTTTGTAGAGGGTCCCAATACGATCCCATAGGATCAAAATATAATTTTCTAAGTTTCACAGTATCTGAATAACAACATGCTGAAGTTTGCACCATTTTGCACTTTGGACTCTTAAGTGATCGATCTGGTTGAACGTAGCTCAGAGCAATTCCATGTATTTGGGTACAAAAGAGGACCATTCTTGGCATAAAAATACTTATTCAGACATATTGGAATAGTCTATTTGGTCACATGAGTTGCAGAACGAAAGTTGAACCACTTTGCAACTTTCAACTACTTGCATTTAACAACTTTTTCCCCAAGTGAAAATCTACCACCACAGGAAAACCACTCCGAGATAGCGAAAACTGATAGAGCTTTTTGTAGACGGGCCCAATGCAATCCCATATGATCTAAAGAGAATTTTCTAAGCATCACAGTATTTGAGTAACAACATGCTAAAGTTTGCAGCCATTTTTCACTTTTGACTCTTAAGGGATCGATCTGGTTGAATGTAGCTCAAAGTGATTCCATATTTTTGGGTGTGAAAGAGGACCATGCCTAGCTTAAATGTACTATTCCTAGCATAAATTTACCATGTACATAAAAGAAGATTAATAAAATTCATTGTTTCCTTGCTTTTTTTTGTATTTTTACTAGAAATCTGATGTTTCGTTGAACTGTATGGTTTCATACAAGGTGATTGTGTTCTCTTTTTCAATATCTTTGTGTTTTCATAGTCCCAATACATATTTAGAAACCCATTTTGATGTTAGGTTTCTTATTTGGTGAAAGGGAATAAGTTTTATGGGGTTTGTTTTGTTGCCCCTGTAGATTTTGATGGAAAAGGGCATGAAAAATGAGGTTTCACCCTAGGGTTTCATAAAATATTTCATGTAGAGGTTGGGTGATTGTCTTTTTAGTTTGAGGAGGTTATTTTAAGATTTTTTGAGGTGGTGGAATGTTCTGGTAAGGTGTGGAGCCATTCCTTTCAATAAACCCTCCTCATACTAGCATAAAATAAGGGTTTTGTGGTTTGACATGGTGGAGTTTCTCGTGAGAAAAAAATGCGGATTTAACGGTTTGGATACATGAGAATTGCTGCCCCAATGAGTTCAGAGGGTTGTTGAATGTTTAAAGGTATGTTCCTTTGTAAATTAGGCCTACTTAGCCTAATAAGGACAATGAAGGTCATTTTTTATGCACATGTTCTAGGACAATCACTATTGATTTTGAAGTATGTGTTGTAACTCAATAATGATTATCTAGATTAGTCATTTTTTTGTGAAGTGACAATATTATCACTGAATGTACTCTGAAAAACTTGATTTGAGGGTTACAAACCAGTTATGATAAAGGAAAAGAAAAAAGTGTTGCAAATACATAAAATATCATCCTTTAAATACTAATTTTGCAATTGTCCAACTAAAGCAAGTTTTGCATTTTTACACCAAATGACATATTTTGTGCAATATCACTTCTCTAATCACCTAATGACATCTTTGAGACTTTGAATACATTACATATGATGTTCACATGACCTTTTTTACATTGTTTACATTTCAAAAATCAATTTTTGCAAATTTTCCTATTGAAGGCATTTAGAGAACAAGGTGCTCCTCCACCAAACATGAACTCGAAAATTACAATATATGAGTAAATCTCATTACAATTCTTTAGGTACTTTGTTCTCATAGATATTTTACAATGTCACTCATACATTCGAGATTTTCTTTAAATGTCTACATCATAAGTGCTCATTATGAGGTTAACTTCAATTGAGTAACTTGAGATTCCCTCGCTAAGCTTCACACACTCTTTTATAATGGCTTCAAATCAAAATTGATATTTTCCAAGATCGTCGAAATAAGGATGTTGCATTACTTTTTTGGCTAATATTTTCTTTGATGGATCATAAATTAGCATGTTCTACAACGAGAGACTAATTAATTTTTAGTAGTTTACTTACAAATACGCAAAGTAAAAGAGAAAAAGAAAGAGCATCCAAAATGGAAATGAAATGAAAATAGATGGAAGGAACTTATAGATAGGCATGCCAGTCTCTCAACTTAGTCAGTTCTGGTGATACATCTTCACTTGGAGTTCTAAGATACCTATTTCACACAACACCTCTCATGAATAGACTAAGTTGAAATTTGATATGCTCTTATAATGTCTACATCATAGCTACTCATGGTAAGGTTAACTTCAAATGAATAACTTGAAATTCCCTCACCAAGCTTTACACACACTTTTGTAATGGCTTAAAATCATGATTAATATTTGTCAAGATCATCAAAATAAGGATGTTGCATTGCTTTTCTGGTTGAGATTCTATTGGACAGCTCATAAATCTTCATTTTCTGCAAGGGGACACCAATCAATTTTTAGTAGGTTACTTACAAATAGGAAAAGTAAAAGAATGTGATATCATTTCCATCAAACAAATTAATGTGCATACAAATATAAATTAATAAGAACCGATGTGCATACTTATAAATTAATCCAATGAACCATCTGGATCTGCTCTAATATTTATTGTGTCAAGTATTGCCTCGTGGTCAGACTCACAGATATTCCACAAGATCTTTTTCAAAGGTATACCCCCATATTTGGTCAAACAAGCATTGGATTCCATTACAAGGTTCGAGTAATGAAGAATCTTATGATGTGTTTCAAAGTCCTAAAATAGCCAATGTTTAACACTCTTAAGTGGATACCTTCTAAGCCATGTTCAAGTAACAACAACCGAGCTTGCAGGGTATTCAATGTTTTCTCCATCTATAACTAGGGCCTCCAATTTCTTTTTGGCCCCAACACAATGACACAAGTAATAGTTTGTTCCCTCTTCGTTGTCTTCATCTGCAATAAATACATAAACTTTCCCTGCATTGATATGTGCAGTAAATCTCTTGAATTTAGTCGACATGACAAATACACTACAAAGTACTATAACAATACATATGGAATTTCAAAAACTAAGCAAGCAGATATATTACTTAGTTGAACTAGATCTGATACATGGTCAAAGTCGACCAATGATTCCATCTATGTTAGTTCCAATGCCCTATCTACCCTCTTTGTCTATACCCTATCTACCCTAATTCTATCACTCTCCCCATCTACCCTCTACCCTTAAACCCTTTTAGAGACATGTATGCAAAATTTGGTAGCATAGACAAAGTAATGAGTTGCTTGGTATAATTGTTTGACAAAATACCTCAATGAAAGCTTCAGAGAGTAATATTCACATCCATAATAAAGGATTGAGAAATGATGTTTTATTTTGCTTTCTTAAAACGTATGTCATAAACATGTGTATACAAAATGTGGAATCATACACAAGGTAAGTCAATTGTTAAATAGCAAGATGCCTCAAAGAGATGTGGTTTAAAAATGTAATTGGAAAGTGTGTAGAATTGTGTAATTTAAAATGTGCATTGAAAACCTAAGGTTATAATGACAAACAAACAATGATCAAGATGGAATATGAAAAATAAAAATAATGAAAGAAATCCATAATAGAATGAAATAAAATGTGTAAAGACTTCACATACCTAAAAAACTAGAGTTTCAAATGGAGGAGTTCAACCCAATTATGTAGCCTTAGCTTCTTCTTTCTTCAAATTCCTCAACAATTTGATTTTTTCAAAAGCTTGTTCCCCTCCAAACTTCAATTGTATATAAAATTTCAATGGAATTCAAACTTGAATTGATATTATATGTCTTTCAACGTGAAAACTTTGCTATTTCATGCAAAGGTGGTAGAAAGATCATGAAAAAAGGTGGTGGAATGTGAAAAACATGCATGCACACTGCATAACATCATCAAAAAGCTATTTTTTTGTTAGAGCACACACAAAACCAAGAGAATATGCATAATGTGGGCCTTGAGATAATGGGTATATTGAGTTTTTTTACCATTTTTAGTGCAACACATAATGCACTCGCATTATAATGTGAGCATGTTATTTCTTCCTAAAACGGCCATATCTCTACTTCAAAATGCACTCAGGTTATGAGAAAGTTGGTTTTTAAATAGATTTATTTTCTCTCTTTGTATATACCCTATCTACCCTAATTCTATCTCTCTCTCCATCTACCCTCTACCCTTAACCCTTATACCATCTATCTCTCTCCCACTCCCTCCCTCTCTCTCTCTCTCTCGTCTCTCCCTCCTACCCGCTCTCCCTCCCTCTCACTCACTCACTCCTATCTCACTCTCTCTCTCTTGATTCTCTCCCTCCTACCCCTCTCTCTCTCTCTCTCTCTCT